>LPNX010557464.1:6829-192964 GCA_001517045.1 Pseudotsuga menziesii
GTGTCTACCTTGCCTCTGTCCATGAACCTTCAAACCCCTACATTTTGCAACTCAACTTAGATCTGATTGTTGACTCCATTTCCCAATGGCCTCCTCCATGACTGTCCCACCAAAACTTTTTTAAAACAAATTTGTCCTATTTGTCCCATCATAAATCTGACCTTCTGAGTATCATTGATTTAATATCTTGAGTGAGAAAACTTTGTAAATAGTGAGAGATTCCTCTCTTGTTGTATTATGTCAGAAATACAGTCTAAAGTGGTTCTACGGTTACCTCGGGGTTTCCTTGACACAACCCAAGGAAAATCTGAGTGATAACAAATTGGCGCCATTGCCGGAGAATGAGGATTCAAATATTCCCTGGGAATGAATGATCGTGTTTCAGATTTGATTTTGATGGTGAAAAACAATCAAACATCAAGAAGGTTATGCATCTTTCACCCGGTGACTCTATCTTTAAGAATCCAATTTCAATGACTCCACTGGTGGCATGATCTAGAGATCAAGTTTTCAAAGAGAACCGATAGAATCTATTGGGGAAATGATCTCATTGTAAATACATGGAAATTCATGGGGAAAAGATAAGGTACTAAAGTATTAATTTTCTCCAAGATGTCTTATCCTTTCTTGTAAATTTTTTCCTTTCTTTTCCTAAGTTTGTCAAAACAGGTTTCCATTGTTCATTGCACTCAGACCAAGACCATAGATTTACTCAAGTATATCCTTATTTAGAAATTGAAAATGTATCTTCATCTTCTATGTATGATTTTGATCAGAACCTTTCATTTGAACCACATGACATCAAAGAACAGCCTTGTGAGCCTCATGATACTAAAGTTAATGTTACATCCTTTCCACATAGCCATGTTTCTTCCAATATCCAAAACTGGTACAGACCACTTCACCTACCTCATGTCCTTACTGATTTTCCTAAAAAACACTTCAAATACCTTCCTAATTTTGATGGAGAATCCAAGAACCTTACAGCTGAGAAACATCTACAAGCCTTTGAGCATTTCCTTGAACTCTTTTAAGTAGAGCATGATGATGTTTGTATGAGGACCTTTTCCCAATCCTTGCAAGGAGATGTTAAGGAATGGTTCAAACATTTGCAGCCTGAATCCATCAATACATGGGAGGAATTTTCTAATATATTTTTGGATTTTTGGGGTAAGAGGAGGTCATTGGACCAAGTTCTTTCTAAGTTTTATTCCATGAAGAAATAGAAGGATGAAACCATGTCTAGTTTCAACAGGAGGTTTGCAATATTTTATTATAATATGACAAAAGAAATTCAACCATTAGAAGGTGCTACAAAATTGTATTATGCATCTACCTTTCCTCCCGATTTGTATTTTCTTCTTTTGGAGAGAAAGTTAATTACTTTGCAACACATGTTTATTGATTCATTGGAGGTTCAAGACAATCTTAGGATGTCTAATTTTTTTTTAGACCAAGACAATAATAACAGTATTGAAAAAGAATTAGAGTTGAATGAGCAATATGAACAAAAATAACTCACCCTTCCAGCCAATTCTATTTTGTGCGAGCAAGAATATGATCAAACCAATAATGTACAGAAAGAATGTTATAATCAATTGTTTCATGAAGATTGCAATCAGTCTGTCATAAATTTTGTTAGTGATGATTCTAAAGAATTTTTCAGCCTACTTGTATATGATGAGTTAGAGGAGTATTACTTGGATTATGTACCCAAACATACAACTGAATATTTTGTAAGTTCGGGGCTTGTTAGTGAATAAAATCTGATTACAATCCAAGATCAAAAGGCTGAAAACAGAGAGGATAGTGAGTGTGATGAAGGTGACAGTTTGCCTTTGTGTTATTCTTCTTTTGAATTGCTGAGAGAAATACTTAAAGTCTCTAAACAAATATAGAAATTTCAAGTAATGGAAAATTTCATAAACTATTTTGAAATTGATGATGAAAAGGAAGAGAAATCATGTAATCAACCTTAGCATGTGGAAAAACCAGCAGTTTATGGTGAGGAAATGAATCACATAGAAGGAGATGAGGGTTCTCAAATGCATGTTCCTTTTTGTTTTTCAATTCAGAAATTTCATTTCAAGAAAAAGGATTTTGTTCACTTGATTTTTTTGAAGAAAACAATGATATTTTTGCTGAAGCACTAAAAGAGAATCAAGTTGTGAAATCAGAAATTTTGAACGAAGTTGTTGATATCTTATTTGAGAACTGTCATGAGAATTCCCTGCATGGTTCTTTTGAAAAAACCTTTGACAATGTGCAAGAAGAGTTGCATTTCGAGCAGCCTTCTCATGGTAAGATAATGATAGAATTTTTTGAAGGTTTTCATCTCTTTTATGATCTGGTGGTTGATTATATGGATAAATTTTTCAGTTGGAGTAGTTGGTTATGTGTTTGTAGCAAAGGTCAAATTTTTCATCATAACTTTTTTCATTTATGCTTTATGTTCTAATTTCACTTAAGCATGATGAGAAAGTTTATCTATTGGATTAGTTACTTGATTGGCTTCGTTGGAAGTCAGAGTTTACTTGATTGGGTATTGGTGCTTACTTAAGTAGGGTAAGTAGGTGTGATTAAGCTCGACATGACAAGCATTTCTTTTAGCAATTTTCACTTTGTTTGTGGTTTCAGCTTCAGTTTCAAAGTTCAAGTTTGGATTTACAGTTGGTTTCAGTTTTTAGAGGATGGATGGGTGATAGTTTACAAGTTACAGGTTGATTACATGTTGACAGGGATTTGTTTGTAGAACGGTTTCAGTAGTTAGTTTTAGGACAGAACTGGTTGAGTATTTCAAAGAAGGATTGGGAGCAACCCAATTGAGCCAGTTGTTAGCACAAGTTTTGTTCCACATGATTTGAAGCAGTTTTAAGGGAAAAAAGAGCTTTGATGGTGTTTTGAGCAAGAAAAATATGGATTTTTATGATTTTTTATTATTTAAAAAAGTTTTATTCATTTTGAATAAAATAGAAACATTAGTTTTTAATATATAAATTTTGGCTTTATAAGTCAAGATTTTATAGTTTTATCAAAGTTTTAATTTTTATAAATATGAGGTTTTATATAAAATTTGGCTTTATAAGTCAAGATTTTATAGTTTTATCAAAGTTTTCATTTTTATAAATATGACATAAGGAGGTTTTAGTTTTCATTTTTATAAATATGAGGTTTTATATAAACTTTGGCTTTATAAGTCAAGATTTTATAGTTTTAACAAAGTTTTCATTTTTATAAATATGACATAAGGAGGTTTCAAGATTTTATCCTTTTATCAAAGGAGGTTTTAGTTTTCATTTTTATAAATATGAGGTTTTATATAAACTTTGGCTTTATAAGTCAAGATTTTATAGTTTTATCAAATTTTTCATTTTTATAAATATGACATAAGGAGGTTTCAAGATTTTTACGCCGTAAGGCGTTCAACAAGTGGGAGTCGACTCCCCGAGTTAATGCTTTTTTTTTTCATCCAGCGATATTTTTAGTCCGATGATTCAGATAATCTCCATCGTTGATTAGGTGCGGTTAGGTGCACAGGTGCACAGTGGCACATGTGCCATCACCATCAATCCACAGTGGCTGCTTCTTTCTTCTTCGAGCCCTTCTATCTATTTTCCTTCACGAAATCGTTTTGGAAAAAGCCTGAGCTACTGTGGTTGCAGTTGCTGCGTCTGTGGATTTTGTTCTTGGGACATCATTTGTTCTTTAGAAAGCTAACGGAAAAGCTGGCCCTCTGCCAAAGATAACACAATGTGGAATTGTTGCGAAAGAGGACCACTACGCAGGACCAATTGGCTGTGCAGAGAGCTTCGGAGAAATCCTGTAAGGAACTTGTGCTCGCTGTCATTATAGATGAGAACCATAGCCTACGATTTAGTTCCACCAAGCAACCAGCACTAGCCCTCTACCAAAGATAACACAATGTCGAATTGTTGCAAAATATTTAGTTCCACCAAGCAACCAGCGCTGGCCCTCTGCCAAAGATAACACAATGTCGAATTGTTGCAAAAGAGGACCACTACCCAGGGCCAATTGGCTGTGCAGAGAGCTTCGAAGAAAGCTTGTAAGGAACCTGTGCTACCCGTTATGTTCCTTGAAACACCTTCAATCTCATGACATATCGCTCAGAATTCTCAAATTTAAATGTACATTTGACATTATGAACTTTCTGGGATGAAATGAAACAAATTGCTTAATGAGTAAAAAATTACCTGCCAAACGTAGTTTGCATTGCGTCATGCCGGACGAAATCGTATTGAATGCCAAATCCCTCACAAAAGTTCCCTTGAGAGCCGAAAACGAATCAAATATACAAGATTTTTTTTTCATAATGCACTTAACAGAGCTGCTCATCTAGTGCATTTTCTATGGGATCCGCCAACATTTTGCCTCCAATCGCATGCATTCCCTTCGGGTTTCTTGCAAATAGCTCCAAGATTCCTGTCCAGAGCCCCAGCTTAGAATTGTATGTGAAATGCCAGTTTTATTAGTAATAACATTCTAGAAAGTCCTGGAAATCCATTGGTTGAAAATACATAGATGTAATTAGTTACTATGTATGAAATAAACCCACTACAAAATCATAAATAATGCCACTGCAAATTCAGGGTGAATTGATGTAACTACACAAAATTAATGAGAAAACTGCAAATCACCTCAGACAAAGCATATTCTTGGTGTGTTAAGCTCTGCAAAATGATGGAATAGCCTAGCCATGACTCCATGGGTACAATTTTCATCAGTTTTTGAGCTCATTAACAATCGCATGCATTCCCTTTGGGTTTCTTGCAAATAGCTCCAAGATTCCTGTCTAGAGCCCCAGCTTAGAATTGTATGTGAAATGCCAGTTTTATTACCTTGCATCCAAGGATTTGAGCCATGCTCCATCTGAAACTTAGACAGGGTAAGCCTTAGAATATTACAGGCATAGTGTGAGCCATATCATCAAGACGGAATGCCTCTAGGCTGGGAGTATCTCACTTCAAGTTCCAAACAATAACCCATCAAGTTAGGTTTAAAAGGAGCTTCAGCGCCCCCAACAGTTGTTCTTGTCAAGGAGCGAGCAAAGAAAAGTATTTCGATCTATCTCGCTCGAGAGCAAGAAGTACGGGAACTTGAGCAATTCGCCGAGAGCTCACGTTGCACCCCCAACAGTTGTTCTTGTCCCACCAGTTGAATGAAGCTGGTAGCTGGATAGTTTCAGTTGAACCACATGGTGTGCATGCAGCCCAGGCTCACGTGGGCTCCCTTGGGAAGCTGGTCGGTGGCCTACCTGCATAGAAGGAGAATGGTAGGAGGTAGGGATGGTGAAGGGATCAAAGAGGAGGTAGGGACGGTGAAGCGATCGAAGAGGAGGACTGTGGGAGGAGTTCGCAGGTGGAAAGGGTGTGGAAAATATAATTTTAAACTACAGATTGAACCCGGACATTTCCACCACACATAACAGGTATTCAGTCGCTTCAATATTATATTGAGTGTTTAGTAAGATGTATAACGTAAGCTATTAGAATTATTATTATCTTCTTCTATATTGACATTAACATTTATTTATATACTAATAGACAGGTGTAGAAGGTTGTGTAGATGGAAGTTCAAAATACTTATCCAGAGATTGCGTATAAATTTTGGAAATAACGACACATAATAAAGACAAATATTCTTCTTATGCATCATTTCTTCGATATTAAGCCAAGTATGTGATCATTAATAGATATTTGGTAAGTGTTGTATGTTAGGGCTAGGGGTTATAATGTTGAGAGATTAGGTTTTATCAAGGTCATGGAATGTGGTTACCGAGACCAGGGTTATGTATGCTTGGTGTTAGAAGTGTTAGGTGTTACGATTTGGGGTTATAAGAGTGATGTGGTTATGTTTTTATAGCTATAAAAGTTAGGGGTTTATGGTTATGATAATGATGGATTGTAGTTTTTAGGGATTATAGGGTTAGGGTTTATATATAGATTATGTTAAATGTTATAAGGTTTAGCTGTTATAGAGGTCACAATTTATCATAGGGTTTATATGGGTTATGGGTTGCTTCTAGGAATTACAATGATAAATGTTATTTTCATTAACTAGTTGTTGAAGTCACATCGTTCAATGGTTAGAAAGGAATAACAGTCAAGGATGTTTTGAGCAAGATTCATGGTTCTTGAGGCCATACATGTATGGTCATAGAAGGAAATATTTTTCTTAGGCTATCCAAGAGGCTTGTAGAAATCTAAGGATAGCATTAACTCTTCAAACCACCACACATGACCTCTTAAAGGTCTTCTAGTTGGGGTCTAGAAATGGTAATAATGCTATTGTGCCCCTTACATGGAACAAACCCCTTGCATGGACCATTATCTTTAATTGAAACCATTCAAATCTAAGTTCTTATCTCTTGCTTCTACATAGACTCACCCAAGGTACACTAGGATCACCTAATTTATTCCCATATACCTTTTATAGGTACAAATAAATTTTCCTCAACATGGCCATTATTGGTTTTTAGGGCCTTATACATGAGACATAAACCATAGAGGAATATGTATTAAGGTCTATGTCTCTAATTTATGGTCTCATACACGTTGTCATATCCTAATTGGATGTTTTGAGCACTATGCATTGTTCTAGGAGTTGTAGACATGGTCATGGGAGGAAACAAATGCCGTATGCCCTACAAGAGGATTGTAGGTGTCTAGGGATAGTAACTACTCCTAAAAAGACCACACATGAAGTTTTAATTTTGTCCTTTTCCAATCTAAAATTAAAGCATAAAAATTCCTTAATTTTGTCCTCTTCCAATCTAGAATTAAAGCATAAACTATAACCATGGACTATCAAGTGAGTCATCCAAGGGTTTTTGTTGAACCAAGCTTCTTCCAATGTAACAATCCACATAGATTTGGTGGGACTTCCACTAAACAAGTTCAAATCAATATGCCTTGTTTATGTCTAATATTTGTTTAATGTTGTCACTACTACCCACACAATGATGTTGTTTCCTAGACTAGCATTTAATAGCACATTCTTGTGTGATTGCCTTTGTTTTCCCCTCTATAAGTAAGTTTGGAACCTATATGTTTCAAATGCAGACTCAACAAATCAGTAAGGCTGACATTCTTAATGATAGATATGAGCATGTTTCCCCATCATTATGCATTTCAACCATGATGATGAATATATTAAACATTTTTTAAATATTAAATAAATACATCTTGGCTTGACTCCTTTATAAATTTTGTCGTTGGGTGCTTGTGTTGCATGTATTACTCATTTGTTTTGTTACATGTGTGATATTTTGCTTCACACACTTATTTGTTATGTCCCTCAATTTTTGGATCCACGTGTTCATGTGCATATAATAACTTGTAAAACCCAATATGACTCTCAGATGTCGTAGTGTCTAGCTCTAGCTTCTTAGATACCATCATTGTGCTTGAATCTCATACCATATAAAGTTTGTACATACACTTCTGCAAAATGGTTGAAAAGAAAAAGAGACTCGACATAATATTCAACATGTAATAATGAATACATCAAATATAATATGTATGAAGTCCCCTTACATAGGGATACAAATGTTCAACACTAGACATGTAGACCATAAAATCAAGACACTTCAACATACACACACGCACACAATTTCAAAACACCAAGGCGTTGGGAAGGCATGAGATTCCTCACTCTTATATACCCTGTGCTCATATCTTGTAGAGAAATGAGCGTTGGTGCTTCGTGATACTATTGGATCATCCTTCACACCCATCCCCCAAAAATAATCATCATCAAATTCTATGGCAAAATTTCCACTATCAACTCCAAGAAGGGATCAATTGCATCTAGACAATGGGATATGCATCAAGGATTGTGTTCAACAACTGGTTGTGCATAAGTGGAAGGTTGCGATGCATGAAGACAAGATCTAGCAGCTAGTTTGCTTTTACAAATAGTACATCAAAAAGCTAATTGTATGCCGTATAAAAGTTCGTCAAAAATATGTAAGTTTAAAAAATGTAGAGTCCTTATATATATATATATATATATATATATATATATATATAGTTTGTTAAAAAACTGAATGAATAAAAAAATAGAAAAAAAATGATTAAACGTGTCAATACAAGGATGTAAGTATGCCTAAAAAGATTTTATTAATAAATTGGAATTTGATAATCATTAATATAAGCAACAATTATTTAAATGTAGAGTCCTTATATATATATATAGTTTGCTATAAAGCTGAATGGATAAAAAAATAGAATGAGAATGATTAAGCGTGTCAAGACAAGGATGTAAGTATGTCTACAAAGATTTTATTAATAAATTGGAATTTGACAATCATTAGTATAAACAATAAAATAGTAGATAGATCCATAAACTTATGCAATGTTACTTGATTGTAACATAAGAACTACAAAAACTAACAATCCATTCTCATTTGGATGAGAGAAGAATACTTTTCTTAATTACTTTTGAAAAGCCGATAATGTAATGGCCAATTTATTTAGTAGATAGATCCATAAAAATTTTGCATCTACACTGAACAACAAACACTAACAATTCATTGTCATTTCAATGAGAGAAAAATAATTTTCGTGATTACTTTTGAAATTCTGATAATGTAATGTCCAATTATGTGAAGAATATAATGTTTCTTGTTGTATATGTCCACATTTCCTTGCTTTGCTTACAACACGGCGTTTTTTTATTACACCCCTAGGTATAATTGCTAGTATAGTAAAGTTTTATAGTTTTATCAAACGTTTCAAGATTTTATAAATATGATATAAGGAGGTTTCAAGATTTTATAGCTTTATGAAAAGAGGTTTTAGTTTTCATTTTTATAAATATGAGGTTTTATATACACTCTAGCTTTATAAGTCAAGATTTTATAGTTTTATCAAAGTTTTCATTTTTTATAAATATGACATAAGAAGGTTTCAAGATTTTATAGTAAAGTTCTATAGTTTTATCAAAGGTTTCAAGATTTTATAAATATGATATAAGGAGGTTTCAAGAATTTATAGCTTTATCAAAGTTTTAATGTTTATAAATATGATATAAGGAGGTTTCAAGAATTTATAGCTTTATCAAAGTTTTAATGTTTATAAATATGATATAAGGAGGTTTCAAGATTTTATAGCTTTATATAAGGAGGTTTCAAGAATTTATAGCTTTATCAAAGTTTTAATGTTTATAAATATGATATAAGGAGGTTTCAAGATTTTATAGCTTTATATAAGGAGGTTTCAAGAATTTATAGCTTTATCAAAGTTTTAATGTTTATAAATATGATATAAGGAGGTTTCAAGATTTTATAGCTTTATAAACATGAAGTTTTAATGTTTATAAATATGACATAAGGAGGTTTTTAAAAGACTTGGCAAGGATGCTCATCACCAAGAGCTGATATTAGGGACCATGCATTCAACACATCAATAAAACTGCCAAAGACAAAATCCACCACCGAAATCCAAAGCATCATGCATAGATATAATATAACTTTTTGTTCTTATATTGATTGTGAAACCGCCAGAGATTATAAACAAAAGAAACCCAAATATTTCCTTGCATGTGGGATAGTGTTTTTTGCAAAAAACAATGAAACACAAGCAAAAACAAATGAAACGCATCCAATGAAGCAAACCGCATGGCAGAAATTAATGAAATGTGGCACCTTAGAGAAAAGGAGTTGGAACTTGAGAAACGTATGCATAGTCGTAAATATTTATTTGAATATCATAGAATCTGAAAGCTGGAGGCATAACTGTGAGGATTGGCGCGGAGGTCGTGGTGCTGGACATAATAGCATTCCAAGATCAACTGGTGTTGTAAAGGATGTTTGAAAGGTCCTTCCAAAGTTAAATGGAAAGTTAACTAGCATGGCTTTCTGTGTCCCAACACCTAACGTTTCAGTTGTGGATATGACATGTTTCCTTATGTTGAGGCCTGGAAATTCGCAGGTAGCAACAGTAAGGGATTCTCCCCAATCAACGTTCCCAACTAGCCCGTTGACTGTTTGGTACAGGGAATCCGTCCGGTTTGCGGTCCAGCTACCGTAGGTCAAGTAACAAAACAAAGGCTCTTACCGGTTGCGGCCCAGTCCACCGAGTTTTTGTATTTTTTGACTTAATGTATGAAATGCAAGTGCCTAATTAACAATGCATGATGACAAAGATGCAGGGAGCAGTCACAATGTGATGCGCAGGTTCTTACCTCTCGTCTTAGCATCCACCAGCATCTAAATCACATAAACAGTAGGAAATTAAAACTAACTACCTAACCTATCGCCAGCGAGCAAGATTATCATTCCTTGATGAGTAATGTATTTTGCACATGCATTATGAAAATTTACAGGTAGCTGACACCTCTTTCAATACACATGAACAATTAGATATATTTCAACAACCAGATAACCAATTGTCTATGAACAGCCTCCATTACTCATTGTGAAACAACATCATTAAATATACTAGAAAGCACTCAACAAGAACGTAGGTTCATGGAATTAGAACACTCTCACAGTTAATGAAACACAGCTAAAAACGAAATAGTTCCTCTTCAACATTGCTCATTCGACAACATTGATGCATTTCACAGCTACGCTTTCTCCAACAGGCAAAGTTGCAATTTGCATTTGTAAAACGAAATAGTTCCTCTTACAAGCAAATGGTTTACAAAAATTTTCAGGGAAAAAGTTCCCCCTAAGTTCTAAATTTACAACATTTAAACTACACAACAAGCCGCTTGGGCTCCCCCCAAACGTATGGCGTTCCAGTCCCTCCAAACGTTTCAGGTTCTTTATGTTGTATGTATGCACTCATGAACCGTTTAGTAACAGACAGGCAGTCAGGTTCATGCCTTTAGCATTATTGACTTTGTCCTCTGCTTCGATGGCCCTTTTAGCGATATGGTCGGTGTCGTTTCGATCCTTACCAAACTACTTCTCTACATCTTCGCGCATCAACTCCTTATGTACACCTGCAATTAATCCAAGTGCATTATCCATTTGGGGCTGCGTTATAAAACAGAGCAGCAGATTATACAAACTGGAACGACTACCCCACAAAAATGGCCAGGTGCACCACAGCGGAAGTCGGAAGGATACTGACGTCGAAAGTCAAAGGCTTTGCCCGGCCGCAACGGCGGACGAGGAAAAGGCTATAGCATCCGATTCAAATCTGTGGGCGGGAAAACTCAATCAGAGATCGGGTAACTTTGACGTCGGACGCCAGATGGATTTCCCAGCCGCAACGGCGGAAATACAAGCGCTAAAATGACACGATACACGGGTGGGAGAAACCCTCAGTCGGAAGTCGGACGGCTTTACGCTTCGGAGGCTAAAGGGCTTTCCCAGCCGTAACGAAGGAAGGGAAGAGGTTATAACCATGTGAGACCTGTAAGCGGGAAAACTTTACCTCGGAAGTCAGAAAGGTTTGGACATCGGAAGACGAACGACTTCCCCAGCCGCAACGGCGGAAGGAAAAAGACTATGACGTGTGACCCTCGAGCGGGAAACTTCCCAATCGGAATCCGGAACACTTTGCACTTCGGACGTCAAACCGTTTTGGCAGCCGCAACGGCAGACGAGAAAAAAGAATATAGCTTTCGATCCAACAAGAGAAACTTAAGTGCTCGAAAACTCAAAATCAACGACGGTTAAACTGTTTCACCTCAGAGACAATGGTTTGTTCAAGGGAAACTGATCAGTCGAGTTTTTGGCTAGCAATTCAAATTCAATTCTGCGTCCCACAACAAAATCATAACACACGCATCCTCTGAAAATAGGCTGCCAATTTATCTTTAGAATCAACCAAAGTTAAAACAAGACCAAACATTCATGGATCAAACGAAATCAAAGCAATTTTAAATGATAAGGAGGGGCCCAAAATTTAAGAAAATTGGGGAGAACAGTTGCAGCTGCAACAATTGGCGATTACCTGGTGAACCTAGATCTCTGGTCGATTATTCTTTGAGTGACAGACTGCTTAACAACGAATGCATCTATTGAACTCTTCCAGCTACTTGGATTTCTCAACTAACAGAAGTGTGTACCCTTAATCATTGATGATAGTCCACTTAGGGAGAATGGAAACCAAGATTTTCAAGTCCAGATAACTCTGTCGAGGCTGAAAGATGAGTTTCATTATTAATTTTGTCTTCAGGTAGCTGACAGCTTTGATACCACAAGATTGCAGCATATGGTAAACAGAAATGTTCGTTTGTTTCTCATTCCCGTGCCACTTTAGCACTTTTTTGTGCTCTTGGACTTTTGTCCCATTTATATCCTCCTCCATGCCTTTCTTACTGAATTTTAATTTAGGATCCTCTATCCCATAGTGTCCTTTTGTGTGAACGGTGTACCTTATGTTTCAGTTCACGGACGAAGAGGATCTTTCGGCAATTTAGTACTTATGATTCAGTATTTGCTTTAATGTATGATGCTTTCAGAGGAGTTTTCTAACTCTTATTTGCCTTTTGACATTCGTATCCTGGCATGGGATCATTTATATTTAACATACTGTCCACCTTACTCCTTTCCATGGGTCCTCTGTTGTCGCCCCTTAGAACATTTTAAGTGTGAAGTGGATGGAGCCTCAACATAGTATTCTAGACTCTTTGAATCCGGTTTATTTCACAGGGGTTAAGCAGGACTTCAATGCACACAGAGCTATTCGAGAAAACTGCTAAACTGGAAGAAGTTCAAACAGCAACACACAGTCTGATACTCAAATATGTTTATCAATCCCAAAGTCATTTGGATGTTCCCCATGCAACCGTATGTTCATTCCCTTTATTGAAATCAATAAACTTAAACTAAAACAAACTGAAAACATGACTCAAAGACAGCCAAACAGCTTATTTACATACAAGATAGAAGCACTCAAAGAAAATCAGGAAAAATAAGGCTTGAGAACCAAACCATTTACTGGCAAGTTCTCTTCCCAACCCTGTAAATCTTGCAACTTATAGGTAGAAGGACCAAGCTTTGCTGTGACCTGAAAAGGGCCTACCCACAACTGTTGGAATTTAGTATGCTTCCCTTTCTCATCATGGGGGTGATCCCATTTGAGGACTAAGTCTCCCACTTCGAAGTCTTTTGTTCCAGACTTATGCTTGTCAAACCACCTCTTTATTACCTCCTGATGATGCTTAAAGTGTTCTCTGGCTTCATATATAGCCTCTTCTGCTTTCAGAAGATTGCATATCCTCATCTGTAAAACTTCATTCTCCGACCCGCTAGAATCCTGAGCTATAATGGAAGACGGTAGCATAATGTTGGGGGGAAGAAGGGCTTCTTTACCATACACAAGGGTATAGGGTGACACTCCTATCGCAGACTTGGGGATGACTCTGTCAGCCCAAAGGGAATTGGGTAGAGCTGAGTGCCAACTCCTCTAGTTCTCTATTACAGTCTTCTTTAGAATTCTAATCAGATTTTTATTTGTGGATTCAGCCAAGCCATTTCCTTGTGGGTAGTAATTAGCAGAATAATGCAGTTTAATCCCTTTATCATGAGCAAAAGCAGTTAATTTAATTGATGAAAAGTATGTGGCATTATCAAAAACTAACGAAACTAGAACTCCAAACCTGGTCATGATGTGGTCTTGCAGAAAGCTGATGACTTCGTCTTGATTTATTTTGCGTAGCGGTACTGCTTCGACCCAGCGAGTGAAATAATCCGTCGTGGTCAGAATGTACTTGTGTTGTAGCGAGGAATTTGGTTTTATTTTTCCAATGATGTCCAATCCCCATTGCTCGAATGGCTCCGTGATCATTACAGGCTTTAGGGGTGCTGCTGCTTTGGGTAGTCTCCCACTACACCTTTGGCAGATATCACACTTCCTAACATGTGTGTGTGCATCTTTGAAGAGCGTAGGCCAGTAGTAACCGGCTTTGAGGATTTTGTGGGCTATAGTATCCCCCGAATAATTTCCCCCATCAGGACCGTCATGCAATTCCGACATTACTTTCTTCGCATCTTCTTTCTCTAAACATCTGAGAAGAACTCCGTCATAATTTTTTCTGAATAATACTCCGTCAATAATTTGATAGGAAGCTGATTTAAGACACAGCGCTCTTCTTTGTTTAGAGTTCCAATGTTCTGGTAACAGCCCTGCATGTAGGTAATGTACAAGGTCTCTATACCAAGATTCGGGAGCTATAAACAAAGGACATACATCCATTAAATGTAATTCGGTTTCATCCTCCCAGGCGTGCTCTTCATTTTTTTCATTTCCAGTCATCAATTTGCACAACCCTTGTCCTTTAACTATGGAGGCTGGCTTGAATTCAAGGTTGTACTCTTGAAGGGCTGTTACCCAGTTGCCCCTTCTTTCTCCTAACTCTTTCTGTACAAGAATGGATCTTACAGCTGGGTAGGGGACGATTACTTTGGTTCGATTCTTTAAAATATAAGGCCTGAATTGCTTCACGGCCTTGAATACTGCGTAAGCCTGTTTATCGATGGTCGGGTAATTTAATTCGGCCCCTTGTAGACCAATGCTCATAAAGGATATTGGGAACTCATCCCCCCCGTCTTCCTTTTGCGTAAGCACAGCTGCTAGCGAATCATCGGACGCAAAGGTATACAGTATAAAGTCTTTATTGAAGTATGGGCTTTTCAGAGAGGGTGCGTGTGCAACAGCAGTTTTGATTTTGCTGAAGGCGTTCTTCTCAATCTCTGTCCATTTGAATTGTGCATTTTGATTTACCATCTGTTGCAATGGTTTAACAGTCTGAGCGAAATCAGGCACAAATCTTCGTACGAAATTTATGGTTCCCATGAATGATTGCATCCCTTTTTTATTGTGTGGCAAGGGGATTTGTTCAATAACCTTGATTCTTTCTGGATCAATGGAGACCCCTTGTTTTGACACTATGTGACCCAGCAACTTGCCCTCCGTGACAGCGAACACACACTTCTTAGGATTGAGTGAGATGCCATACTTCCGACAGCGTTCAAAAATCTGCCTTAAGTGGAATGCATGTTCTTCTCTCTTCTTCGAGAATATCGTAATATCGTCAAGGTACACTACAATGCTATGGCTGATAAATCCACGGAAAGCTATGTCCATGGCTCTCTGAAACATTGCTTTTGCGTTTATAAGCCCAAAAGGCATCCTTCTATAGGCAAAGGTTCCCCATTTGGTCCCGAACGTTGTCTTCAACCTGTCTTCCTCGGCTACTAATACTTGATTGTAGCCAGAGAAACCGTCCAATAATGAAAACAGTTCAGAACCTGAGACCATTTGGAGAAATTGCTCCATGGGTGGCACCGGGTAATTATCTTTATCAGAAGCTCGGTTCAGATTTCTGAAATCAACGCATAATCTAATTTCGCCAGATTTTTTCTTGACTGGTACCATATTTGATACCCACTCAGAGTGTCTAACTTTAAAGATGATTCTAGCATCCAATAATTTCTTCACTTCACTCTGAATCAGCGGTTCTAGCTTTGGATGCATTTTCCTTAACGGTTGCTGATAGGGCTTGATGTCGGATTTGATGGGGACGACATGCTTGATAATGCTGGTGTCGTATGTTTTCAGATCTTCGTACGTCCAGGCGAAAACATCTCTATATTGTTTAAACAGACTAACGAACTTATCCCTTTTTGTTGGTGAACAACATTTGCCGAGATTCACAAATTTGGGATTCATCTTGGTCCCTAAATTAATCAGCTCGAACTGTAGAGAAGAGCTGTGGGTTTTCACGTTTGCTGGTCTTTTGAATTTTTCATTTAAATCAAACATCTTTTCTAGTGTTCTGACCCCTTTAGGGATGAAATTTCCATACTTCATCTCGGCTTGATTTTCTTCATCATCTATAATCAATCCCTTGAATACCTCGTCATTCGTTAAACATTCTATAATTTGCTGGTCATCATCGAACACTTGCAGGTTGGTGATCATATCAGGTATGGAAGGCCTGAAAAGCAATTCAACAGTACATCGATTATTAGTGGGTACAAGTCTAGCGGCCGATGTGGCTAACAAGTCAGCTGCTACGTTTTTTAGTCTTGGAATTGAAATAATATTGAATGCATTAAAACATTTCAGTAGGTCCCATACCTCATTTTGGTAAGCCTTTAAGTGAGGAGAAACACAATGTATTTGATTTCTGATTTGCTTTACAATTATTTCTGAATCCCCAAATACTTTTAAATTACTTACCTTTACTTACTAGTGCTTCATACTCAGCCGTATTGTTTGTACATTCAAATTCTAGCCTACATGCAAGAAAGTGTTTATTCTTCTGAGGGTCAATCAGGACACAGCCGGCCCCTGACCCTTCTAATGTCTTAGAGCCATCAAAAAACAGAGTCCAAAAATCACTAACTACTAAATGTGAATCTATTCCTACAGCTAAATCTACTATTTTACAATCAATTTCATCATCCTGTGAAAATCAAAGGAGATTAGGCTGGGTGTTTGAAACGTTGCTGGATTCTTCTGCTTGGTAATTTCCAGGTTCCAACTCCATAAAATAGTTTCCCAAGACAGAATCCACTGGTTCATTCTTTCCCTCCAATTGAGTGACATTGTGTTTCATGTCAGGTTATCTCAAAACCTTGATTTGGTTCGGACTTCCTTTGTATGGGAGCCATAGATGTGACCAATCAGAGGCAAAATAGTCGTTCAGCTTAGCTGACCAATCTCTACTCAAGACAAGACCGTATGCATTTGGAATATCGGCCACCACGATATTAACGACCTGGCATACTTTATCATTTGATGCCAGACGGATTAGGACGTCTTCCGTCTTTCCAATTACCTTCACATCTGTTCTGTCCAACTGAACAACTCTCCATGTGGATGGCTTAGGCTGCCCATTGATCTTTTTGCAGACTGATATCAGCATGACATTAACAGTTGCCCCTGAGTCTACCAAGCAATTGTGTACATTGTGATTAAAAATCTCAAACATGTGGAGGAAAGGTGGATGTTTACTTTTGGACATACCTCCAATGCTGGTTTCTCCGATTTCTTCTCCCTCTTTGGGCTGATTGTCAATAGGCAGCTTCTCATCCAATTCTTCAAGTGCTTTCAATAATCTTTCTTTCTGCTGAGGCACTTTGCACATTTCAAATAGTGGGACATTCGCTTTTATCTTCTTTAAGTCCTCCACGATGTCATAATCCATCTGCTGTTCAACGTGATGAGGTTTGTCAGCATTCACCTTATCTTCATCTGGCTTGGCCATTGTACCATTTTGCTTAGGTTCTTGGCTGGTAATAGTGAATTCTGGAATTTTATCAGCTAAGAGTTTATTTTGAAATTTCTTTTTAACATTTCTCTGCAGCCTCCTGATCTTTGGGAGTATAAGACTGTCATCTTTAACCGTCCCTTTGCTCCTTGTTTCTACGTTGATCTCCATGACGTCCTTGTACCCCTGAGTCTTTTCCTCTTCAGCATCAAATAAGGAAACAGAATTCCACAAAGCCATAGTTTCCTCTTCCTGTTCTTTAGTAGAAGTAGAGGCAGAATTCTCTTTTCTTTCCTCCTCTCCCTCTTCTGTTAATCTAGAATCCAACATCTAATTCATGACCAGCGTCATTGAATTTATCCATTGTGGACAATTCTTTTCAGAGTGGGGTTGTTGGTAGAAAGTGAAAATTTTTTCCATCCCTATCTCAGTCAAATTCATAGATGCTGTATTGTGCGGAGGAGGTTGAGACTGATTGTTGTCCTCTCTTTTCTTGTAATAGGGCCTATAGAAATTTTGTGCTTCTTTTTCTTTCTCCAAGTCTATGATTTTGTTGGAAATCTTTTGCATCATTTTCACCATACTTTCATAATCTGGTGATTTCTCCTCCTTGGGCTTGGCAAACAATAAGGCTTTCCTTCCTGCACCTTTCTCTCCTTCCTGTTCGGGATAATCTTCAACACTTTCCCTTTCAACCTCCACTACTTCTGCCTCTTCATAGGTTTCTGCCAAAGTAGGCTTGGCCCTACCTTTGGCAAGCATGGCCAGATCAGGGCCTAAGGCTGATGTATAATATTTGATCAGGACCTTGTCCGAAGGTTTGTCAACGTCAGAAAAATTCTTAAGGTATGCTACAAATCTTTGAGTAAAACTATGTACCTTCTCCTTCCTTTCTTTCTTCAAGGTGCATAGTCCTTTCATGAGAGCTGCATGATTCTTTTGAACTGCATACTTACTTCTGAAAATTCTCTCGAAGGTATTCCAATCAGGGATAGAGTTATCAGGCAACCCAAAATACCATGAGGCCGCAGATCCTTTAAGGGTATGCGGGAATAGTCTGCAAACTACATCTTCATGCTCCCCAGCCCTCAATCCTTCTATTGCCAAGTAAAAACTCTGCAAGTGATCATCTACTAGTATCTTCTCATTAGGGTCAAACTTGGGCAGCAACTTTTCAAAGGATTGAGGAAAATCATGCAGCGGAGGGGTCAAGTTCAGAGGTGATCTGGCTCTCCAGGCAGGTGGTGGATTTGGTGGATTAGGAGGAGGTTGGTTGGCGTTAACGCCTGCCATAAGTAGGGGCGGAGAGTGAGGAGGTGAACCAACAGGCGTATGAGCAGGAGAACTGTGAGGGGTCTCTGGGCCTTCTTGATTCAAAGGTAGTACAACTTCTTGTAAAGCTGTTTCTACAAGTTCTTCCCAGTCTCCAACCAGCACTGAGTCTTCTACTATAGGACGATCTTTATTTTTATATTCTCTCCTGGGCAATTCAGGGATAATCGGCAGTCCTCCAATCTTCTTTACATATGTCGTGGTATGTCTTCTTAGGTCATTTACAACTTCGTTGCCAATAAAATAGAGATATTCTCCGTTAAGTTCATTGCTTTCAGAACTGTCACCGGTGGAAAAGTCTCGGGAAAACGGGTTTCCTCGACCAGCCATGCACTGGCGGCCCTCCTTCTAGCGCCAAAACTATTGAGGCCTGGAAATTCGCAGGCAACAACAGTAAGGGATTCTCCCCAATCAACGTTCCCAACTAGCACGTTGACTGTTTGGTATAGGGAATTCGTCCGGTTTGCGGTCTGGCTACCGTAGGTCAAGTAACAAAATAAAGGCTCTTACCGGTTGCGGCCCGGTCCACCGAGTTTTTGTATTTTTTGACTTAATGTATGAAATGAAAGTGCCTAATTAACAATGCATGACGACAAAGATGCAGGGAGCAGTCACAATGTGATGCGCAGGTTCTTACCTCTCGTCTTAGCATCCACCAGCATCTAAATCACATAAACAACAGGAAATTAAAACTAACTACCTAACCTATCGCCAGCGAGCAAGATTATCATTCATTGATGAGTAATGTATTTTGCACATGCATTATGAAAAGTTACAGATAGCTGACACCTCTTTCAATACACATGAACAATTAGATATATTTCAACAACCAAATAGCCAATTGTCTATGAACAGCCTCCATTACTCATTGTGAAACAACATCATTAAATATACTGGAAAGCACTCAACAAGAACGTAGGTTCATGGAATTAGAACACTCTCACAGTTAATGAAACACAGCTGAAAATGAAATAGTTCCTCTTCAACATTGCTCATTCGACCACATTGATGCATTTCACAGTTACGCTTTCTCCAACAGAAAAGTTGCAATTTGCATTTGTAAAACGAAATAGTTCCTCTTACAAGCAAATGGTTTACAAAATTTTCCAGGGAAAAAGTCCCCCCTAAGTTCTAAATTTACAACATCTAACTACACAACAAGCCGCTTGGGCTCCCCCCAAACGTATGGCATTCCAATCCCTCCAAACATTTCAGGTTCTTTATGTTGTCTGTATGCACTCATGAACCGTTTAGTAACAGACAGGCAGTCAGGTTCATGCCTTTAGCGTTATTGACTTTGTCCTCTGCTTCGATGGCCCTTTTAGCGATCTGGTCGGTGTCGTTTTGATCCTTACTAAACTGCTTCTCTACATCTTCGCGCATCAGCACCTTATGTACACCTGCAATTAATCCGAGTGCATTATCCATTTGGGGCTGCGTTATAAAACAGAGCAGTAGATTATATAAACTGGAACGACTACCCCACAAAAATGGCCAGGTGCACCACGACGGAAGTCGGAAGGATACTGACGTCGAAAGTCAAAGGCTTTGCCCGGCCGCAACGGCGGACGAGGAAAAGGCTATAGCATCCGATTCAAATCTGTGGGCAGGAAAACTCAATCGGAGATCGGGTAACTTTGACGTCGGACGCCAGATGGATTTCCCAGCCGCAACGGCGGAAAGACAAATGCTAAAATGATGCGATGCATGGGTGGGAGAAACCCTCGGTCGAAAGTCGGACAGCTTTACGCTTCGGAGGCTAAAGTGCTTTCCCAGCCATAACGACGAAAGGGAAGAGGTTATAACCACGCGAGACCTGTAAGTGGGAAAACTTTACCTCGGAAGTCAAAAAGGTTTGGACATCGGAAGACGAACGACTTCCCCAGCCGCAACGGCGGAAGGAAAAAGACTATGACATGTGACCCTCAAGCGGGAAACTTCCCACTCGGAAGCCGGAACACTTTGCACTTCAAACGCCAAACCATTTTGGCAACCGCAACGGCGGACGGGAAAAAAGAATATAGCTTCCGATCCAACAAGAGAAACTTAAGTGCTCGAAAACTCAAAATCAGCGACGGTTAAACTATTTCACCTCAGAGACAATGGTTTGTTCAAAGGGAAACTGATCAGTCGAGTTTATGGCTAGCAATTCAAATTCAATTCTGCGTCCCACAACAAAATCATAACACACGCATCCTCTGAAAATAGGCTGCCAATTTATCTTTAGAATCAACCAAATTTAAAACAAGACCAAACATTCATGGATCAAACGAAATCAAAGCAATTTTAAATGATAAGGAGGGGCCCAAAATTTAAGAAAATTGGGGAGAACAGTTGCAGCTGCAACACCTTACAAACCAGCATCTTACGAAGAAGTAAAAGAAGCAATAAAGGTTGCGTCTGAAGGGTCACTTGAAGGAATATTTGGATACACTGAAGATGATGGCGTCTTGAATTATTTCGTTGGCAATGCAAGGTCGCGTATCTTTGATTCTAAGGCTGGTATAGCCTTGAATTCTGGATTTGTGAAACTTGTCTCTTGGTATGACAATGAGTGGGGATACAACAACCGAGTGGTGGAATTGATCTCACACATGGATTTAGTTGCTTCACACAAATAGAGATTCTTCTATGTTGGAATAGTGGATGGTTGAGGCCGCCCAAGGTAATCCTCCTAAAATTGAAAATGACAAGATCACTTAGAGACTATTACGATCAACGCAATGCATGCCATGACATGTTGATTCCCTCTTGTAAGATTGTTGATTGTTTAAAATTTTGTCATGACAACTTTGAGACATATATTATGTGGATTTTCTCTTATTAGAGGAAATTGCAACTCAAAATGGGCTTTCTAAGGAAAATAATAAAATAATATTTATTAATTTTGGAGGAAGAACAAAAAACTATATTTTTGTTCGTATTTTCGACATATCTCCCTGTGTATTTACTCAAATTTCAATCGGGAGAGCTCGTTGGATGCGGAATTAAATTCCGCATCCAACAAGTACCACTTGGCATACTTTTGATAGACTTCTCTACCCCAAAAACAAGAAATACCTAAAAAATGTGACGATAACATCATCGTCACGTTTTTTCAGGTATTTCTTGTTTTTGGGGTAGAGGGGTCCGTGAAAAGTATGTCGAGTGGGTTTGCATCCAACAAGCTCTACCAACCGAAATTTGAGTAAAAAAACAGGGAGCTATTTCGAAAAAAGAACAATTTTTTTTTATTTTTTTATGATACCTGTCCCCAAATTTATATTAAAAAAGTGTTTAAGACCTATACGGTATTTCAAATTTAAATCAATTTCATTGGCTAACACATTATGACATGGAATTTGAATTAGGCTTAAAAGGCCCATTTTGAGATGGAATTTCCTCTAATGCACCGTCTGCCCAAGAAAAGGACAAGTTGTATCAGCTCACGAGTCTGGTGTAAGCTCCTACAAATCAATCGGTGGTCAACGACTCAAAATCAATATCAAAGCATCCAACGAACAACATTGATTTCACATCATGAATATGTAAAGGAAAATTATTTTTGAATCTGCGAAATGGTTTAAAGGCCTACATGTTTCAATAGCGACGATTTGGCAGAGAAAGGATCAACGACTCACATGGATTTCGCAATGACAACTTGCAAGAAAAATCATCATTTCTCAAGTTGCGAAATTGGGTATGAGCTCCACTCTTGGACGGCTCAGATCTTGTTCAAAACCCGATCAACGCTTCATATCTATTTCGCATGGTGAAAGTGCTCTTGGTTTAAACTTTCAAATCTCAACGAAATTTTATATGCTGAGAAAATTTTAAACATGTGCTTTACTTTTGTCTTGGATATTCTGATTGCAAGAGTACATGTTATCACCAAGAAGTTGCATTTACGCATACCCTGCCAAAAATCTTGATTTTTCTGTGGGACAGGTACCTTACCCTGAATGAGGCAGATAGGTTGGTATATTTGGGTTTTGAGGATTACATATGAGAGGTTTTTGATCATTTCAAAGCTCAAAGGAAGACTCTTCTTTTCTCTGCAACTATGCCAAAGAAAATTCTTTTTTTTTTGCAAAAAGTGCTCTAGTGAAACCTGTGACCGTAAACGTAGGCATGGCTAGTGCAACAAACTTGGATGTCATAGAGGAGGTTGAGTATGTCAAAAAAGAGACAAATATTATTTATTTATTAGAGTGTCTGCAGAAGACTCCCCCTCATGTTCTTGTTTTCTGTGAGAACAAGGCAGATGTTGATGATATTTATGAATACCTTCTTTTCAAAGGTGTTGAAGCTGTGGAAACACATGGGGGAAAGGATCAGGAATAAAGAGAAGGTCATAGTTATCTAGCATTAAGAACATCCACACAAACAGAATATCAAATGTCAATTGAAGCAACATAGCATGTTTTTTAATGAAAATGATTATTTTACTCATTAACTTTTGAGTTATTTTTCCACTAAATGAGAAGGAATTTTCAGAAACCGAGAGAGGAGTTTATTCAAAATGGGCCAATGTACAATAAAATCTCTCAGGGTTTACACTGGTATTATGGTTTTAGAGAATAAAAGTCATCTTTATAGGGCATTTTTCAGAAATTTAAAAATACGTTTGAGTCATCAACTTCAACAGCATATTACGATCAGTTGGAGGAGAATTTGAGAAAATGAAGACATGGGTTTTGTCGGTAACATGGTCAATGACAAAAACCTCTCTCATATTTCACACAGCAGCCACCATTTGAGATATGCAGGTGGGGGTTTGAAGCCTATTTTTCAGTAGTCCGCTTCCTAAAATGAAGCAAATTAGTTGTAACTGTTCCTATTTTTAGAATTTAGTTATATTTCAAATTCAAGACTAGGCAGAGGTTATTTTTCTATATATTCAGATGTAATTGATAGTTTTAGGGTTATATTTTCAAGAGTAGAGAGTCTCTTCATTGTAATGGCTTTCATTTTCAGTAGATGAATAAAATTGCAGTGGAGGAATGTTGAAGTTTCCTTGACAAAGATTTCTTGTGCCATTACTTTTCTTGGCAAGTCATTTCTTTATGTGACTATTTTTTCAATTTAAAAACTCCAATTTGTCTTTGCTTTCATGCTCGATCATTAGTTTTATGGGTTAGGATTCATCTTGTATGCTCTAGTTTCATTGTTAAAGCATTTCAAAACAAGTTTCTTCTAAAGTCTTGCAAAACTCACCCTAGTCACGTGCTTTGTTTGATGGGTTATCTCCCTTTGTCTTCTAATTGACCTGTAAATGCCTCAACACCGATGAAATGCTGTCTACCTTGCCTCTATCCATGAACTTTCAAACCCCTACATTTTGTAACTCAACTTAGATCTAATTGTTGACTCGATTGCCCAATGGCCTCCTCCATGACTGTCCCACCAATTTTTTTAAAAAAAACTTGTCCTATTTTCCCATTAGAAATATGACCTTCTGGGTATCATTTATTGAATATCTTGAGTGAGAAAACTTTGTAAAGAGTGAGAGATCCCTCTCTGGCTGTATTAGGTCAGAAATATAGTCTAAAGTGGTTTTGTGGTTACCTTGGGGTTTCCTTGACACAACCTAAGAAAAAATCATCTTTGCTTGTAGCTATTCTTCTGCTCAAAAGAATTGATAGATATCGCCCCATTGGTAATCAACATTGGCTCTAGTGGTTCTCTTGGTGTCCCCAAATTACAACAGCAAAGTGGTTTTTCTTGCTTCCTCTTTCATTTTGTGGTATGGTGAAACATATTGGGTGGTCTTCGAATGTGGTAAGGCTTTTTTTTTGGACATGGTTTGCTCCTGCAAATCATAAACCATGCCCATTAATGTCCATGTAAAATTTTCTATTCAACATGCAAGTTTCATTATATATGGCTTGAGAATAAAAGCAACCTTTCTCGGTGAGTTGTAGCACCCAAAGAGGCCTTTCTTGACGATTCAGGGCACCCAAATCGACCTTTCTCAATGAGTGGTGGTGCCCAAACAAACCTTTCTCGATGACTCACGGTACCCAAAGTGACTTTTCTCGGTGAGTGGTGGTGCCCATTGTGACCTTTCTCGGCAAGTCGTAGTGCCCAAAGTGATCTTTCTCGGTGAGTCAGGGTGCCCAAAGCGACCTTTCTCAGCAATTATTAGCACCCAAAGTTGTCTTTCTTGGCAATTTAGGGTTCCCAAAGTGGCCTTTCTCTGCGAGTATTGGTGCCCAAAGTGGCCTTTCTCGATGAGTCAGGGTTTCCTTTTTCAGCCTTTCATGTCGAGTTTGGGTGCCCTCTATGTCCTTTCTCAGAGAGTGGTGGCACCCTTTGCGACCTTTCTCCTCGAGTAATGGTTCCCATTGCGACCTTTCTCCTCGAATCAAACATGATTTTCCCTCTCACCCTGCATTTTTCTCAATAATCTTTGCTATTTTAGTATTTTATAATAAGTTTAAAAGAACATCTTGGCCATTTCTTCTTGTGAATCTAAACCATTCCATCTTTCCTACAACCATCAATATTTTAGTATTGTATATGCGGACAATAAGGGTTGTCCAATTTGAATTAAACAAGGAAATATGCATCACTACTACAGATTTGATAAGTGCTTGTTGTTCCAAAATGGGGGATAATACCTAAAGTTGGTGACTATGTACAACAATTGTACCTTGAACAAATATAACATGACCAATTTTTATGATTGACCTGAACACCAACATTGGTAGGCTAGAAACAATCCTTTAAAACCATGTTAACATTCTCGGGTCAATTTCCAATCAACCTTCTCAACATTGAAACTAAGGTAAAAAAATATAGCAGAAAAAGAACATGTAGGAATACTTCTACACAATCAAAATTTAATTGGTGCTTAATTCAAGTCCCTGGGAGGAAATCCAGCTTATGCAAGCACTTTACAAGGTTATATTTAGAAACAAATTAAAATATGGCAACTTATTTTGTTAGCAAGGTGAGTCAACTCATCCAAAATCAACCCCAATTTTAGAAGAGAAATGTTTCAACTCTTTGCTTAATCATTATTCTTTGCTTGGTATTATGACTTCTCCAGTCAATACACTTTTCATTACGCATGCACATTTCAAAATAGGTGTTCACTGAGAGAAAGTTCAAGTTTAGATGCCTCAAAAGACAACAAATATCAGTTCTATATCGTCAATGGTATTTTTGTCCTGCCGTGGAATGACCATCCTACTATATATCCCATAAACTCTCATTCTATTGAGAGAAGAGTTTGGAAACATATACTATTGTTGAATATCCTGGAAGCTATGGATTGCAAGTTAGCTTAAATACGTTAGAGGAAATTTTCAACATTTTTATTCTATCATTTATCTACATGTCATTTAGTGTTGTGGTTAAATTTAGCAGTTAAAATATTTCAAGATATTTATCCTTGAGTTTCATGAAGAATACCCAGACTCAGCATATAAAATTTCCTAGTTGTGTTTAGCATTCATATTTTCAACATATTAAATGATTCATTACTGCTTATTTTGAAAACAGTGAATTAAATTGAATTGCATCAGATATTTTCATATCATGATGAAATCATTGAACTTATCCATGATCAATCTAAATTTTAACTGTTGATAGGTTAGATCATTGAAAACTATGTCAGTGAGAAATTTTAATTGTTGATAGGACATGTTAGATTTATCTCATATTATTATCAATTCATGTAGGATTCTCGCTTAGCTTGGTAAACTAGATTATTGGATGTGTGACTACACTCTCGTTTATAGTACTAACAAATGGGGTAGCATCTCCATTCACCAGTCCAATAGAGGAATTTGTTAAGGATACCCCCTTTTGCCATACATTTTCTCGCTGGTGGAAAATGGTTTAAGTAGGTATTTGATGGAAGCTCAAATAATTGGAAGAATTCAAGGTATTACAATGAGAATATTTCAATCTCACTAATTTACTATTTGTAAGTAATGTGTTCATGTTCACAAATGGTACTATTTCAAAGGCTAAATCACTCCATAATGAATTGGAAATTGATTGCAAAGGCACAACTATGGAGTTCAAATTTGGAAATTTTGCACTCTCCATGCATACCTAACCCTAACCCTAGCAATCCAAGCCTAGATAACCCTAACTGTAAAACAAATCTAACTCTAACCCTAGAAATATATGCCTTCCTAACCCTAGCCCTTCCAATCCATGCCTACCTAACCCTTACCTTGAAAATACAAGCATGGCTTATCCGCAACTAATCCTAACCCTAGCAATCTATGTTGACCTAATCCTAACCCTAGAAATCCAAAACTACCAAACCCTAACCCTAACCATATTTACCTACCTAACCCTAACCTGATAAATCTATGCCTACCTAACCCTAACCCTAACAATACAAAACTAACCAACCCTACCCCTAGCAATCCATGCCTAACTAACCCTAACCCTAGCAATTCAATCCTAGCTAACCCTAACCCTAAAAATCTATGTAAAACCTTAACAAAGCTAACCCTAACCCTAGCAATCAATCTCGTGCTAACCCTAACCCAAGAAAACCCAATTCACAAGGAAACCTAAGAAAATAAATACTAATCAACTGTACTTCAATGCAAAATGTTTAAGCCTATAGGGCACACTTCTCTAGTAAATGACAATTTAAATCATAATGACTTATTACAATAGCTTATGGAATTAATAAATATACCCATTCATCTTCTTGATATGCATTCAATCACTTAAAAATTTTCAATCAATTGTATTATTTCAAATTAGAATGTATAATTGGTGCTAGAATTTGCTCAATCATGAAGATAACATAGGGTAAAATCAAATATGTAGGTACACAAAATTTGGACATTTGGAACATGTAGAAGATGAAGGACATGTACATACCAACAAAGCAATACACACATATGCAATTAAAAGAGTGAACACGTACAATCCTCCATCCAACCAACAAAATATCACCATGCCATATAGGGATAAACACCCTTTTGCAAGATGCCTAATGCTCATTCAAGGTGTGTTGTCCTCCAAAGAAAGGATGATAGAATCCATGTGTAAACTCCATCAAGAAAGTCACTAAGCCACACATGCGTCCAATACTCCAAGGAAGTTGGCCACATAAGCATCAATAAGATGTTTATAAATCACGGAGTTTACAATCTGATTATGCTCATGGACAAGAGAAGATCTGATTATGTTACCACTAAGGCCAAGAGAAGATTTGATAGTATGTTACATAGTTTACAATCTTTTATATTAGATCTCTAAGCGTCCATTTCAATGTCAATTGTTTTTGCAATAAAAATATTTCACTAACTTTCTTGGACTAATCACCTAGATTTGATGTTGGTTATACATAGCCTTTATTGACCTTTATTTCCTTGAAACAAAATGGTTTATTCATCGTGTTTGTGTTTGCAACGAAGGCAATTGATGCATTTTTCTGTTTTAAATTTATTGGAAAATAGTTCCTTGAGCAAATTGTGAATCTAGGAGAAATTATTATTTTTTATTGGAAAAGGATTTGAGCTAAATCTCTATATAAATGGTAACCCTTCCTCATACATTCTCATGGTTGGAATGGGGAAGAAATCCCTCATAGCTTAGTTGAATATCTCGCAGTTTCTTATGGATGGTTGATCAACACTCCATTGGGTGACTTTGTTATTTCTCATGTTTCATTGATGGATGGGATCTTCAAATGCTAATGGTCTTGAGAACTAATGGATTAAGTCTTTCATATTTTATGTGGTGATTGTTAAATGGAAGTGTTGAGTTTCAGCATGCTTGTCATTCTATGGTTATATGCTCTCTTATCCCTTGCATGACATTTATTCCTTCAAGACTATTTGAAAACATCTTCTCTGAGATTTTCCTTTAGTTATATTTCTAAAGTTGGTGGATCAATTCGAGAGTAATTAGGGTTTGTAATCTTGTTTCCTTAACCCTTTATAAGCATTCCTTTAAGCCTTCATATGATCCTTGGTTGACCCCATTTTTCTAATAGATACAAAACTAGTATTCAACTAGTTCATCCTCATCTCTTAAATTGCAATCATAAATAATTTTGCTAGAGTTATCTCTTCATTTCACCTTGGAACTCATTGCAAGATTTAGTAATCCTAATCTAGGGAAGCCTCCCTCGAGCTGGAGAATAAACAACCTAAAGAGAAAATAAGGGTTTACTGTGGTGACATTGGCCTCCCTCTTAGTTACACCAATAGAATACCTTAAGCTTTAGGACTTTATCTCTTGGGTGTGAGTTTGGGTGATAACAGTGACCTCTTCCTTGATTCCTTGGTGTTTTAGTCAATATTTTGCATCTTTATGTCAACCCTATTTGACCCATAGGAGATTTTGACTAGAGTTTGGAACAATATTAGGAAGCCTATTGTCTCCCATGTTGTTTATCTTGTTCTTATGCATTAGGTACCTAGTCGTAGTCATGATGTCAATGGGTTAAAGATGTGCTTATATGAGGAGGATAGGTTAGGGCATATTGCATTCAATTTTGAGATTATAAGTGATAAAACACTTTTGGATTTGCTTCATCTTTCTCCATGATTCTCTGGAGATTTTCAAACTCCAAACTTCAAAACCATATAAGATAACAAGAGTGTCGAGAGTCTCAAAGAGAAATTAGTCCTATCTCAAAGCGTACAATCTATTGATTCCCGGTTGTTTTCAAGTCCATAATAAACTTTTCCCCTCCCTTTATCTGCAAGATAATTTAATTTATTTTTGTTTTAAGATCATTAAATCTATTGCAATTTATTATGATGGTTGATATAGAGGAAAAATAAAAATTAAAAATTGTTCCACATAAATTACAAAGGGATGCTTGATATATAGCAATTCAAACCAAGAATAAATCTATTATCAAATATCTGCAAGATAATTTATTTTTATTTTAAGATCATTATATGAATTGTGTAAATTACATATATGGAACAAAAATTAACAATTAAAATAATGAATTCCAAAAGATTAAATTTCCTATAAATAGTTTGAGTTTATAAGATTGCATTTGAGGAATAAGGCAAAAATAAACGGCTAAGATTAAGAATTCCAAGTATTAAATTTCCTAAAAATTGGTGTTGCATTGAGATATAAGGTCAAGCTATTGAGGAATAAATTTCCAGAAGTCGTTTTCATTTTTAATATTTTATTGAGTATTAAATCGAGTTAGTAAGTGCTCTTACATGTATGGAACATGATTAACTTATCCTGATTCGTTACGCGTGAAATTTCTTTTTATATTTTGTGACATAGTTTTCCATTGATTACACGGTTCTCGCAGGAGGCGACTTTGACAGGCGTTCAGTTTGGCCTTGTAGCATCGTCCAGACAAATTGTAAGTGTAACTGGCGCACGAAATAGAGAAGAATAATGGGCAACGGGGTCCTTGTTTATAGTAATTCTGAGGCAAATAATCTATTTTAACTCAGTTAAAAACCCATTTTCATGCCAATTCAGTTGGAAACCACCTTTGAACTCTAAATGTAAAGAATGTGTACGTATGCTATTCAAGTTAAACAAAATATAGCACTTGTTTTTACTTTTTTTGGTTGGGAGTACACTTTTAACCAGTTATCATCCTTAACAACTCTCTCATCCTTGGTAATGAGCTTATAATTTTCTTGTTCTGAGCATTGAAGATTCTCGACAAAACCTGAGGTGAGGTGGGGTGGGGTGAGGTAGGGTGGGATGAAGAGGGTTTAATAAACTTGTTTGAGCAATTCACGAACTGAACTGTTTTCCTAGGATAGTTACCACCCAACCGCCGACTAAATAATTGACATTGTACGGGAAAGGAAAGGGCTCTTTTGTTGAAAGACAGAAACTAGGCATAATCCAAGTTCATTTCCCCAAAGTAGTGTCATGCAGAGAATTGCTAATTCAAGAGAATTACCAATCTAAAAATCACGGTTATTGTAACTTCTCCTGAACCTTCCTAGAAATTTAAATTTCTTAACGTCATCTTCATCTTGAAAAAGGACCAACCTTGCTTGTTGCAGCACTAATGTGAAGGATGGTGACGCCATTTTCACAGATAGTTTAGACTACTATACCCTTTTTTTCTTCCATAAAGGTAGTGAATTCCAATAGCTGGTATTAAGTTCTATTTTTACAATAAAATTCTTAGAGTTATTTATTGACAAAGGTTAAACGCTCATGGTCCTAGGGTTAAACACTCATGGTAGAGTTAATTGGAAGCCATGCTTTAAATTATAAAGTATGGTGTCGGCATTGTCGCATATAGTTTAGACTACAATACGCCTTTTTATTCATAAAGACACTAAATCCCGATACCTAGTATTAAGTCTTGATTTTACTATAACAAGTTTATAGTGATAGTTATTTATTGAGAAAGGTGAAACATGCTTGAGAGGATTACTCAACTTGAAGCCATGGTTTAAAATATACTCATATTTTATTGATTTCATACAAAAAGCATTGTGTGTAAGGCGACGCACAACTCTGTACATTGGATTTCTCGTTTCCTATTCATTTCAATTTCTCGTCTTGCCTTTGCACCATGTCGCCGCAGAGTATAAGCTCGAAGTGAATTGTAGTTAAAAAAATAATTAGATTTTAGTAGTAATGAGTTTATCGTTTACTGGTTTATAGGAATATGGTATTGGTTAATTCATGGTATTATGGTATTTATATTGATAAAGTTTATTTTAGGGTTTGAAGAATTAATTGTGAAATTCTTAATGTGATTGGCCTTACTATAGAATTCGCTATGGCCTAGTTTAGTTGACTAAGGATAATGGAATTTATAGCCTTACTATAAAATATAAGCAAATTTTATTTCATACAAAAAGGTGTAACATTGGCATTGTCATGCTATTTGTTTTAATGTCATGCAGGTGTAACATTGACATTCTTTGTAACGCCTTCACTTATATTTTTTTATTTTTCCAAATTGATTACTTTGACTGAGATGGGTTCGACACTGGCATGCATTGTTTGTAACGTCTTCACTTATATATATCTTTTATTTTTCCAAATTGATTTGGTTGAGTGAGATGGGGTCCACACTGGCATTGTTTGTAAAGCCTTCACTTATATTTTTTTTATTTTTCCAAATTGATTAGGTTGAGTGAGATGGGGTCGCTTCTCTCCTAGCTTTAATGGCGATTTCATTTTCATCGGTTTATGCTCACATTGGCCATCTACCGTCAACTGTCATGAATGACACATCAAAAACAACCACCGATTTTTTTTGAAAATTTTATAGTTTTATGTTTATTTTGATTACTTATTGGTATAGTAAAATGTTTAACAAAATTTTAGGAAATGATAAAATATCTTGCAATGTGTAAATATATTAGAATGATATTTATTTTTAATTTGAAATTTCATAATATAAATATTTTTATCATAGTATATTTGAGTAAGAGGTAAAATAATTTTTAATTTACATATTTTTATTATACGTGTGTTTTTTTTAAATATATATGTATTAAATTGTTACATAAAGTCCATATGGTTTTTAAAAGTGTGTTAAAATAATCTATGTAATGTCTATTTCATGTAATGAATTTTTCATTTTAACTCAAGTTATTGGGGAAGACTTGGAATTTGACTGGCATATGCCTCCCATCAAAATACTATTGAAAAGCTTAAGAAACTGTTTCAAAGAAGGGGCAAATAATTCAGTGGAACTTATTTTCATGATTAAAAAAAAATATTCAAAATGTTATTTATTTTTATTAATAGGTTTTTTTAAGATAGGTGTATACTTACATAAGTCATTATTATGATATATGTAATAATGGAAATTGTTGTCTTACTTTACTAATAATTTTCTATTTGATTGAAGGGTAGGTGGTGAGTTTTCCTTCAATGAGGAAGGTTTTGCTTTCTTTCAAATTCTTCTTTTTCTTATATTGGCTTAGCATTATTCAAATATGGAGTCGTTTCCTTACTTTCATTGCCTTTCTTTTTCCTTTCTACCTTTCCTTTAGAGGATAACTTACTTTTCAAGCCCAAATGTGCAACTCCAAGAGAGAGGTGGGTGCCATTTTAGAAGCAGAAGTTGGTTTCAAATTTTGATACTTTGATACTGAAGGAATTAGCTTAACCACCCAACAAGCATCAACAATTTATCATTTAGCTAATAAAAAAATGGCTCATCCCCACTCTGTATGTAGGCCTATCTTTATGTCCTTCATGGCCTATTTGAGATGTACTAGTCATTCTCGCAAAGCTGGTAAAGCTCATCCCCACTTTGGATCCATTGAAATAGAACTTGAGTCTAGAGTCTTCTAAGTAGTCAAATATCTACCATCCTCAAAAGGATGCCTAAGTAGGCTATAACAACATTTATGTTAGATTTTTATCATTTAAGCAATATGATCTTAGGACCTTATCTGAGAGAATAACATGCACAGCAATAAACACAAGATACAAGAGACACAAAGAATTTTCCTTGGGGAAACCATAAAGGAGAAACCTCACAACTTCCTTGGAGATAGAATGAGCACCAATGGCAGCAGTAAAACCCAAAGACATAAAAGATGATCTCCAATAGTTGTTCTCTCTCTCTCACTTGAGAGAGCTTCTCCTCTCTCACTCATGCGCCCCAGTGAGTGAGTGTGTGTGTGATGTGTAGAAATGAGGAGAGCCTCACTTCTATTTATATTCTTCCATTCACTTTATGTCCACTCTAACAAGTTAGCCTCACTTAAAAAAAACTTACCAGGGTTGACTTCTCTAGGAGAGTATAATAACCCTAGTGCCCCACAACTGTGGGGAATTTTCCCTCCGATCAACAAGGAGGGTTAATCTTGACTCAATTGTGGGGACTATTGCCTCGACTTACAATGGAGGGTTAACCTCAATGACTTTACATGACTTGTTTACATTATTGAATCTCGCGATCGGAACATCGGGGCATGAAATGACTCAATTACATTATAGATACTTCCCAGAATAAACATCGGGGTACAGTACATAAGATATACAAGTGAATACATTCCGAAGTCACAAATACATCAACAATTTATTCTATTTTTATTGAAGTTTAAGTAGGCTATAACAAAATTTAATTTATTTTTATTGAGTTTTAATATTTTCCATAGGCAATTGCAAACCACTAACTATCACAGATGCAATGTCGGGGACATTGCCACCTCGTGGCTCTTGTTATTATATAATCTATAATATGCTTGATAAATGAATGAAGAGTGATACGTATTCTAGTTAATGAAGAAATGAGATTCACGACAAAAATATATAATAATAAAAAATGTGTGGGAGCTTTGTTCCCAAAAGTGTTGGTATAAGTGGGAAAAACTAATTTGTACCAAATGAATACCAAATGGGAGTTGTCTAACCAAGGTACAATTTTGACTTTTATGCCGATTTTTCGTCAAAATATGGTGAATTTAACCTACAAAATCCACAATTTCTATTATTTGTTGGGTGATTTTAAGTGCAAAAATGAAATGAAGTGACACGAAAACCCCCCAACACCCACACTCTGTAAGTTCTAGCATTGTTTTTGCGCATTTTGAAAATTCTATGAAGGATCATAGCAAAAAACTGGCAAAAACCAGCTAGAAAAAGGGGGAAAATCGTCCCCTATTTAGACAACTCGTACCAAAATTGAGGTGACATAATGCTAATAAATGTGATTAACGTCGAAATCGAAACATGGAGATGTGAGCACATGTGGTAAAAACATATTAATATGGACTTACAACATCCCAGATCCAACTTTTTCACACTATCCAGTATCTGGTTGGATTGAAAATTCACATGGTGGACCGTGGAGGGCCTAATCCACAACAACGACTCCGTTGTCATTTCAGACTTTTTGTTCCATACCGAAAGATTCATCTGTTTCATTGCGGAGACAATGAACGGTATTAGTTAGATACCTACTTCTGGCTTTGCAAGTGTAGTAGTATATCATTGTGCTTACAAGATATCTAGTAGTTCCCGCAACAATTTCATTGCAATTAGTGCATTTATAGTCAACCCTCACCTTATTCTAACATGACCTACTGGGCATATGAAAGTGGTCTTAATTTTTTGCAATGCCATGATTTTAATAAATCCATGATGATCTCATCCTGTCACCACATCTTGGGCACCATTTTATGAGGAAGAGATCATCGGTACGAACCAATCCTATTTAAAAAAATGGTTAATAAAGTAATATAAAAATTACAAACTATAGTTGTGAATTTAGAAATACATAAAATTTACTTCCATCAACATAAATAATACCACATTCATGAAAACTATATTGTCCCACATCGGGGACATAACAAGTCATCACCTTTGTCGATTTGGAGTCATGGTTGGACTATTGTACAATTCTATGCTAATTAGGGTTCAATTATAGGTAACCAGGGACTCCCCTCATATTTATTTTTTCATTGGGGTTAATTTTGTTCATTTTAAGCACAACATTTTGGATTGTAATTTTCTGCAACACAAATTCTAAATTGTGTTGTTTCTAAACTTTTAAGTCAATTAAGTAGTGGAGATTAATCAAGGATGATTATCGATAATATAATTTGTTCAAGGTAGGGATAAACCTTTACTCTTATGGATGTTTCCTCTATAGTATTGTTGTTTAATTAATAATTAAAGTAATAATAATGTTGGTGACGATCAGGTATGGGTATTAGAAGGTTTCTCAACTGAGTTGATTGATAAGAATAAGTATGAGAATATCCCATTGTTTTCATTGTTGTCTCAGTTGGAAAAGTGTATAACAAAGTCGAGGTTTGGTAAAAGCAACATGGAAATTGGTCATTGGTTGAATCTAAAGAATTCTCAAAAAAAATGTATAAGGATGAAAACAAACAAGGTGAAGATGGTATTAGAGGTGATGTTGGCATGGTGAAAGTAAAATGTCTTAGGAATAAATCTCAGGTGGGTCATTTTATGGAAAAATTAGTGATTGGGGAATCCATGAGGATATGATTATTAGAGCATTAGGGGCATGTTCTGGATGTATCCTTTCCTTCCATGTTCTTATCATATGTTGGATATGTTTTATGGTGAAGAATCAACAAGATGTAAATTTGCATCTAGACAAGGCTTGGAAATGGGGACCATCATGTTTGTGTTTGAAGACTTGGAAGCATAGTTTTGGCCCTAGAAGAGGGCCAACCTTTCTGCAACAAGTTTGGGTACTTCTCCCAAGGCTTCATTTAGAGATACAGAACTCGAAAATTTTGGAAAGGGTTGTAAATATCCTTTATTGTTTCATTTCTCTAGAGTATCATTTCAATTCTAAAGTGGATATGTGTGTGGTAAATTTTGCTTGAGATCAATTTACTTGAGGGTCTTCCAATAGAGATTGAGGTTGTTTGGGGGAGCTAGGTCTTAAGTTAGAAAATATATTTCTAGAAAATCTCCTTTCCATGTATAGGTCATCACACCATTTTCCATTTAATATACATTGTAATTACCCTAAGAGGTTTACAAGTGAAAAACAAAAGATATCGGTAAATAAATCAAATTCAATTGTAGAAGAAAGGAAAAGTGTAATAGGAAGGAATGTGAGGCAAAGTCAGGCTTGAAAGAGGACTTGTACCCTGACGAATAGGTTTGTGAGTATAAATCGATTGAAGAACCTTAGGAATATGCTAGTACTTATAAAAGTAAGTCCATTTCCATTGAATCCTCTTTAATTCAAATTGCTCATAAAGAAATCCCTCCTATTGTGGGATGTTTTCATTTTTGAGGAGGGTATGGGGGATTTATCTATCAAACCCTCCCTATTTTGGGTATTGACTCTCCTGACTCAATGAATAATGATAATTCCCAATGTTTATCTATCTTTCCCATAGGACAGATAAGTTCCATTAGATGGGAAAGGATGCTCCCTCCTCTTAGCCTTAAACAAAGTTCTCCTTGATAAAGGGGAATCTAAGATTCCCAATGATGAGTTGGGTAAGGGTAAAGTAATTCATATTAATGGGGTTGAAGTATACCTACCTTCTTAGATCAAAGAAAGTAGTTTTGAGAAATTTTGGAGTTGTGGAATGTGGACTAATACTTGTTCATGACATCCCTGTTCACATGGAAATAAAATAATTTATATTCAGAACCAAGTCAGTTCAAAAAAATAAATTTGAGAAAAGTAATTAACAATTGGTGATATTCTTGAATTAGGATAAATAGTTTATCCTATATCCAAAGGATTATCATATCTCTAAACTCCAAAGGACATTATTTTCTCATAGTATCCATTATCGACATCTAGATGGAAGATAACTCGAATCTACCTCAACCTCATTAAATCTCCCACCAAAGCAAAGTTTATCTGATTACAACAACTACTAAAGATGAGCAAAGTTATTCTAAAAAAAAAACTTGAACCCACATTAAATTAAAATGTTTAACACACACACATACACATATAAGTTGAATGCATCTATTTTTTATTTTATAGTTTTGAATACTTTGTTTAGAAATCTTCCAAAATTGAATCAAATATATTATTTTCTTGTTTTGATGATGATGATGATGATGATGGTTAACGTCCCATGAGACCAAACTTTGGTCTGTCAGACCTAAATAAACAAATTATTTAGTTTGTTTTAAAATTGAATTTCTATGATCAAAGAGCTTGGAGAGAAGCATCCCGAGGTCACTGTTGGGCTCCAATCCACTAGTGTAAATTAGACCTTAAGTTTATGTCAATCTGGAGTTTGTATACTTAGAGGCATATCCCAACTATAGAGACTCAAAGCTAGACCTGACTGGAAATTTAGTTTAACTATGAAACAAATCTATTAAATGCTAGAATGTTGTGACTTTAAAATGCAAAACCTCCCTTACAGAAGCAACTTCATTTTATTTCTTAGTTTGATCAGCAAATCATATGTGAAATATTCTGAGATAAAAATTGAACCTGAATTATAAAAATAGATCACAATACACTGCCTATTATCTCACTGTTGAAAGCAGTCAATCATTGATTTCCTTTGCAAGAAGACATTCACAATGTATAACTATCCTCAGCAATTCGATATTGAATAAGCAATGCAATCTAAATCATTCCTACAATGTTTAAACATTTAAACAACAGAGCTCACAACCTTGTTCATACAATCTAACTCCTTCTGCAATGTATGAGTATTTAAAATAAGGAAAATCGATTTCTACAAGATTTAATTAAAACATACCACATGCAACGATGCAGAAAGAGGTGTGCAGACTTGGCAAAGGGGGCCCTCCAATGCTTTCCTTGCACACGCAAATAAAATCACAGAGCTCTAGAACTCAATCGCATTCACCATATAGAAATGGGCATACACAATAATTTATCAAATCCACAGTCTTTATTTCAAAACCATACGTCTATGATCCAGGGTTTCTTTCCTCCGTAAAATCAAATACTTATACAATTTATAAAAAAAATAGAAATGCTACAAATATGGAAGACTCATAATGATATGGGACCCTCGAGATCTTCCATCAGATCCATCAAAATAGACAAAATCGAAACTGTCCTGTTTTTATGCTAAGTGGTAGCACAGGTGGTCGTCTTTGACCGGCATTGACTCGACACTTGTGAAAACCATATCATCTATTCGTTAGAAGTTTAACCATCCTTGGACATCGAGGATCTTCCTCCCATCTCTCAGTTTGTGCCTAGCTGGCCTGCAAGTATCCAACCTAGGAGAAATTACGGGAAATTAGCACATTCTGTAATTTTGAATAAAACCTTAATTTAAATTCCTTAAAAATATCATAATTCAATTTGTTAAGAAGCAACAACATTTATACCTTTGACCAAAGTTTTGTGGATGAAATTAAGGTTTTATGGATCAAGTATGAAGGTTTATGGAGAAAACTGGAAGGTATTTAGATGGAAAAATAGGTAAAAATGGTGCCCAACATCTCCCCCAAGAGGAAGTTGTTGCATGTCCTCATGCACAAAAAGTATCTCAAAAATTTGACACTACTTATATCATGACCAAAATTTTGTTGCTGACCCTCTACTTTTAATCTCCTGTCTGAGATGATGCATCTGTAGAAATTTGAGATGCATAAAGGACTTTTAGTTTCTCATACTTAGTTTTGTAAGTCTTATTTTGTTTTTACCATCTATATGCATGCTTGGAGATTCGTGCCCTTTGAACTTTAAGCTTCATGTTCTTTTCTTTTAACTTTTCATTCCTCGGTTCTAATTCCCTTACTTCCAGTTTCAATTTCTTAATCTTTTTACTGTTTTTGGAAGTTTTCTTCTTTTCCATGTTCATTGGAGGCTGCACAGAATTAGTGTCCATCCCCAATTCTTCATTCTCTTGTACTGAATCCCCCTTCTTTTCTTTTTCCATAGTTTGTTGCCCTAAGAAAGGAGAAGCTAGATCATTTAATATTTCTTGTCTTGGATGTTTTTTCTCTTCTTTTTCTTGCTACTCCAAGAAGAGATTAATTTTTTTAGTCTGCTTTATCACTTCATCTGAAATCTTTTCAGTTTCTTGGGTATCTTTTTCTTCATGGACTTTCCCTATCTCACCTATTAGACTTTCTTCTTGACTTTCCAAGGATTGTATGTATTCATACTGTTTCTGTTGGCTTTCATCATCCTCTTCTAGTGCTGACTTATTTCGAGCTTGTTGATGCTTCCTTGGATTTTTCTTATAAGTGGTGAAGATTTGATCTTGCTTTTGGAACTATCCTTCTTCTTTCATCACACTCCTGGTTCGTATCCTTCTCTGAGATTTTTTTGAGCTCGCTGCCTCAGAGTTGTCTTCATCATCTGCGATCATCAACACCTCTCTTTCTTTCTTTTTCCCCTTAAGCAGTTTTGAGCTTATTGCTTTAGGGTTCTGTTCTCCATCCTTGGGGTATGTTATCATCAACAGTTTGTATTCTTTCAAACCTTCTTCAGGCAGCTCTTCTTGTTCTTCAAACTGATTATGAATTAGAAATTCTTGCCATGACAAGTTTTGCTTCTGTAACTCATATGTGATGATTATTTTGATGAGCCCACAGTGGAAAAGGCTTGTTAATTTATCTTCTGCATGCTTTTGAACAGCCTTAGACATCTTGGAAAGACTCTGTAATAAAAAATGGGGCATTTTAATCTCACAATCACCCCTCATATGCTGCAATATCTTGATATGATAAAGATATACAATACTAAATCGGCCTTCACAGGTGATGAGTCTTTGGATGATATAGACTATTTCGTCCCAGAGATGAATCAACCAGCTCCTTGGTATTCCCTTCTTCCAGTTCACTGATCCTGCCCTTGACCTGCATAGAAAGGGTATCCATGCCTTCTCCTTGAATTGTTTGGTTTTAAAGAATCTCTCTCCTTGTTGTGGTAAGCCAACGATATGTGCCAAAATGTCTTCAGACAGTCTGAAATTCAAATTTCCTACTGTATCCCTTTCTCCATCAAACGAGTCAGCAAAGGCTAGGCTAACATTGTCATTGTGCCCACCAAACTTTTCAAAAAAAGTCACCCACTGTTTCTTCTCAAAAATTTCCATACATTTCTCATGAATAATAGTGGAATCGAATTTCTTTGGTTCCAATCTAGACATCATTTTGCAATTTTAACAAGAAAAGAAATATGCAACAAAAAACCACAGCTTTGCAACTTTTAACTCTGTAAACGTTTTCCTATTTCAAAATGATACTCTGAAACTAGAATTGCTATTGATCTAGCAAATTCTTTTGGCAAAAGATTCAAATTTTACCTCTCCTCTGGCGTTATTGCTTCAAAATTTCTCTTGCGCATATGCATTCTTCAGAAAGCTAGTGCCCACATTCTTCCTCTATGATACACGCCTTCTTTTCACTGTGAAATATTATCCCTATATGCCTTTGCATTATATAGCAATCGGGTCTGCAGATGGAAGAGTGAAGTTTGGGAAATGATCAAAGCGAAATGACCATTCTGATATGCAATCCCAGTGTCATAAGTTTGCAATGTGATTTTCTAGGCACATATATATTTTTGTGGGAGCATACAACTGTGATTCCCACATCTTTTATAATCATTATCTGAACATGCCGTTTTTTTTTATCCCAATCACTAGTTCGGGTACAAATTTCTGAAGGAAAAAGATTGAAGGCAAGGTTTAGAACCATTCCATCTCTATACAATGCGCTCCAGTTCCCTTGCATACCCCAATATTTGATTAATGAGTTGCAAGGAAGGGATTTCTTTACTTGGAGTGGACTCTTTTCGCCTTTTGGAAATACACACAGCCATTCCTTATATCAAATGTTCTACGATCCATATTCCATATATATATTTTTAACTTAATGCATAATGCACTAATATCCGGAGTATATAAATGAAAATATAAAAACATTTGAATTCCTTTTTTTTTGAAAAAAACATTTCTCTTCCTATTGAGAAGAAAACCCTACCTATAGAATGCAGTTTAGGTTTTGAAAATTTGAAATTTGGTTCTGGGATTGATTCTGACCACCATTTTGACACCTAGGGTAGGATAATGAGAAGTGAATGGAATGTTGGCATGGATTGTGAAGGTGATAGAGTAGACAGTCACGATTATGAGGATAGATAGATATTTCATTACTTAAAAACAAAGAATCATGCAAATTTTAAAGCATAAAAATTAAAATCCTTACAGACTTTGCTTGATATCCCTTTATGCTGAGCTTGTTGCTTGATGTAGCTGGTTTGCAATTTGTTTCTGATTCACATATGTCCTTTTGATGTCTACTTTTAAAAATGTCTACCATCTCAGGTCCCTTCTACTAAACTAGAAGTCAGGTCCCTCTGCATTTGGAAAAGGCTTGGAACTATCTCAGATTCCTTCTGCTAAACTGGAAGTCAGGTCCCTTTGCATTTGGAAAAAGGGCTTGGAACTATCTCAGATTCCTTCTGCTAAACTAGAAGTTAGGTCCCTCTACATTTGGAAAAAGGGCTTGGAACTATCTCAGATTCCTTCTACTAAATTGGAAGTCAGGTCCCTCTGCATTTGGAAAAATGGCTTGGAGGGTTCCAAGAAAGAAAAAAAAAATAGAAAGCATGAAATGCTTATCCCCCTCACAGGCCTATTTATTGACTTGTCCTCAAGTCAAACAAGATATTTATTATGCAAAAAAAACTACCTATGAGGCATGAAATTGCTAATGCCAGAAAGTGAAAATATTTTTGTGAATTTTCAATGGCCAAGCAAACCTGGTTTTCCAAGGAAAATTCAAGTTTATGTTGTGCCAGTTGCTTGGTTTTCACAACTAAACTCCCCCTTTTTTTGTTTCTTGTTTTTTTTTCTTTGTGTTTGTTTCTCTTTTTTTTGTGTGTTTTTTTTTCTTATCAAATCAGAAAGATGGCCAAGAAGAAAGTGAAGGAGAAACACTGGTGTGTTTATCCAGCACTTTCATCTTCCGTTGCTGTGAAATCTGCTGTATGAAATCTACTTTGTTGATAGGCTTGGTGTAGAGTTTTAGCCGATTGCCATTGACCACAAATGTACGTGCTTCATCATCGATTGTTTAGAGTTTGACTGAGCCATTGTCATATACCTCTGCAATCTCATATGGACCAAGCCAATGAGTTGTGAACTTGGCCTTGAAGTCTTTGAATTTTGAATCAAACAATAGGGCCCAGTCACTGATGTGAAATTGTTTCTTTTTCATAAACTTGTCATGCCATTGGGCTCTCTGTTGTTGTATCAAAATATTTTGTTCTATTGCAGCCTGTCTCATCTCATCTAATTGATTCAATTGTAGTATCATTTCTTGTTGTGCTTCAGAAAGATTCATTCCCAAATCTGTTGCTAACTTGAAGGTATGAATTTGAAATTCTATCGGCAAGAGGACTTGCTTACTATAAACGAGCTGATAAGGAGAAAAACCAGTACTGTTTTTCCAAGTAATTCGGTATGCCCATAAAGCTTTAGTAAGCTTAGCTGACCAATCCTTTCTATGCATCTGGACAGTTTTGGTGATGATTCCTTCCAAAGTTCTGTTTGTAGATTCCAATTGGACATTGGCTTGTGGATGGTAAGGTGTATATTTTTTGTGCTTAATCTTATACTTTGTTGCTATCTCCTGCACTAGTTTAGAATTAAACTGTGCACCCTGATTAGTGACAATGTCTCTAGGAACCCCAAATCTGACAAATATCTCTTCAAAAAGAAAGTTTACCACTGTCTGTTATGTGGCTCTTGGTAATGGTTTGGCTTCCACCCACTTTGTAACATAATCGGTACATACTAAAATGTACTTCTTTCCTTGTGATGGTGGATGAATCGGACCAATGAAATCAAGAGCCCACTTTTCAAATGGTTCTATTAGGATTTGTGGTTGGAGTGGCATTTCATTAGATCGTACTGGCCATCCCATCCATTGACAAGTATCACAGCTCCTAACATACTTCTTAGAATCCTTGAAAATAGAAGGCCAGTAATACCCCAAATTGAGTATCTTGTATGTTGTTCTTTTCTCTGCAAAATGGCCACCACACGTTTCATAATGACATGCTTTCAAAATATCTAAAACTTCATCTTGTTGTACACATCTCCTAATAATTAGATCATATCCTGTGTAAAAGAGATCACCATTGACCCATATATGCCTAGCACTTTGTTTAATAATCTTTTTCTTTTCTTTAGATGACATATATGGAGGTAGTTGTCCGGATGATAAATAGTTGGCAATATCAGCATACCAAGGAGTGATAACAGAAATTGCAAACAAGTGTTCATCAGGAAAACTATGTAAAACAGGAACAACCTCACCAGTATTATGTAAGCGAGACAGGAAATCTGCCACTTGATTTTCTCGTCCAGGACGATCTAAAACAGTGATATTGAATTCTTGAATTAATAGTAACCATCTGGTTATCCGACCATTAGTAATAGACTTATTCATCAAATATCATAAAGCAGAATGATCGGTGTGGACAAAAATTTCGTAGCCAGTAATGTAATGACGGAATTTGTTCACAACATGAACTACTGCCAACATCTCCTTTTCAGTGACTGTATAATTCAATTATGCAGGTGTTAGATTTTTGTTGATAAAATAAATAGCATAAGTCATGGTATGCTCTTTTTGTCCCAAAGAGGCCCCTATTGCAGTATCAGATGCATCAGTAGAAATAGGGAAGGGAAATGTCCAATTTGGTCCCCTTAAAATGGGAGTAGTTGAGAGCTTCTCTTTAAGTGTCTGAAATGCAGATTGACAGTTAGTATCCCATTTGAAATGTACATCCTTTGAAAGTAATTTAAAAAATGGCGGAGCTATCTTATTGAAATTTGCAATAAATCTACGATAATAGCCTGCATACCCTAAAAATATTCTTACATCTGTTTGAGTTGTTGGTTAAGATAGATTTACAATGATTTGAATTTTAGCAGGATCTACTTTTATTCTAGATGAAGAAATGTGATGTCCTAAAACTATCCCATCAGTCATCATCATAAAACACTTTTCGTTGCTAAGGGAAAGATTTGAGTCAACACACCTTTTTAAAATTTTCTCCAAGTTTGCTAAGGAATCCTCAAAGGCACTTCCATGCACAGAAAAATCGTCCATATAGACTTCAACACATTCATGAATTAGATCTACAAATATGGCCAAGATTGCTCTTTGAAAGGTAGTTGGGGCATTACATAAGCCACAAGGTAAAACCTTGTAGGCATATGTGCCCTAGGGACATGTAAAGGTAGTTTTGTCCCGGTTCGCTTTTGCAATGCTAATTTGATTATATCCACTGAAACCATCTAGAAATGAAAAATATTATTTTCCAGCTAAGGCATCTAACACTTGATCAATAAAGGGAAACGGGAAATAATCTTTTAGTGTTGCCTTGTTTAACTCCCTGTAATCTACACATATCCGCCATTTTCCATTTTTCTTAGGAACAACAACCAAGGGAGAAACCCATTGGCTGTCAGAGATAGGGTAGACAAATCCTACTTTTAATAACTTCTACAGTTCTTCCTTAAATATCTCTTTTAGTATGGGGTTCATTCTACGTTGAGGTTGTCTGAGAGGTCTGATTTTATCATCTATGTAAATGTGGTGAGTGCATGTTTCGTGATGAATGCCTAGCATGTCAGTGTATTCCCAAGCAAATGCATGGGAATATTTATTCAGTAAGGCAATCAACTATTCTTCATGTAATGTAGTAAGATGTGCACTGATATTCAAATGTTTTCTTAGACTAATTTCAACTATTTTGATTTGGACATCAGTGATTGAATGAACATTAAAAATATCATGAAGTGCCAATGCTAGAGAATGTACTGTGCAATTTTCCTGAAAATTCTGTCCCAAAACTTGATCTGCTATAGCATACTACATGTCTCTTAATTCTTCAGAAATATCAGGTTCAACAATGAAGTAATCTAGCAAATCTTCATTGTTTTCTTCTTGAAAATCAAAGAACTGATTGATACTTAGGATAGGCTGAATCACTTCTTCTTCCTGATCTTTGGTCTCATTAATCCATGATAACTGTTCTAACACAGAAGGTCGCTGGGCAGAAGGATAAAGTGTAATTTTTTTTCTCTCTGTCCCATGTGAAATAAGCATACTTCCTGATCTACACCCTATGAAAGCATTAGATGTTGCCAACCAGGGTCTACCAAGAATCAATGGATGCCCTCCTAGATTAGACTTTGGTTGCAGCACTATAAAATCTACAGGATACTCCCAGGAATCTAAAGAAACAATGATATCTTCTAAGATCCCTTTAGGTGTGATTTTAGATCTGTCAGCTAGTTCCAAAACTGTAGTGGTTGGTCTGAGATTTTTCAAGTGAAGGTATTCCATTATCTCTAGTGTCATGACATGAATAGCAGCACCTAAATCAATCAGTGTTTTGGGAATTGAAAAATTGTCGACAGTGATTGTGACCATTGGGATGCCAGGATCAACATGTTTTTCAATAAAAACAGTGTTAGACATTAATCCTGCTAATTTTCCTACCACATGAATTTTTTATGGATCCTTCCTTCTCATATTGAGACATAATTCCCTAACTGCTTTCATATAGATTGGAATATCCTTTATAGCCTGCAGTAGGGGAATTTTGACACATACATTGGCTAACTCATTCAAAACATCAAAATAAGGTAGGGAGATTGAAATTTTTTCCTTGACCAACCTTTCTCGAAAGGGAGATATATAACGTACTAATGTTTTCCCTTTTTTATTGTGATTTTCTGACTGTGACTTTTCTATATTTAATTTTTTTGGAGTTTTCTCATTTTCTGCTTGTTCTTCTATAATAACAAGAGATTCTTTTTGTAAAGTTTTTCCAGATCTTAAGTTGATATTTTGAAGTGGGAGGATTGATTGGGGGAGTGTCATTCCATCATCAACATTATACATGGGTTTATTGATTTTATTATTTGGATTTGGTATTGGCTGGGCTGGAAATTGTGTTGGTCAAGGTGGAGGTTGATTGAATGGAAATTGAAGCTATTGAGGTTGTTGGCCTAGTTGAGGAGCAAGATTGGGTTGTTGGAAAAATGGGGCTTGATTCTGCTGGTATTGGGGATATGCAGAAGGTTGCTGATAGGGTTGTAGATAGTCCTGTTGATATGTCTGGTTACCATGAGTATACCCTCCCCAATTTGGAGCAGATTGGGCTAATTGAGGAGACCAAGTTTTCCAGGGCATGGGTGCACTCCATGAATTATGAACAGGAGTTTGATAATTTGAATGAAACTGTCGCATAGGATCTTGAGACATAATTGAAAAACGTGGTTGCTAAGGTCTTCGTTGTCCCATAAAATAGAGAGACTCCATGCTTTGATTCTCCTCCATTCAGGCTGCCTGCAATTCTTTCAATCTGGGGCAATCATTCGGGCTGCTTGCAATTCTTTCAATCTGGGGCAATCATCAGTTTTGTGATTTGCAGTACATAAGCCACAAATTTGAACAATATTTAAAGGACATTCTTTTAATGGGTGTTTCTTTCTACATTTAGGGAAAAAAAAATAGACAGGGTTGATCTTGTTGATCTTGTTGTTCTTGTCTTTTCTTGGTTCTTGATGTTTCGACTTGTGTGCCTAAGGTACTCAATAGATCAATCTCAAAATCTTCTAATAGATTCCCAAGTTTAGCTCTGGATATGCCACTGGTTACAGATTTAGTTACTTTGGAAGTTAGATCCCTTTTCCCATTTCTAGCCTTTCCTCTTGAATACTTCTGACATAAGTCTTGTATCTCATCAAAGGGTAAGTAGGAGATGTCACCTTTTCCCATAACATTCAAAATATCCAGATATTCTTCTCTTATTCCTTTTAAAAATATTGTCTGAGTGATCTTAGGTGTCAAGGAATTGTATTTGGATTTCTACAAGTTGTATGAGAATCTTTCTAGATGCTCTCCCAAGCTTTCGTCCTCCTGCTGAGACATTATGAAAATGTCATATTTTGAATCCTTTGATCTATAATATGCCTGATATTTTCTAAGAAAAATTTTCCTCATCTCATCCCAGCTAGTTATAGAATGCTCTCCTAATCCCATGAACCATTTCAAGGCAGCTGCTTTAAGAGTAGCAGGGAAAAGATGAAGTTTGTGGGTGTCATCGGTATATCCATAGGTTCAACGCAAGATATCAAATTCGAATAGGAAAGAATCCCGATCTTCAGAAGTCATAACATAGAAATTTGGTAGGATAGATGATGGAATATTCTTCATCTTTACCTCTTCCCCTAGGATGATGCTAGTGTCCAAGATGGGGAATTCAAAGGTGGCTTCCTGATCTTCTTCTTCTCTTTCATCCCTTTCATACCTTCTCTCTTCTTCCCTATCATGTCTCCTCTCTTCTTCCCTTCTCTCTTGTCTTACTTTGTTTTCCATTTCTAACCTTCTCTCATACTCCCTTCTCTGTTCTGCAGTTGGCCCTTTTGATGTTTCTTCTTCAGCCATTTCAAAAGTATCAACAGTTGTAATGAGTCCTTTTTTATCAGATAAAGAAGTTCCTGTTACTTCTATTTTGGGGGGGATTTTGATAAATCTTCCTTTCTCATCTCTTTGTCTTGACATAAAACTAAAATCTACTCTATGTTTTTGAAAATTTCTTTTTATAAGAGAACTAAAGTTCTTAAGTCTGCTTCTAAAATTCCTCCCCGGCAATGGCGCCAAATGTTGGGCTCCAATCCACTAGTGTAAATTAGACCTTAAGTTTATGTCAATCTAGAGTTTGTAGACTTAGAGTCATATCCAAAATATAGAGACACAAAGCTAGACCTGACTGGAAATTTAATTTAACTATGAAACAAATCTATTAAATACTACAATGCTGTGACTTTAAAATGCAAAACCTCCCTTACAGAATCAACTTCATTTGATTTCTTAGTTTGATCAGCAATTCATATGTGAAATATTCTGAGATAAAAATTGAACCTAAATTCTAAAAATAGATCACAATACACTACCTATTATCTCACCGTTGAAAGCAGTCAATCATTGATTTCCTTTACAAGAAGACATTCGCAATGTATAACTATCCTTGGAAATTCGATATTGAATAAGCAATGCAATCTAAATCATTCCTACAGCATTTAAACATTTAAATAACAGAGCTCACAACCCTGTTCATACAATCTAACTCGTTCTGCAATGTATGAGTATTTAAAATAAGGAAAATCGATTTCTACAGGATTTAATTAAAACATACCACATGCAACGATGCAGAAAGAGTTGTGCAGACTTGGCAAAGGGGGCCCTCCAATGCTTTGCTTTCACACAAAAATAAAATCACAGAGCTCTAGAACTCAATCGCATTCACCATATAGAAATGGGCATACACAATAATTTATCAAATCCACAGTCTTTATTTCAAAACCATACGTCTATGATCCAGGGTTTCTTTCCTCTGTAAAATCAAATACTTACACAATTTTAAAAAAACTGGAAATGATACAAATATGGATGACTCATAATGATATGCGACCCTCGAGATCCTCCATCAGATCCATCAAAATAGACAAAATCTAAACTATCCTGTTTTTATGCTAAGTGGTAGCACAAGTGGTCGTCTTTGACCGGCATTGACTCGACACCTGTGAAAACCATATCATCTGTTCGTTCGAAGTTTAACCATCCTTGGACATCGAGGATCTTCCTCCCATCTCTTAGTTTGCACCTAGCTGGGCTGCAAGTATCCAACCTATGAGAAATTACGGGAAGTTAGCACATTCTGTAATTTTGAATAAAACCTTAATTTAAATGCCTTAAAAATCCCATAATTCAATTTGTTAAGAAGCAACAACATTTATACCTTTGACCAAAGTTTTGTGGATGAAATTAAGGTTTTATGGATCAAGTATGAAGGTTTATGGAGAAAACTGGAAGGTATTTAGATGGCAAAATAAGTAAAAATGGTGCCCAACACTCACTATAATTTTGACATGTTAAAAGGCTAGGAAGGTCGATATTGCAACAAAGATTATGAAACTAAAATCTAATGTGGGTGTACGTAGGGCACTCCAAGAGGAAGTGATTTCATCCTCAATGTTTCTATTCTCATAGAGATGGAAAACCCTTTCCACCCATGGTGTTTTACAAACTGCTCAACGACTTGTTTCACTATGGAGCTCATGGGAGTTCGTTCTTATCTTGGTTATACTAGTTTTTTTCTTTGAACTAGTTAAAATAGAGAGATAATTTTGATCTTCTAGAGTAGGGTTGATGACCTCCTTATCATGAATATCTTATTTTTCTTGTATCCTCTAAATCTTTCTCACACCACATTTTCTCTTTAAACTTAGAAGTAATAATATTTTTAATGTTATTAATATTTTGCAATGCAACATTTTCGTCGATCTCCCAATGGTTTAACCAGGCCTTGGTATATTTATACAAACCTCACTTGAGCCTTAGGTGGTTTTGGCTGGAATTTAAAGCTAGCTTAGGAAGTCTATGGTCTCCCATGTTATTGATTTTGTGCTTGTACAACAGGATCTTAGTCATAGTTAGGCTCTTGATAGGGGAAAGGCCCACTTCTATAAGGAGAATAGGGTAGGGTGTATTGCTTTTAATTTTGAGGTTATACATTATAAAACACTTATGGATTTGGTCAATCTTTCTCCAAGATTCTCTAGAGATGCTGCAACCCCAAACCTCACACCCATACAAGATAACAGGAGTGACTAAAGTTTCAAAGAGGAGCTTAATTTTATCCCACATCACAAGGTTTGTTGCTTTACAATTATTTTCAAGACCAAAATAAGCTTTCCACCCTCCATTAATCATTTTCTCAATGCTATAGTACCAGTTGAGCTTGTGATGAATATCAATTCCTAGGTATTTGCAAGAAGACACTTCCTCTAAGTTGTTATTGTCATACACAAAATTAGTGTAAGTTTCCTTCTTGGATTTGATAATCATAACGTTTGTTTTGTTAGTGTTAACAGTCATACCCATGGTAGAGAAAAAATCCTTAAGAAGTCTTAGTTGCTTATCAAGATCAGATGGACACATTTCCAGAAGAACAATATTGTTAGCATAGAGAAGAAGGATGATGACTATTCCAGCTAAGATCGTGCCGGCACAACCTGCTTCCTCTAAGAAACCTTCTAGCTTATCGATGTAAATTCCAAATAGGGTAGGGGAGAGGGGTTAACCTTGTTTAACTTCGATATTACACTTAATATCTTTCAACCACCCCCCATTGATCTTAAACTAGGAAATGACATTCTCATATAACCTTATTGCGGCAGCTCTCAACTCGAAAGGAACCTTTAGCTCTTCTAATATATTCCATAGGTTATTTCTATGTACCGTATCGAAATCCTTTCTTAATTCCACAAAGTAACAAAAGAGATTGGATTTACCATTACGACATTCCCGTTGATGTATTTGTAACTTCGGAATGTATTCCTTTATGTAGCTTATGTATTGTAACCCGATGTTTATTCCGGAATGTATCTATTATGTATTTGAGTCATGTTGTCATGCCCCGATGTTCCGATCGGGAGGATCAATAATGTAAACAAGTCATGTCAATTCATAGTGGGTAACTCTCTGATTGTGTAAGAGTTAAAGTCCCCACAGTTCCGGGGCACTAGGGTTATTAGACACTCCTAGAGATGTCGGCTCTAGTAAGTAATTGTTAAGTGAGGCCGACATGTTGGAGTGCACTTCAAGTGAACGAAAGAATATAAATAGAGAGTGAGCCTCTCTATTTATCACACACATCACTCACACACTCAAGTGTAGCGCATAGTTGAGGAAGGAGAAGACACTGGGGCTAGTCAAGAAGAAGATTACTGCTGTTGGGAGATCACTTACTGTTTTGGTGTTGATTCTATCTCTGAGGAATTTGCAGGGTTTTCTCCTTTATGGTTTCCCCGAGGAAAAACACTGTGTTCATTGTCTCTTGTGTTTGATTGATGTACTTGTTATTCTCTCGGTTAAATATCCTAATAATGCTAGCTTAATGTTGAAAAACTAACATGGTATCAGAGCTAACCTGAGAAGAAGACACTATGCAGCTGCGGGAACTAGGGCTTCCTAGTTTGTGGACCTTCCTCCACATATTTTCAGCAAAAGTAAGGTGGAAAAACTCTCCTCCTTAGGGCACATATTTCTGTTGAAGCAGAATCCAATTCTGAGGTTTTTCAGTTTTGGACTTGTCGCTACTGTCGGAAATTAGGGCTTTTTACAGAAGAGGAATTTTTCAGTGAGCCCAGGCTTGGATTGATCTCCTCCCCAAAATCAAAGTTAGGGACAAATTTCAAGGCATTTGGGTGGACAGAACTCCAGAAAAGCAAAACCCTAATTTGCTCTTGAACCAGCTCTGCAGGATTTCAACTCAAGTATCAGATCTGACATTTTGACCTGGTAAGATCTAATATCTCTTGTATTTCCATTTTAGATTCTCATTTTAAAGATGTCTCATCATACCAAGCTTAATGAAAAGCTTGAGGGAGCTGATAACTTCCAAGCCTGGAAGTATAGGATCTCCTTGGTCCTGGAAGGGAATGAATTAGACTCTTAAATTCATGAGGAGGTTCCAATTCCAGAGGGAGATGAGGCAAATGCCCTACATAAGAAGAAGATGGTTATGGAAAAGAGGATCATTCCTGATTCTATGAAGGATCACCTTATCCCACAGGTGTCCTCTCTTAAGACACTTAAAGCTATGTTTGATTCCCTAACCAAGTTGTTTGAAGGAAAGAACATAAACCGGAAGATGACTTTGAGGAATCAACTAAAGAATGTGAAGATTCAGAATGCATAAACTATCCAGTCTTACTTCACAAGGGTTTCTCAGATCAAGGAACAATTAGAAGCTGTTGATGAAGAAGTGGAAAATGCATAGATTGTGATGACTACTTTGAATGGCCTTCCTAGGTCATGGGATGCTTTCATTCAAGGAATCTGTGCTAGAAAGGAGTTAATCAAATTCAGCAGACTATGGGAAGAATGTTCTCAAGAAGAAGCACGGATAGCAGCTCGAGAAGAGAAGATGGGAAGTGAAGACCAAGCTCTCACAGTTCACTCCAAAAGAAGCAGAAGAAGACATCATCACTTCAAAGGTAAGAATCCTCATCATAAAGATAACAATAGAAAGGATCTATCTAGAATAAGATGTTATACATGTGATGAGATAGGGCACTTTGCAAAAGACTGTCCTAAGAGCAAGAACCACTCTCATAAGAAGAAGGGGAACAAAATAAGACATCATGCTCATGCTGCAGAGGATGATGAACCATCCAAGAAGAGATACAGATATGAAAGTGAAGATTCTTCAAGCGAGGATGAATATGTTTTGATCTCTGCTCTCACAGGTAACATTACTCATGGCAGTGATAATTGGATTATAGATAGTGGGGCTTTCAAACATATGACGGGATTCAAAGAATCTTTTGGAAGACTATCATAACATGAATCACCTCACAAGGTGAAGCTAGGAGATGACTACCAATATCCAATAAAAGGTAGTGGGGAATCTTCATACAAACTAGAATCTGGTAAGTATCTAACAATGAAAGAAGTATTGTTTGTGCCAGGACTCAAGAAGAACCTTCTCTCCATTTCAGCATTGGATGCAAAAGGAAAGCGGGTTGCATTCATAGATGGTCAAGTCATTATGTGGCCAAAAGGAAAGACTATCGATGATGCAGTGGTGATTGGAGAACAAGAATGAGGCTTGTACAAATTGAAGGGCCATCCAGAACAAGCCCTGGTCCATGACACAGTAGAGCCAAGTGAACTTTGGCATAGAAGGCTTGCACATGTGCATTACATAGCACTACCTATTGCAAGCAAAGTTGTTGAAGGTCTTCCAGAATTTCAAGCCAAACATGATGGTGTCTGCAAAGGATGTGCGAAAGGAAAGAATACAAAGAAGACATTTCCCAGCAGTGAAAGCAAATCCAAAGGCATACTAGAAATCATCCACTCTGATGTATGCAGTCCTATGTCATCAAACTCACTAAACGGGTATGCATACTATGTTTCTTTTATTGATGATTTTTCTAGAAAGACATGGGTTTACTTCATGAAGAACAAAGACAAAGTATTTAGCAAGTTCAAGGAATTCAAAGCCTTGATCGAGAACCATACTGAAAAGAAGATTAAGAATCTTCGATCAAATAATGGCGAAGAATTCACTTCAAATGAATTCAAAGAGCTATGTAAAGAATCAGGGATTAAGAGGGAGTTGTCTACTCCTTATAATCCACAATAGAATGGGATTGCGGAACGAAAGAATAGAACTATCATGGAAGTTGCAAGAACTATGCTTCATGATCAAGATATACTTATGCATCTTTGGGCGGAAGCTGCCAAAATAGCGGTGTATGTACAGAACCATACTCCACATAGAGTACTCGAGAACAAGACTCCTGAAGAAGCCTTCTCCGGCAAGAAACTAGAAGTCAGCCATCTCAGAATATTCAGTTGTCCCGTGTACATACACATTCCAAAAGAGAAGAGAACAAAATTAGATCCTTCAGGAAAGAATGACATATTTGTGGGATACTCTGAAAGCTCGAAGGCTTACATAATCTATTTCCCAGGATACAAGAAGATTGACATCAGCAGGGATGTGACATTTGATGAAGACACAGCCTACAACAAGTCCAGAAAGAGACCTGCTAAAGAACCTGAAGAAACAGAAGCAGAAGTACCCAGAATTCATGATACAACCATGAACAAAGAAGCTCAAGAATAATATCAAGATTTCGAGGAACCACAAAGACCTGTAGATCCACCTCTGGAAAAGAATCATCATAAGAGGAAACCTGCTTGGGTACGAGAACTCATCCAAGGTGCGGAAAGATATGGGGCTCCAGAAGAAAATCATAGAGAAAGAAAGAGGACCAGATCTTGCTTCGGGTATGTAGCCTTACTATGTGATTTTATTGATAAAGAACCTTCCAATTATGAAGAAGCAATAGAACAAAAAGAATGGAGGGATGCTATGATCGAAGAATATCAATCGATCACGAAGAATGATCTTTGGGATGTTGTTCCAAGACCAGAAGGGAAGTCAGTTGTAACTTCCAAATGGATTTACAAGATCAAGCATGTTGCAGACGGTAGCATTGAAAAGTATAAGGCAAGATTTGTAGCTCGGGGTTTCTCTCAGAAAGAAGGAATAGACTATGAAGAAACCTTTGCACCTGTAGCCAGATACACTTCCATCAGATCAGTACTTGCTCTGGTTGCAGTGATGAAATGGAAGATACACCAGATGGATGTCAAGATTGCCTTCTTGAATGGTGTAGTAGAAGAGGAAGTGTATGTAGAACAGCCACTCGGTTTTGAGACACATGACAGAGAGTCTCATGTATGCAGACTGAAGAAAGCCCTGTATGGTTTGAAACAGGCACCCAAGACCTGGTACGACAGAATTGACAGCTTTCTATCCAGTTTGGGCTTTACCAAGAGTAAAGAAAATTCCAACCTTTACTACATGAAGATGGAAACCTAGTGATGCTTCTACTGTATGTAGATGATCTATTTGTGACAGGTACAGATGGGTTGATTGCTAATACGAAGAGAAAGCTTGCTGCTGAGTTCGAAATGAAGGACTTGGGGATGATGCATTCATTAGAGGAAATTTCAACTCAAAATGGGCCTCCTAAAATGAACTAATAAAATAATAGTTAAAATAATAAAATAATATTTATTAATTTTGGAGGAAGAAAAGAAAAAAACTACTTTTTTGTTTGTATTTTTGACATATCTCCCCGTGTTTTTACTCAAATTTCGATCGGGAGAGCTCGTTGGATGCAGAATTAAATTCTGCATCCAACGAGTACCCACTCTACATACTTTTGACGGATCCCGCTACCCCAAAAACAAGAAATACCTGAAAAAATGGAATGATGACATCATCATTTCGTTTTTTCAGGTATTTCTTGTTTTTGGGGTAGCGGGGTCTGTCAAAAGTATGCCGAGTGGGTACTTGTTGGATGCGGAATTTATTTCATTTTTTTAGGTATTTCTTGTTTTTGGGGTAGCGGGGTCTGTCAAAAGTATGCCGAGTGGGTACTCGCTAGATGCGGAATTTAATTCTGCATTCAACGAGCTCTCCCGATCAAAATTTGAGTAAAAACAAGGGGAGATATGTAAAAAATACAAACAAAAAAAGTAGTTTTTTTATGATACCTATCCCCAAATTTATATTAGAAAAGTGTTTAAGACCTATATGGTATTTCAAATTTAAAGCAATTTCATTGGCTAACACATGATGACATGGAATTTGAATAAAAGTTAAAAGGCCCATTTTGAGTTGAAATTTCCTCTAATGACTTTCTAGGTATGGAGGTGTGGCAGAGTGCAGATGGAATCTTCCTTGGACAATGGAAGTATGCAGTAGAGATCCTGAAGAGGTTTGGGATGATGGACTGCAAGGCTATGACCACACCCAAGGCATCGAACCTGAAGCTATTGAGTGATTCTTCATCAGAGTCGGTTGATGCTACGATGTATCGTCAGATGATTGGGTCATTGATGTACCTAACGAACACAAGACCAGATATTTGCTTTGCCGTGAACACCTTGAGTCAGTTTCTGACAAATCCGAGACATGTTCACTTAACTACTGCAAAGCATATTTTGAGGTACCTGAAGGGTACAATTGATTATGGGCTCAAGTACGATGTGAATCAAAAGATTAACCTGGAGGGTTATGTTGATTCAGATTGGGCAGGCAGGGCCATCGACATGAAGAGTACTTCAGGGGGTTGCTTCAGCATGGGATTAGGTGTGATCTCTTGGTTTAGCAGGAAGCAATCCTGTGTGGCACTGAGTACAGCTAAAGCAGAGTATGTTGCAGCTTGTTCAGCTAGTTGTGAGGCAGTATGGCTACAGAAGCTATTGTCTGATATATTTGATCTCCAGTTGGATGCTACTTCTATACATTGTGACAACCAGAGTTGCATGAAGTTGTTAGAGAATCCAGTGTTCCATGACAAGTCAAAGCATATCAAGATCAAGTACCACTATATCGGGGATATGGTGCAGAGAGGAGTAGTGAAGCTCTAGTATGTTGCGACAGAGGAACAGATAGCCGATGTATTGACGAAGCCATTGGCTAGGATGAAGTTCGAGTACTTCAGGGAGAAGCTTGGTGTTCTCCAGATCGAGGTTTCCTCCAAGAGAAAGTGATAATACCCACAACCATTCTAACATGGTGAGAGGATTGGTTCCTTCCATGGTCAGATGTAAGGGCTGAGCCATTCTGTCATGGTGAGAGGATTGGTTCCTTCCATGTCAGATATGAGTGCTGAGATCCATAGCCATTCTAATGAGTAGGTCAGATATAAGGGCTGAGCCATTCTGTCATGGTGAGAGGATTGCTTCCTTCCATGTCAGATATGAGTGCTGGTCATTCTGTCGAGAAGGACAGATGTAAGGGCAATTTCCATTCTTTGAATGGAGCTTCCTGGTGAGGTACCAGGAACACTCAGTCTAGGACTGAGTAGCCATTCTGATGTGATAGAGGGATGTGTTCCCACTTGATCAGATGTAAGGGCTGAACCATTCTGTCATGGCTAAAGGATTAAGTTCCTTCCATGTCAGATGTGAGTGTTGGCCATTCTGACGAGCAGGTCGGATGTAAGGGCAACTGCCATTCTCTAGGAGAATGGAGGCACCTGGTCAATTACCAAGTAGCTCAGTCGAGGAGGACTGGGGGCCATTCTGATATGACTGTAGGATTGGTTCCTACAGGATCAAATCTGAGTACAAGCCCTTTCATCATTGTGAGCAGGATGTGTTCCCACCTGGATGAATGTAAGTGCAGAAATCTTTCATCATTGTGAGCAGGGTGTGATTCCGGCCTGGGTGAAAGAACATAGTTCTTTCATCATTGTGTGCAGGATGTGGTTCCGGCCTGGGTGGAAGAACAGAGTTCTTCCATCATTGTGAGCAGGATGTGGTTCGGGCCTGGATGAAAGTGAGGAAATCTTCCATCATTGTGAGTAGGATGTGGTTCTGGCCTGGGTGAAAAGAACAGAGTTCTTTCATCATTGTGTGCAGGATGTGGTTCCGGCCTAGATGGAAGTGCAGAACTCTCCCATCATTGTGAGCAGGATGTGTTCTAGCCTGGATGGATGTGAGTACTGTGCCCTTCTGATGAGTAGGTCAGATGTAAGTGCTGAAGCCATTTCGCAGATGATAGTAGTTGTGTCCTATCATGCTGATGAATGTGAGTGTTGGGCCCTTCTAACGAGTAGGTCAGATGTAAGTGCTGGAAAAGGCCTACATGGAGGCTAGGCCTATAACCAGCATGAAAAAGGGCTGGCTCTATAGAAATTTCTGTGACGAGAAGAATCATGAGATAGCACTAGGGATGATCCAGATTGAGTGATGATCAAGATCTAGTGATGATAGTCAGGGATGATCAAGATCGAGTGATGATCAAAATCCAGTGATGATGATCCAGCAATGATGATCCAGATCCAGATCCAGTGATGATGCCTCATGATGATCCAGATCCAGTGATGATCTAGATCTAGTGATGATGTCCCATGACGATCTATATCAAGAGATGGTCCAGATTCGAAGGATGACAACGACTTGAAGATGAAGACGACTTGAAGACTCAGAAGACTCGAGATGCAGATGACAAGATGATCCAGTTGATACAGAGAAGAAGACTAGTGCTGAAAATTGTGTCGAAAGAATACCTTCCTAGTTAAGAGGGAGTGTTGATGTATTTGTAACTTCAGAATGTATTCATTTATGTATCTTATGTATTGTAATCTGATGTTTATTCCGGGATGTATCTATTATGTATTTGAGTCATGTTGTCATGCCCCGATGTTTCGATCGGGAGGATCAATAATGTAAACAAGTCATGTCAAGTCATAGTGGGTAACTCTCCGATTGTGTAAGAGTTAAAGTCCCCGCAGTTCCGAGGCACTAGGGTTATTAGACACTCCTAGAGATGTCGGCTCTAGTAAGTAATTGTTAAGTGAGGCTGACATGTTGGAGTGCACTTCAAGTGAACGAAAGAATATAAATAGAGAGTGAGCCTCTCTATTTATCACACACATCACTCACACACTCAAGTGTAGCGCATAGTTGAGGAAGGAGAAGACACCGGGGCTAGTCAAGAAGAAGATTACTGCTGTTGGGAGATCACTTACTGTTTTGGTGCTGATTCTATCTCTGAAGAAGTTGCGGGGTTTTCTCCTTTATGGTTTCCCAGAGGAAAAACATTGTGTTCATTGTCTCTTGTGTTTGATTGCTGTACTTGTTATTCTCTCAGTTAAAGATCCTAATAATGCTAGCTTAATGTTGAAAAACTAACAATTCCTCCACAATGATCCTAAGTGTAACGAGGTGGTCCGTTGTTGAGTGCTTCCTTCTAAAACCTGCTTGGCCTTTAGCCCAATTACCTTCACTTTCAAGTCAAAATTCTTTGTTTAGAAATCTTCCAAAATTGAATTACATAAAGCTTATACCCTTAAAATTGTTTTGAATATTTTGTTTAGGAATCTTCCAAAATTGAATCACATATAAATCTTAGACCCTTGAAATTGTTATGAATACTTTGTTTAGAAATCTTCCAGCCCACTTACCTTCACTTTCAAGCCAAAAATCTTTGTTTTAAAATCTTCCAAAATTGAATCACATAACGCTAAGACCCTCAAAATTGTTTTGAATATTTTGTTTAGAAATCTTCCAAAATTGATATAAAGCTTAGACCCTCGAAATTGTTATGACTACTTTGTTTAGAAATCTTCCAACCCACTTACCTTCACTTTCAAGCCAAAAATCTTTGATTAGAAATCTTCCAAAATTGAATCACATAAAGCTAAGACCCTGGAAATTGTTTTGAATATTTTGTTTAGAAATCTTCCAAAATTGAATCACATATAAAGCTTAGACCCTCGAAATTGTTATGACTACTTTGTTTAGAAATCTTACAGCCCACTTACAAGCCAAAAATCTTTGTTTAGAAATCTTCCAACCCACTTACCTTCACTTTCAAGCCAAATATCTTTGTTTAGAAATCTTCCAAAACTGAATCACATAAAACTAAGACCCTTAAAATTGTTTTGAATATTTTGTTTAGAAATCTTCCAGCCAAAAATCTTTGTTTAGAAATCTTCCAACCCACTTACCTTCACTTTCAAGCCAAAAATCTTTGTTTAGAAATCTTCCAAAATTGAATCACATAAAACTAAAACCCTTAAAATTGTTTTGAATATTTTATTTAGAAATCTTCCAACATTGAATCACATATAAAGCTTAGACCCTCGAAATTGTTATAAATACTTTGTTTAGAAATCTTCTAAAATTGAAATATAATATAAAACTTCAAAAAATCGAAATTGTTATAAATACTTTGTTTAGAAATCTTCTAAAATTGAAATATAATATAAAGCTTAAAAAACCCTCAAGATTATAATTGTGCAACTATACTTAAACCGCTACCGCTAGAAGGAGGGCTTGAACCTCCGACCTTGTGGTTAACAGCCGCACGCTCTAACCAATTGAGCTATTCCAGCAGACAGATATCAAATTGATTGAGTTAATTAAAATTTATATCCCGGGGCCGCTGTAAGATAATAGATTGAATTAATTAACATGTATATCCCATGGCCGCTGAACTGCTGGAAGCTGCTAATTTTTTTTTTAATTAAAAAAACGACGCAACTATTGCCGGGTTCTTTATTGCGTCGTTTTTTTAAATTAAAAAAACGACGCAAATAGCAGATATTTATTTTTAGTGAAACAAAAATAAAACAACGCAGCTATTAGTGCCGTTGCCGGAGTTTTTAGTTAAAGCATGAAAAAGATCAAAAATATTAAATTCCGTTGCCGGGTTTAGAACCCGGGTCGCTTGGGTGAAAACGAAGTATCCTAAGCGAACTAGACGACAACGGAATAAAGTAATTTTCGTTTTTATATTTAAGTACTTCTGGTTTTTAAAATTCCTCGCTTAATCTGACGAAAAGATACACTTTTGACTTTGTAATATTATATGGTAACGTTTCTCACACATAATAGAGCGGAGAGGGGTATGGTAAGTGTGGTGCGTCCACAACCCTCATTTCTCACATGGCTTTAGCTTCGCATATTTAAGATATGATAAATAGTAGTTATGTGTATCAATTATTACGTCCGTGATCAAATGGGATGGTTTTTGCATTTAATAGTTCACTCTATCAAACTCATTTTATATTTTGTACTCAAAATTTTGATGATGTCATTTTTGGGATTTGGAGCATGGATTTCAGATGTCATCTACTCGCAATGACATCAATACTCGCAATGACATCACTATGCAATGAGTGTATGTCAAGTTTGAGTGTTTGTTGTTTCTTGAGATACTATTATATGATTCTAATGTCATGATTTATGACCACGACGATTGGAAAGATTTGTCAAGAGTTTCCACTAAGGATTGATGAGATTAGACTAAGTACTAGATTTTAGTTAATGAGATTTGAGTAATAAGTAGATTTCGATTGTTTTTAAAATTAAAATTTAGTCAAAATTGTTCTAATGGCAATTTTGGGTTGTTGAAATTATATAATTCGAGTGTCGAGGGGTAATTTAGGCCATTGAATCCATTCTTGTAATCAAAATTGCAATTTCAACAATTTACCCAATAGCCAAATTCCAGCGAAAACTGCATCTAGATTTTAGCTTCGAAAATTTACGGCTTTGGTCGAGGGTTCGGATCGACAGAAGCAAACTTTGGTGAGACCTATGAAAAGGAGGAGAACTCAGGAACTGCTTTTTCTCCTAAGACCATGAAATTTGATTTAGGGTGCTCAACGCAGTCGCGCTTTGCTTTGTACCCACTCTTCTCCTATGTTTCCAGGTGTTGAGAGAAGAGCCTACTCTTGTTATTGCTTCCATGATTTGGAAAAGAATAGGGTGATAGTGATGGGGACTTAATGGTGGTTATATGTTGGTTTGTTAATGTAACCCTTGTATCTCCCAATCCCATAACAAAAAACAACAATTTCTTGCTCCCATTCAAAGCGAATGGATTATTATTCCCTGCTACATCAAAAGGTCTCGAGTTCAAGTTGCACCAGCTCTTTGGAAAATTTTCACTCGAAACCCTACGACTGCGATGGCACCGCCCTATGAGAAATACCTAATGTAATCGATGTTTTAGGAATTTATCCATTTTAAATCTCGCAAATTCAGAGTCCTTTCATCGATTGGTATATATATATATTGAAATGGATATATGTATGCACCTGTTTATAGATTTTGTAACTCACAATGAGTTGCAAGTCAGTTGCATCCTTTGCGGACTTCCATTGACTTACTTTTTGGTGCCTTTCAATTCGAATTTGAGATACTTATTGTACCTACCTACCAACGTTTATTTCTCACCTAACTACATTATACAAAATTTGTTCATCAAATAAATGGATACATATATCTATAATTATATTTGAGAATTCTTCGACTACCTATCATTTTTTTTGGATTACCCTTGATCTCCATCAAAGTTCAGCTTAAACTCGTGGTTAGGAATTTTTTAAGGAATTCGTTGAACTATACTTTTATTGTTAAGTGCAGTATGTCATTATTAAGGGACCCAAGTTCTCTACTTAATAATAAGCTCAAGGATATATTTACATACATTATGCATGATCATTATATAATAGATTGTTTATAACAAGTCGCTTAACTGGTTTTCTTTTTCAATGAGGTTGGTTGATTTGTGTTGTAAGACAATGCAATAGAGTTAGAAGTAGTATAAAAACACAACACTTTGCACCTTCCTCGACCTCTAGAAAATGTGGCATGACTCCTCCAGCATACCCATTATCCGAGAGAGCGAGAATTCTCTAATCCGGTGATCCCTTCTGACCTTTTCGGCTACGACGACCTCCTAAGTGGCAGGATCTCGACGATCGTGACGACGACGGCGAGATGACCCCTCTAACGTCTCTCACCCGACAACCTTCCTTTTAAGCAATGACGAACTTTGGAGCCGACGGTGCGACCACAAATTGTCTACCACCTTAGTCCATGTGAATTCTTCACCATTGTTCCATATCTATCGGTTTCATGTGAAGTCATTGTTTTGAATCTTCCATGCACTCACTCTCAAAAATTCAACATAGTTGTTACTTTCTTATCTTAGACTACTTAACCATCCACTATAGATCCCTTCATTGAATGGAATGAGCTCTAAAAAAGAAATGGAAAAAAGGAAATCCAGTAATGAATGGAAGATGCATTAATTCTTGGAACATGTACGAATGCATACTATGTAGATGCAATAACTAATGGCCAATTATGAAAGATGGTAGCATGTTAATCAACATGAAATGGTTTAATTTTTTGTCGTATCATCTCCCGCAAACTCCTTATTATAAGGATTTTTATTTAAATTGCTTGAATCCATGTGATCAAAGTTTTTAGGAATGGCTTCAGTAATGTTTCTTGGTGACATTGTGAGAAGGGTGATTCCCAAGACGACACCAGATATATATATTTTTTAGTATGTTACCCCTTCAATCCTCTCTAATTTGTTTCTCCTTAGGACTCTATATATCTCAACTAGACATCAAGATGAATCCTCTAATTTGAGAGAAGCTAGTAGAGTTATGAAAGAGATGTTTTATGGATTTAAAACGTCTATTTTTAAGTACAAATATTTATAATGGAAGTCTGTGATTCTATCACCAAAAAGAGCAGCTTGACAGGAAACATGTGACAATGTGGGAATACTTAATAAGATAGCCAAGGATGGTATGATGTTTGGGAAAATATTAGACCTAATCATGATAGTTGGACATATGATACTGAATCTAATCAAATGTTGGCATAAATAATCTCTTGCATTAGTGATTGGATATAATATTTATCCATTTACAATATTTTGAGGTTGAGAATGTATACCTGATTGGGAGTAACTCCACACACATAAAACTTGTTAATGCATGAAAACTAGTTGATGCTTCCAAACCTAGTGATTAAGTCGAGCTAACTAGAATCTTTAGGACCGTTGCAACTCTAGGAAGGTATGGGAAATGGATCTCTATGAGAACAATTGGAGAGACCAACAAAGAACTATGCATCATACATATGCGAGGAAAACATTCCATAAACCAATCCCCTCATGGTGATCATCGTAAACTACAACTTTATATATAATTCCTTAGTTCAAAGTTCTACCAATAAGATGAGTATCTTCTCGAACACCTAAATATAACATTATGGTTAAATACCCATATCACAAATAAGTCTAATTATAGGGAAAAAAACAATATTGAATCACTAAAGGCAAAGCTTTAAAGTGTTGCTAACATTCTCTTATATATGGGCATTGAAAATAAATAAAGAGAAATACTTGCTAGCACATTGTTTTGTTTCTTCCAAATTTGAAGTGCATTGAGCACTCTAATTGCAGCATAGGTGTCTTTGAAATGAGGATGTGAAAAACTACATAAGTGATAAACCAATCTAGTTACTCTTGAGTGCAATGGACATTGAGATAATTGTGAGTGTGGGTGATGGAACATCGACATATTCTCAACAATTGTTTAGACCGTCGCAAGGGGGTTCTCCATGGAATCCCATGTAAAAAAAATTGCAGTATTGTTCATACCTCATAATCAAGGCAATATGATGCACAAATAAAATCCATATGGGGGTTAGAGGCAATGTTTCTGGAGGAAGAACCAAAGGACCAAAATCATGCAAGATCCCACTAAGATCCACTCAACCCAATAGCCAAGGAATCTACATATTTGTATACTTTAGCATTGAGGAGGAAAATTAAGTTTATCATATGCCATGTTTTATCTTTTGGTGTCTAGTTTCTCAGCCTCTTTTTCAAAGCAATGTTTATTGGTCTCTCTTTCAAAGTAATTTCCCTATATTCTTTATAGTGTAGTTCTATCATACCTAAAGAGGGTTGTAGTTTCTAAGATTGAACTTTGTTTTTTGTATAGAGCTACACTTAGACTAATAAGTGCTATTGGTAGCGAGATCAATTACTATTATGTTACATTTAGACAAACTAGTATGGTCTTGGATATGCAATTTTTTTACAATCTCGGATAGTCTAACAGGGAGTAGCATCTCAAGTTTGCAAATGATGTAATTTTTTTGTATATTAATAGTGAAGGAGTAGCTAACTTAAAAAATAAATGTCCAAATAGCTTGAAAATGAGATTATTGAGTTAACTCTGGTTCTTAACAAAGAAAACCTTGGCCTTGTGCATTGAAAGAAATTGGTCATATATTGTAGGTTATGCATTGCGTTTCAATCCTTTGGTGTGGAACGTTTTTGGTATTCCACTTGATTATGGAGGCAAACTGGTATCAAGGCTTGGCCTCTCTTATTCTAAAGAGATGGTCTCCTCTTTTCAACCAACTCGTATCAAACTGAGTTACTCACCATCTGGTTTGGGTCAATATATTGGGTTTAGCCTTGAAATTGTGAACAAAGGTTGTCCTCAATGCCATTGGGAACAAATTTGGATAGTTCCTAGAGTTTAACTCCCAATTCCAAACAACAAAGTCTCACTCTATATCTTGAATATTGGTCAAATTGGAGGTCAAGGATGGTTTAGAAAATGAAATAGAGATGCATGTGGACAATAACGTTTATGTACAATTTTCAAATCTCACTAGCTCATTCAGTTAAGGTGTGGGTCTCATCAGTAGGGAGACTCAAGTTCAATTCGCCTTAGGGGTGAGCTAGTTGAGAGGAGACACCCAAAATGAAACCAATCAAGGGTTGGTGTGGCACAGGGTAGGTGCAATACCTATGTGATTTTGAAGGCTTATATTCCCCCAAGTCATGGTTTCTTAGACCAAAGGATATTCCCTCAAGTTAAGGAGATTATAGAAAACAAAAAAAAGTTACATACATCCCTAGACCCATGATTGTTTTACTCCATGATTTTTAATCTTATATCCCTAGAATGGTTTTCTCTTGGATAGTATTATGACACCATATTCATAGATATGTAAGTGTCCTCCAACTCATCTTCCTCTTCCATGTCTCATTCTTGGTCTTGTAGATTGTATTCTAGAATTGTAATTGGTGACTTGTAGTTGTATCTTTTCTTGGATCTTTTGGTTGATCCCTAGAGTGTGTATTTAAAAGAGGGAATGATGAAGTGATTATTATGTGAAGCATTTGATATTCTATGTGACAGAATTAATGATTTATTTTTGTATCAAATTCAATGATTAACTATCAAATTTCTCATGCTGTGTTTATTTCTCAGTTTGGAATTGTCAATGAGAAATGCTTGCAGTTGGATTGGAAACTTTTCTTTGTGACTTCTAAATTGAGTGCAAAATCAATCTCTCAGAATGAAAATGCCTTAAACTATCATCAACCAAAGTTTAATATGAGTTGACACAAGAACTTGGGAGGTATAGTCCACATCATTTGGAGGTAAGTGTAAAAAATGGGGAGGAAAAAGAAATGGAAGTCAATAATGGACCTTGAGGTCCAAGACCCAACAACTATGACCTTTTCTTGCAAAGACTTAACTTGGAGTGAAATATTTCAACATGACAATTGTTTGTTTGATCATGTTGCATTGATCCCTTCACATAGAGTCCCTGGATTTATTTGAGGGGAGGAAACTAATGCCGAGGCGCCCTAAAATTTCTGATGCACAGTAAGAAAATCCCTAATACAAAGGGGTAGTGCTCCCATGCAATATTAGTTGTGCGTATTTCAAAACTTCCTTTTTTAGGTGTTAGTCTTCAATGTACATATATGAATTTTTGTATGCATTTAGGTGTTTCACTTTCTATTGTAGTTATTTATGTACATATGGACCGAAGGAAATAAGTTGAGTTAATCCATATACATGTAGGGGATCATTTGCGAAAAAGAGGGGATACCAATATCATTTTATTGTAAAGGTTTCGAATCAGAATCCACATATAGCAATATTGAGATACAACTCATACGAGCATGAAGACGAGGATGTATGACCTTGTCATTGTAAATAGGATGCATTTGGAGAGGCCAAGTCCTTCTATAGTCCTAAGCTTTCAATGGAAATTGTTAACGATGTGGAAAGTTGTTTTTATATGGGAGTGCCTATTGACATTGTATGTAAAATGCACATCGAGCAACATCTAGACACATATGTCGAACATCGTGGTAGAGATTTCTTCTTGAAGAGGAAAGGTGTTGTAAACATCTATTATGGATGGGAAAGGGAAACTATCAACTACATAATACATATTAAATGAGTGTTAACCTTTGGTACCATAAATGATCGAATGCCTTTTTCTTTTTCCAAAATCCCAATGGCGAAATGTCCCATTTATAATTGGAATCCAAACAAAACGGATGTTCGAGACGATGGTAAAACTATCCCATGATAGTTTAATAGGAATGGATTCAACATTCAACACCAATTAATACATGGTAAATTTTACTTGAATGATTAATCTGAAATCATTGTATGAGTTGTGATTTACTTTAATTGATAGCTAAAGCTGACATTGTCTTTTATTTAAACACTGTAGTATCTATTGTACACACTTGTGGCTTTTGATGGCCAACAAAATGGGGTGCCAATTCCCTGGGGCATTTCATCAAAGAATACATAGACAAATATTGTATCATGGTTGGAGTTGCTAATGAATAGGTGTTACGAACTCCACCCCAAGTGGAAACTCAATGCGTTCATGGTCGATGATGCATTGGCCGAAATTGATGCTTTGAGGTAACTTTAATTTGGTAATTTTATGACATGTATTCATTGTAACAATATCTTAGTTGAACATATTGTATTTTATAGGAGGGAAACACAATGTTAGGTGGTATTGTGTGTTTGGCACGTAATTAGGGCATGAAAAAAAACTACAATCTGTCCTCTACTCCACAACAAGAAAACGCTATGTTGGACAAGTTGGTCTATATCATGAACTCTTATCCAAATGTTGAATCTATCATGGACCACAATGATATATTTTTCATAAGTTTTGCAATTGAGGAACCGTTCTTGAAATATTTTCACACAAATTGGGTCACGGGTCATAAATTGTGTAAGTTTGCATACTAAATTTTTTGCTATGGACTTTGTTCTCCTTATGTATTTATCTTGCAATAACACTATTATTTCAATTAGGGATTTGGGTCAAAGGTTGTTGTGGTTTCTCCCATTCCAACCAAGAGATGAATAATTCTGTGGAGGCATACCAATGCACCTTGAAGTCTAAATTTCTATTTGATTGACAAAAAAAATGTGCCCATAGAATGGATTGGTTGTTATATCATCTCCTGAAATATGTTGAGTTGTATTACTGATTCAAGAATATTTTGAAATAAAGTGGATATTTGAATAACTACCAGAAGGAGAAGTAGTTTGAATCCTTGGTTGAGAAAGAAAAAAAATTACTGACATTGATTGTTGGCCCTAGAAAAAAATATCTAAGGCTTATTGGGAGAGAAGTCAAACCAATCACAACAAGAGATACCTAGTCACATGGTTGTTAAAAAGTAGAAACAAGGAAGGTCTTATATCATTTGCATGTGTCCTTGCTTAATGGAAGACGTAAAAAAGGAAGCCAGATTGATCATCGCCTTTATCCAAAGTTTATACTTAGGAAAAGTGCATTATGTGATCTAATTTTAATTTGACTTAATGGAGGAACTTTTATAAAGTTCAAGTGAGAAATAATTTAAGTGATGGGTAATCTAATCTTGGTAATTTATCTCATCGAAGGATCTAGCCCATTGATCCATAGTGAGAGTTAGGGTTTTCGCTAGGCCATTGAGTTAAAAGGAGAATGATTTGGTGGAGAGGACACACACACACACATAGTTTCTTTGACACACACATTGTCAGAGAGAGACTTATTGCTCATAAATTTCAACCAGAGAGTGAGAAAGAAAGTTTGCAGGAGAATTTTGCAAATGGTGAGACTGAAGAACTTTCATCCGGAGATTGACAAGGAAATACAGGCAAATCACAGACGTCGTACATGTACACGCAGAAAGGGGTCGTGCATGTTTACGTCAAGGCCATACACGCTAATACAGGGTCTGTACAATTTTGTTGGGGTTTCTCAATGAGTTTTGGTTGTATTATTTTTCTAGGTTGGGTAAAATTGATTTCTGAATTGTATTGTTCTGTATGTTGCTAATAAAAATATCTTCTTAGATTGCTGCACCTGTTTTCCTATCTTATTTTTTATGGGGGTTTCATACCTGAAAATATTGGTGTCTCTACTTATGTGATTGTTGTTCTATTTTTTCTTAGTATTTATTTTCCGCTACAATATTTGTGAAGAAATCTATTTGTGGTTAATAGTAATTAATTTGGGGCTTGAATACACACACACACACACACACACACACACACACACACACACACACACACACACAAATATATATATACTATGTAAATCAAGAGTGGGTTTTAAGGAAATTTACATGGTAGCAAAGCTCTTTAGATAAGATCTGAAAGAAAGCAACACTATTGAATAGATCAAGGGCAGATCTATTGAAGGAACGAACCTAGAGTTTCAGATCTAGGGTTTGACAGGTACACTTCATTATGGTCATACAATTGAGAGTCAATGATAGAATCAAGGGGGTTCATAACTTTCCTACATGGAAAGAGAGGATCATGAGGATCCTGGATGCTAGTGATGCAGAGGAGAACATTGACTCCAAGAAGGTTGCTCCCATAGATCTAATAGAGTTGGCTAAATGGAAAAAGGTGGATTCTAGATCCATGTTGATTATCTTGGATGGGGTGAAGGATCACATAGTCCCTCGCCTTTTTGAGAAGAAGATCGCATTAGACATGTGGATGAATCTAGAAATCCTTTACTAGATTAAGAACGAGAACATGAATATTTTGCTACAAGAGAGACTGCAGAGCACTAAGATGGCCAAGGGTGAAGGAGTGGTGTCTTATCTCACAAGGTTTACACAAATCAGGGATGAAGTTGGAGCAGTGGGATTTAATACTTAAGATGAGAAACTAGTTCAAATAGCCCTTAATGGATTTTCTAAGCCATGGGACGTCTTTGTCAAAGGCATGGTGGCTAGGGAGAAGCTCCCTAATTGGAAAAGATTGTGAGATGACTTTGCATAGGAAGATATCTATATGGGTCAAGGTTTGGGTTCATTCAGTAGCTCCCCACAATCGTGGATGAAGAGTCTCAATCCTTAGTAGGTAAGCACAAGGGAAAGGCAAAGAAGAAGAAGATGGTAAGAAGAACATGTTAGGATTAATTAATCCTCCTTTGTCCAATATAGTCTATTTGGTCATATTTCCTAACTTAGTAAGTTACTATCAGTGTACTAGAGTATGGCGGACACACCTAGAGGTTATCCTCCATCAGTTGGTTGTGGTAGGTAAGCAGTTATGATGAGTTAACCTCCAGTTACAATCAGTTATATCACTTTCAATTAGCCTAGTGCCAATTTTGCATGCATGTAGGGAGAGTGGCACCTTTTTTCCACCTACCTCATCATTTAACTAATTGTAGACTGATTTAGACATCCAAATTTAGACCAGTGAGATCCAACAATGATTTATACACACTGAGTTAATTATTCAGTGAGATTGAGTTGTTAAATTCGAATCCTATCCATAATATTTGAATTCTATTTATTGTATAATCGTTGTATTATTGATTAATTTTGTGATTATCTGAGCAATTCTTGTCCGATTTATATGAATTTTGTGGCATGAATTTCCCATTCGGTGTACATTCTATTTGATTATTCCACTTCATAATCCCTTTCCTACAACTTTCATATTTTCCTGTAGATCAATGGTTCACAAATTTAACATGGTATCAGAGCCTTGTTTAGGATAGCAACAAACCTTGTCCGACCTCCCTTGTGCATCAGAAACAGCTGAGTTTCCACATAATTCTTGGAATCATAACATTACTCCGTCTGGATTCTGTCCAAAGAAGTCTATCTAGGTGTGAAGGAATTCGAAAAAGTGCACATGTCGAGGTGGAAGGGTTTGAAATAATATATGATTGCGAATTGAATTGGTTTTGCAGTGTTCTTTGTAGGTATCTACGTAGCTTCTTGAAGAATTGACTGATTGACATACAGTAAAATGGAGAATTATTCATCTCTCGTACTAAGAATCCTTACATCCTCCAATAACAATGATTGGAGGGAATATATTCATGTATCATTGCGCAACAAAGACATGTTTAGGATTACAATGGGAAGATAAGTTGATCCCCAACAATATATTTTGAAGAACAAGTTTCTGAATCGGCTTGATGAATCCTTCGACTTCATGTGCATCTACATCTCTAGGGATATTTTGTTCCATCTTGAGGGACTCAAAAATATGAAGGAAGCTTGGGAAAAGCTCGAATATTTGTTTGGAAAACAAGATGAGCTTCGAGGGAATATTCTGGAGAATGAGATCATTGCAGTATAGCCCAACAGTTTCGAGACTTTTCATCAATTTTTTTTGAAGTACAAAGCACTAGTACTACAATGCAAACAATGTGGAATAGAAAGGAAATATGATCAACTTGTGTTGTCAATGTTGAGCAATCTTAGAGCATAGTTCTCAGTCTTTGTTTCTGCATTCCATTCTAGAAGAGTTTTTATTCCAAATTGGAAGATGCCTTCTCTAGATGCTTTTGTTGAGTCCTTGATACAAGAGAAAGACAAATTGGTTCAAATTGGAGTGATTCAAACATCCAAGAATCAAGAAATCTTAGGAGTAGACTCAAGCAATGTGTAAGAAATGGGGAAGCACAAAGGGAAGGAGACCAAAAACAATGATTTGAAGCAAAAAGAGAATCAGAAATATTTTGATGGAGCCTCAGGTTCCAAGAAAAACAAGAAATTCAAGAAGACTAAGTGTCCCTACTGTATGAGAGGCTTTCATCCATAGAGCCAGTGCATGTAGAAACCATTGATGATCTTTCAAAACTTCTTAAATAGAACAATATTTATCTACCAAAAAGCGCAAGTAGGTTTGCAGAAGGAAAACAGACAGAAGAACATGAGAGTTTCCATGCCTTAAAAGAAAGTGTCTCTCAATCAAGCGTTTTTTTTATTGATTCAGGAGAATCCAATCATATGGTTGTATCCAATGAATCCTTCACCTCTTTGGATCCCTCAGGAGGACCTAACATTCATATGGGGTATGACACAAATCCCAACAACAAAAAGACGCTCTATTAAAATCCAACATGAAGAGTTCGGAAATGTACTCTATGTGCCCTCTCTTGCATCAAATTTGTTATCTGTATATCAAATGACTCACACCAGCTCACCAAATCGAGTGGTGTTTAGCCTTGACTCATTAGATATCACATATATGTCAACTAGGAAGATTGTAGCAAAAGGTGTTGCAATCCATGCCTCCAAAGCATATGCATTCTCACACTTCATTCCATACTCAGATCCAATACAAAATCGGATTCCATTTGAAGCAGATAAAGGTATCAAAACTCATTTATTTCAATTTACAGATACAAATTTATTGTCTAATATTTCAGATTCAGATGATTAGGAAGATCAATAAGATCTTGATATCGAGATTACACCTCAAGAGGATCTAGATCTGGATCCAAAATCTATTTCATCTCAACATCCTAAATGGGCCCAGAAGCTCATTAAAGCAGTTGGGGATGTTGTTGGGAATCCATATGATAGAATAAGAACGAGGTCCCAGTATCATAATGAGTATGTTGCACTGTCCCACACAGATCCACTTCTCCCTGATAAGTGCTTCATGATGATGGGATCAGATACTCAAACATTCAAAAAGGATTTCCATGATCAAAGATGGAAAGAAACTATGTAGGAGGAATTTGATTCGCTACAAGACAATAAAACTTGAGATCATGTCTCCTTTCCTCCAGGGAGGAAATTAGTCCAGTCCAAGTGGGTCTACAAGACCAAGATAACATCTGATGGAACCACAACCAAGTATAAGACTTGGTTGGTGGAAAAAGGATACTCACAAGTCCATGGATTGGACTACAATGAGACATTTTCTCTAGTAGCAAGAATAGACTCCACCAGACTAGTCTTGGAAGTTGCAGCTTCAAAGAGGTGGGAGGTACATCACATGGATGTAAGGAGTACCTTCCTCCATGGTGATATGAAAGAGGATATCTACATGAAAAAACCTGAGGGGTACAATGAGGATTCTTCCTTAGTTTGAAAACTAAGGAAATCCCTCTATGGGCTCAAACAAACCCCAAGGGCATGGTATTCCAATATGGATGCCTTTCTCATGTCACAGAGATGTGAAAGATGTAGATCAGACTACAATGTTTACATGTAGAAGAAAGAGGGGTCTTTGTTATTGATTGTGCTATATGTTGATGAACTACTCATTACTAGCAGCTCTGCTGCTAGATTGAGAAGCATCAACTCAGCTTTGAATAAAGAACTCACTATGACTGATCTAGGACTATGAAGACAGTTCATTAGTCTTGAAGTAAGTCAAAATACTTAAGGAATCATGATCTCATAGTCTAGATACTCATCATATTCGCTTAAAATATTCCACATGGAAGAGTATAAAGCAACCCCTTTTCCCTTCGTGTCTGGCATTGAGCTAGAAGAATGTGGTTCTACACCACTGGTTGACAACACTCTTTTCATACATCTCATTGGGATCCTTCTATACCTCACACATTCGAGACCATATATATCCTATGTTGTGAGTGCTACTGCGAGATACATGCAGGAGCCACATGAGATGCACTAGAAGTAAACAAAGCTCATCTTGCACTATGTGCAGGGTACTAGATACTATGGGATCCATTATACAACTGATGCAAAGTTATATCTCATTGGTTTCACAAATTCAGAATAGTCTAGAGATGGGAATGATAGAAAATCCACTTCAGGATTGTGTTTATATTAAGATTTGGGCCAATTTGTTGGTCCAGTAAAAAACAAGCAACAGTTGCACTCTCTTCAGTAGAAGTAGAGTATAGGGGGGATATAAATGTAGATATTTCGGTAGTTTGGTTGCATGGAATCTTGACAAAATTTGAGATTCGAACTTCACCTTCAGGGGCCATCTATTGTGACAACCAGAGTACCATGAAGATATCTAGTGATCTAGTCAAGAAGAAGCGGACGAAGCATATTGAAGTTCAAATGCATTATATTTGGCAACTAGTGCATGAAAAGACTATCACACTGCATTACCGCCCTATAGAGGAGCAGATTGCAAATATTTTTACCAAGTCCTTCACAAAAAAGAGATTTGTTTTCCTCATATCTCTTCTCGATGTAAAGGTTTGATTCATTGTTTCATGATTATTGCTTATTTTGAGGCTGGGGTTTCCCATGAGGTTTTCCCCATTTTCCTTATTTTATTAAGAAGTATTTTATTCATTTAGATTGTATGGGTGACTTTTGGCCTAGTTTCCAAGGCCCAAGTTGTCCAAAGTTGGGATTAAGGCGGGTGTTAGGATAAATTAATCCCCCTTTGTCCAATATATTCTATTTGGTCATCTTTCCTAACTTAGTAAGTTATTATCACTGTACTAGAGTATGATGGACACACCTAGAGGTTATCTACCACTTACTGCATGTGCATGTATGAGTTTATGTGCCTTTGGGACAAATCCATACATTATAGGATCCCACTATGAGTGCCACCAGCAGCCTCCATGAGTTGGTTGTGGTAGGCTAGGTAAGCATTTATGTTGAGTTAACCTCTAGTTACAATCAGTTAGCCTAGCACCACTTTTGCATGCATGCAAGGAGAGTGGTGCTTTTTTCCCACCTACCTCATCATTTAACTAATTGTAGACTGATTTAGACATCCAAAGTTAGACTAGTGAGCTCCAACAATGATTTAGACACATGAATTTAGATATTTAGTCAATTTGAGCTGGTAGATTTGAATGCTATCGATAGTATTTGAATTCTATTTATTGTATAATCATTGTATTATTGATTAATGAATGAATATTAATGATGTGATTATTTGAGCAATTCTTGTCCGATTTATATGAAATTTATGGCATGAATTTCCTGTTAAGTGTGCATTCTCTTTGATTATTCCACTGCATAATTCCCTTCCTACAACTTTCATATTCGCATGTAGATCAATGGTTCACAAATTTAATAGAACATTGACATGTCAAAGATCAAATGTTTCATCTATTACAAGCCAGGTCACTTTGCCTCCTAGTTCTCAAAACAGAAGAAGAAGAACAATACACAAATGGAAAGTTCTACAGAGGTGAAAGAGTTCAACAAAAGACTTAGACGTGAATTTTTGTTTGATATCTTGCATGGAAAGCACCACATGTAGCGGCATCTGGTACATTGACATCAAAGCATCTTGTCACATGACAGGATAGAAGAGGTTCTTCAGAATATTGCAGGAGGGTGGAGTAAATATCCACATTGAGTTGGGAGATTATGCACAACATCAAGCGCATGGAGTTGTTACTATTTTGTTTCAGAGGGAATCTGGAAAACCCCTCAGTTTTGATGACGTATTATAGATTCTGGGGTTGACAAGGAACCTCATATCCATTTCCACCCTGGAGGACAAGGGTTTTCTGGTGAAGCTCTAATATAGGAAAGTGTATATCATGAAAAATGGGTTAGATAGGAAGTTGGATCGGGTTATTGGGGTCGAGAGAGGGAAAGTGTACAAACTACACTTTGAGTCTGCAAAGGCTTTGGTCAGCAGCAACAAACAGAATGAGTTGTGGCATAGGAGGATGGAAAATTTACACCATGAAGCACTAAGGCATTTGAGATAGGAAGTTACTAGAGTTCCTCAAGTACAGGAGGAGAATCATAACCACTGCAAGGGTTATGCATTGGGGAAGAACATCAGGAGGCCTTTCCCATAGAGTGAGCACAAGTCTAAGGGGACCTTGGAATTGGTGCATTCAGATGTTTGTGGACCCATGAGTGTCCAATATTTCAATGGCTACAATTATTGCATCACATTCATTGATGACTATTCCAAGAAGACCTGGATAAATTTCGCTTAGGACAAGTTAGAGATCTTCGAGTGTTTTTGGGAGTTCAAGACTCTCGTGGAAAATTAGACAGGGAGGAATATTTGGGTATTGAGGATGAACAATGGGGGTGAGTACACCTATAAGGAGTTCTTAGAATTTTGTTCATCGGAGGGGATAAAAAAGGAGCTTACAGTTCCTCATACCTCGCAGCGGAATGGAGTGGAAGAGAGGAAGAACAAGACATTGGTAGGAGCAGGTTTCCCCACATAAATTTGTGGAGGAAGTCACTTGAGGAGGTATTCATAAGCACTAGGCCAGATGTGAGTCATCTACACATGTTTGGGAGTGTCTACTATTGTCACATCCATGCCAACACTAGGAAGAAGCTAGACCATTCTAGTGAGAAGGGTCTACTAGATGGTTATAGTGACACTTCTAAAGTATACAGGGTATATATTCTTGCTCACAAGAGGATCATTGTGAGTAGGGATGCCCATTTTGATGAGGATAGGGCCTTACGAATATCTATGGACTTACCAATACAGGAGAAACCATCATAGGACGCAAGATTCAATTTGGAGGATCCACAGGTACAGGTATAGACACAAGACATAGGTTCTAGTAGTCAGAGGGAGTCAAGTGGGCATGATCCTTTAGTCAATGACTTAGAGGATGAGTCACAGCAATAGAAGGATATCCAAAAACAATAGCAGGTAGACACTAGGCCACATACTAAGTGGTTTAGGTCCACAGTTCAAGATTTTAGCCAGGTGACTCTTCCAGAGAGCTCCATGAGGCAGAGAAAACCACCAGATTTACTTAGCTATATGGAATTGATGACGAAGTTGATTAAATCCAAGCCTTCTATTTTTTAGGAGGTTGCACAACATGATGTCTAGAAAGAGGCTATGATTGAGGAGTATGACTCCATTATGAAAAACCAGGTGTGGAAGGTTATGTCGAGGCCAAAAGGAAAATGAGTGATTGGATCTAGGTTGATCTATAAGGTAAATCATGCAACATACGAAAGCATGGATAAGTACAAGGCACTCTTCATGGTAAATGGGTATTCACATAAGGAAGGTATTGACAATGAAGATACCTTCAACTCTGTCTCTAGATACTCTTCTATTCAAAATATTCTCTCATTAGCAGTAGACATGGGTTGGTACGTTCATAAGATGGACATGGAGACTATATTCATTTCCTCAACATATTTATAGAGGAGGAGGTATTTATTGATCATACTGAGGGGTTCAAGGTGGATATCAGGGAGGCACATGCATGTAGGTTACAGAGAGATATTTATGGGCTCAAGGAGGTACCTCGGTCATGGTACTCGAGGATCGACAACTATCTGCGAGAGATGGGATTTCAGTGGAGTGAGGTTGACCACACCTGTACTTCTTATCTGGTGAGGTGCCTCTCATACTGGTTTTGTATGTTGATGATATATTTCTTACAGGAGATGATAGGTTTCTTAACAACTACAAGTTCAACCTTGTTGTTGAGCTTGAGATGAAAGACCTTAAATTGATGCATTACTTCCTAGTTCAGGAGGTTTGGCAGAGAAATGGGTGCTTCTTCATTGGTCAGGGGAAGTATGCAATAGAGATTTTGAGAAGATTTAGGATGGAGGATTATATAACCATATCCACTCCTTTGGTTACCAATTGGAGGAAGATTGATGCATCGAGTTCATAGCAGTTTGATCCTACATTGTATCACCAACTTATCAGGTCACTCATCTATCTGGTCAACACATGACCAAACATTAGCTTTGTAGCCAATTGTTTGAGTTAGTTCATGGTGTACCCTCAGAGAGTGCATTGGACAACTACGAAGCATGTGCTTTGCTACATCAGAGGCACAATGGAGTATGGATTGCTTTATGAGCGTAGTGGGAGTGTACAGTTAGCATGCTTCACAGATGTTGACTAGGAAGGATGCGTAGAAGACCAGAAAATCACTTTAGGTTGCTGCTTCAACATTGGATCAGGGGTTGTCTCTTGGTTTATAAGAAAGCATAAGTCATTTGCACTGATATTGACAAAGGTTTAGTACATGGAATCTATTTTGGATGCATGTGAAGAAATGTGCCTTAGAAAGTCGCTTATAGGGTTATTCAAGTGTGAGTTGGAGGCTATGGTAGTTCAATGTGACAATCAAAGTGGCATCATCCTATCTGATAAACCAATGTTCCATGACTGGAGAAAGCACATAGACATCCAATATCACTTCCTGAGAGACTGTGTATAGAGAGGAACCATTCGGTTGGAGTACATTCAGAAAAATGAGCAGGTAGCAAACATATTCACCAAGGCACTTTGCAGGCACATGTTTGTAAAGTTCAGAGACAATTTTGGGTTGCTATCGAATCCCTTCCTTATTGAGAGGGAGTGTTAAAAAATGGAAACAAGGAAGGTCTTTTATCATTTGCATGTGTCATTGCTTGATGGAAGACATAAAACAAGAATCTAGATTAATCATCGCCTTTATCCAAAGTTTATACTTAGGAACAATGCATTATGTGTTTTAACTCTATTTATCTTGCACTAACTCTATTATTTCAATTGGAGATGTGGGTCAAAGGTTGTCATGATTCCCCCCATTTCAACAAAGAGACAAATAATTGCGTGGAGGCATACCATTGCTCCTTGAAGTCTAAATTTCTATTTGATTGACCAAAAATATGTGCCCATAGAATGGATTGGTTGTTATATCTGCTCCTAAAATATGTTGAGTTGTATTACTGATTCAAGGATATTTTGAAATAAAGTGGATATTTGAATAACTACAAGAAGTAGAAGTAGTTTGAATCCTTGGTTGAGAAAGAAAAACAAAGTACTAACAGTGATCCTTAGCCCCAGAAGAACATATCTAAGGATTATTGAGAGAGAAGTCAAACCAATCACGACAAGAAATACCTTGTCACCTGGTTGTTAAAAAGTGGAAACAAGGAAGGTCTTATATCATTTGCATGTGTCCTTTCTTAATGGAAGACATAAAACATAAAGTTTATACTTAATGTGCATTATGTGATCTAACTTTAATTTGACTTAATGGAGGGACTTTTATTAAGTTCAAGTGAGAAATAATTTAAATGATGGATAATCTAATCTTTGCCATTGATCTCACCGAATGATCTCATCCATTTATCCATAGTGAGAGTTAGGGTTTTCTCTAGGCCATTGAGTTAACGAGATATTGATTTGGTGGAGAATACACACACACACACACACACACATAGTTGCTTTGACACACGCATTGTCATAGGGATATTTCTTTCTCATAGATTTCATCTAGAGAGTGAAAAAGAAAGTTTGCAGGAGAATTTTGCAGAGCGTGAGACTGAAGAAATTTCATTCGGAGATTAACATGGAAACACAGGAAAATTCTAGAGGCCATATAGTTACACACAGAGAGGGTTCGTAGAAGATTACACAGAGTCCGTACTAGCTAACGCATGAGGTCGTACGATCAAACACAAGGAAACTGTACAACTGATGTGGGCGACCGTACAAGTTACGCAGGAAATTGTACAGGTGACATAGGAATTCGTACATTGACATACAGGGATGTATGATGAAACATGGGTTGTACATGCTAACAGAGGAATAGTACATGCTGACACATGGGAAATACGATATTGTTGGGGTTTCTTAGTGAGTTTTGGTTGTACGGTTTTTCCAGGTTAGGTAAAATTGATTTCTATATTGTATTGTTCTATAACTTACTAATAAAAATATCTTCTTAGAATGTTCTATTGATTTTCCCATCTTAGTTTTTCCGGGGATTTTCATACCCAAAAATATTGGTGTCTCTATTGATGTGATTGATGTTCTATTTTTTCTCAGTATTTATTTTCCACTGCAATATTTGTGAAGAAATTCATTTGTGGTTAACAATGATTAATTTGGGGCTTGAATATAAAATATATATATATACTGTATAACTCAAGAGTGGGTTTTAAGAAAATTTACACTAGTATGATATAAATTTTATAGGATGTGGCTTCCTGTAGTCTATTCATGAAAACACTTGCAAGCATGCCATAAAGGTGACTTGGTTGTACACATGTTAGATTAATCCAATTATAAATGGATTATGGATTTTCAATATACACTTGGGTTGAGTGCTTTCGATACATCCCTGAAGTGGAGGAAGAGTTTCCTCGGCCATACAAATAAAAGCAAAAGAAAAATAATAGTAACATCTTAGGTATTGATTTAAATGTACACCCATGTGAAGATGGACTCTTTCAATTCCCACGTTTGAAAAAGAGGGGCCATTATTGATCAAACAATGCATCCCCTAATGTGTCCAATAAGTTAGGTTAATTGAGGATATTAATTGATAAGGATTAAGTAGTGTATCCATCACTAGTTTTTTACTTGTATTGATTATGCACCCACTTATATTGTTCTTGTTGTGTACGTTTGATGTAATCCAAGTTTGGATAAGTGTAACTACTTTATATGCTATGATATGATCCAATTATAATTTTTATGTGACATATCAACCACCCTCTCATGTTCATCTTTCTACCTCAAAACACATTGGTACGACCGACAACTCCCCGATTGCCAATGTGCATTGTTTGACTTATACTTGTAATACTATTTGTTATAGGTTGGCTTCCAAATTTTGTAGCATTACTGTATTTGATCATGTTTGTCTATTTTGATGATGTTGACTATATATATGTTAGGTAATTGTAGAAAGCGAATAGTATTTTCCAATTAAGTCTGATACACAAGGCATTGTGTGTGTGTGTGTGTGTGTGTTTTTAAATTTCAAGGCAATGTTTGCAAACCCCTTTCAAATGTTCTTATTCGCTTTAAGCTTCACTACTTTCTATAGATTACCATCAATGGTTTTAGTCGTATTATTGATGCTATAATTCACTATGAATTTCTTTCATGTGTGTTTCTTTATGAATATATTTCATGCATGTTCATGGCTTTATGTGAGTTAAATTTTGTTACACCTTGGATGTGCATCTAATATTTTTCCATGTTGGAGTTTATAGAAACTCAATAGAGTTTGGAGTAAAGTAAAATTTTAGAGGAAAGCAGGTCTTGTACCAAATTTATTGAAAAACCCTTGCTTGTTTCCTCACTAGAAGCAAGAATATGGGTAGCCATTAATCTTATGTCCAATTTCACGGTGGGAAGTAGTCCCATGTTTGTAGATATTGTAGTATAGACTTTAGCCCGGGGAGGGCTTTGGGTGGCCACATGAGGCTAATGGGAAAAGTCAAGCAATCTGTATAATCATGGATGATGTGAAAAGACTCGAAAAAAAATATACTATGACTGAGGCTCGCGTATTGTTTGTTACAAGGAATAGAATTTCACTTTTGTATTGAAGCATATTAACTTAATAGATGTGCCATTACAATTTATCTTTCACTTGCATGATTAAAGACTTTTTTACTTACCATTTTATACAAGGAGATCTATGGTCAGTAACATGTATCCAAATGTAGGACACAATTTTATGACTTATCCATTCTTTTGATGTAGGACACAATTTTCTAAATTACAGAACTCCAAGCCCAAGGCAACTTGACTACAACATGGCCCTCTAGTAAAACCTTGTTGTAGTTAATGGCATTCTAGCTTTATTTTCTATTGTAAAATTAGACTTTAACCAAAGAAATTGTAAAGTCAAGAAATCATGTCTAATAGATTGAAAAGTTTTAAAAGCATATTGTAATAATAAAACAAGATATCTTCAACAGAGTTAAACTCACCAACAAATAAACTATTTGTACTTTACATCATACCATGTAATCATACATATATAGTATCAAGACATAAGATTTACATTACCAACCATGTGGTGGAATGGGCCAAAAACAATCCCTAGGGGGTTTCTTTGTTAATATGTAATTTGAAAAATATTACAATAGAGTGGAATTGTCATTCATCCTCACCATAATAAGGGTGCTTTGATTTGTCCCTTTTTTGTTAAGGCAGTGAAAAAATTATTAGCAAAGGCCTCGACATCTCTTTATATAAATTAAGAGAAGTTTTAAGAGATAAGACTCTTCTAATCAATTTTATAAGGTTCCACTTGGTCAAATCCTCTATGTAATGGTTGTTGAATCCCTTGTCTATCTCATGCATACTAGAATATTACAAGGATCTATCAAAGGTATTCCTCTCCCTAGTCATAATGGCAGTCAACCTGTGAATGGTCATTTTGTGGATGATTTTTTCCTAGCCATTAATGGATATAAACCATGGACAACACCATGTAATTACCACTTTTTTCATTCCTCAATGGTGACACAACAAATGCACAAAACTCATTGTTATTAATTAAGTGAATGATGTCTCTGATTAGATACTAGGCCAAGAATGGGCTTGGTTATAGGCTAGACACTTGTTTAAATTCCTAGAGATTCCCTTTAACTTTGAATTCTCCCCTCAAGGGTTGTGAGGCATAATATGTTTAAGAGTATCGAAAAAAATCAATAAATGTATTTTGAAAAATCAATCTCTTGCATTGAAATCTATATTATAATTCAATGTTATTAATGTGTACTACTCATTGTGTTGTGTACTTTTTCTCCATGTCTATGCCAAGTTAGATAAGCTTCTCGTAAAAAAATTGTAGGCTAAATCTAGAGGAGAAAGTATATTTTATAGAGTTATTTGGATCGATTCCATGCTTTCTTCCTTGCTTTTAGTTCATCTTGGTTGATTTAACTATAATCATATCATTGTTCATAATTTCTCTTTGAGTAGACTTAGTGTTATCGTGTCTCAAATTCTATTGTGTGTAACCATGTTTTGATTAGGTGTATCTCTTTAAGGGTGATATGTTTTCCTCTTAGACGATTTGTTATTAGCGATTTATGTACTTGTCTGATTTGGTTCCATCAATTTTTGGATATTCTTAGGTTCATTTCCATACTTCACATCCATAAAAGAGTATTAGATGTATGAGCATTTGAAAGAGAGAGCATAACGTTTACCAATTCTAAACCTTTGTTGTCCTACACCTATTTTGAAGCACGTATAATGTTTTTTCACCCTCCTTGCAATAATTTTATATTGCATATATCTAGCCTTTACTTCTCATGGATATCTAGCTTCAAATATTTAGAATTTTGGGTTATCTAGCTCACGTCTAATGTTGATTTATTCGTTCTTTTAATTTAAAGAAATGCTACTATCTTAATTTTTAACAACTTCTCTAATAGTTTTTCCCTCATAAAATTAACAAAACAATACCATAATTTTTATCTTTTTTTATGTTTTATTAATTGATCGTGGAGTGTTTTGGTGGGAAAGTGGCTCGAGTTTTGATTTTTTTTTCTTTATTTTGTATGTATATGTAAAACATACATTCTAGAATGGTTAAGGAACCCTCATGGATGTATCCCAAAGCAGCCAACTATCTCGCATTGCAGATTGGAGGAATCACATTTTGACGTTTGAAAAAGATTTGTGGTGTGACGGCGAAGGTGTTCAAGGCTCTGTTTAATTCCTTGGAGGCAGCTTTGTATGCTGGGTTTGGTTTTTTTCTATCTCGACTTATGTGCAACTGCTTGGCTACTAAAACAACGGACATCTTTATCTGGATTGCAGATTCCCTGTATCCGACGGCAAGGAGCGAAGTCAACTGTTGACTCTGCTCCTTTCCCGTTAGATACAGGAATCTGCAATCGAGATAAGCTCGGGCCTGAAACAATTGCACTGAAACCACTGAACACAATCCTTGGGATGAAATAGGTTCTGGCAACTGCCCACTTGAATTTCATAACTATGTTTCATGAATGCCACGCCATCTTGAGTGATCCCTTCGAGATAAACCTATATTCTCAAATCAGATCTGTATGTAATGAGTTGCAATGATACCGTAGAACAAATTTATGTTTAATGAGCTGCAGTGATAATGTTGACATAGTAAGATAGCGTTTGCTCAGCAGAATTGATGTATTCATCGTTGCGACTTTCGTCGTGCTCTTGGCGTGTGTTTACAAACTAAAAATATTATCATTTCATTTCCAAACGAGAGGATTCTCACTGGCTCCGTTTCAATGGAAAACTAAAAGCTACAAGTATGCAAATGAGGGATTTCACCATCAAGAGAGATCCCATGACGTTTCCACCACTATCATGTAGTCCATACATCTCCAACAACAACAGATTTTAGAGATTTTGTTGTAAATTTCACATTGTGTCCTCTAGAGGGGGTTCATGCAACCTCAATCAAGAGTACACTCTCATGCAGTCGCAGGAACAATGGCATATGCATCCTTCAATCATTCACGTAGCCTTCAACCAGTTTGCTATGGGTTAAAGAGAGGAGCCACCAAGGTAAGAACGTGGTTGTGGTGAGATAAGAGAGCATTCACCAGAAATCACTCCACGCAGAGCTCACTCCAGGAAGTCTTGAAAACACTGGCATACACCGCTCTTCAAAACAAAATGCATTAAAAAAGGAATGTCTCCCACCCTTTCCCCACATGCCTTTTATTCTATAATCTACAAACATTTGAGGCTTATTAACAGGCCCGCCATTGAAAGCATACAGGTGCAGCCTGGTTTGGACCAGCTAGCATTCTCGAGGCTGAATGACGATGAGAGCTATGCTTTCAATTGGGATCACATTATTCAGAACTCTAATATCCTAGAGCATTTTAAGGGGTGTCTTCTTAGCTTTTAGGATCTCCACAAGGTACCAGGCCACCAGCTTTTAAAGACAAACGAGCCCGGCCATGTATTTACGCATACCTCCTCATACTCCAAAGCGAGTCAGCCTTAAGCATAGCGAGCCGTGACTGATAGGGAGCATATGCACTGCTACTGCCAAGGATCATACCCAACAGGCCATCTCTTGCTTTAAAATGACAAGATTCACGTTCTATTTTTTGGTTATGAAATGTAAGAATAATATGAAACCAGGGGATGAAATGTAAGAATCCTTACCTGTAACGTGCCCGTGGTGTCTGCTCAGAAGAATTGTTGGAGCCGGTACCTGCACTCCTCCAGCGTGACTGAGTTTCTTTGAACAGGTGCTGTGGATTGCTAAATGTATTCTCTGGATTGAACATCATGAGGCAGTGTTGAATTGCGCGTTAGTTAGTCCATACATTAATGCATGGACTGGGCTTAGCGGCGCCTTGCAGGAGCGTGAAGTTAACTGAGACGAGACGGAGTGGAGCTGAGCGGAGGAGACGGACTTTTTGCACGGAGTGTGCTGTCGCCCGAGTTTCGGGCGAAATAGGATCGCCGGGAGGGGAAAAAGTCCCCTCGTTAGACAACTCGCCAATAAACCAACGCGTTTACCCATAGTTAAATAGTTAAATAATTTAAACGTATACAAAAATGAGAAAATATACGTGACGGAACACCACATAGAGTACAACATAAGTGTGCAGGTAAGTAAATAAAGTTGATGTATATAATGATTATGAAATTTGATTTTTTTAAGTTAATTTAAATATGTTTTAAAAATATAAATTGAAGTTTATAATGTTTAATATTATATATTAATACTTAATTTTTAAGTTAAAACTTATTAATATAAAGTCAACACAAAAACCATTACAATATAATTTTGCTAAATAAGTTTTTTTTTTAATATTAATATTGTGATGAAGAAATAGTACACAAATTTCTATCACTAAAATGATGTATTAATATTAAGTAAATGAGATTATATGTGATAAAAAATATAGCAAATGAGATTATATATAATAAAAAATATTATAATATAATATCTGATTATGAAAAAAGGAAAAAAATGCGATATATTCATAAAAGACAAGAAAAACTTTTACACCTCCCTAAGGTGGCTCCTAAGAAATTCTGGAGGCAAATTCTAACTGAAACACTAAAGATAATAATAGAATTGCTTTACACGACTAGAATTCCTATCTTAAAAAGCTTTATGAATCCTCAAATGTCATAAATAACTTTAAAACCCTACTCACAACGGAATAAGTTTTCTCATTAGAAGACATAGATTTTGGGGTTAAGCGTCTAGCAAATGGAAAAGCTAAAGACATTGAAGGTTACCAGGTGGAAATCTTAAAAATTGGAGGACCTGTCCTCATCCCTCACATTCACAAGCTATTTAATCAAGCGGTCAAGCAAGGGTTCCCTAAACCATGGACTCTGAGCCTCATTATCCCTATTTTTAAAAGTTGGGATACAAATAACCCCTCTAATTATTGAACAATTATGATTAGCCCTCTCTTAGCCAAGTTATGTGGTATTATATTGGAAAAGAAGATGAGCATATGCCTTGAAAGTGAAGGTAAGCGAGTTAAAGGCCGAGCAGGTTTTAGAAGACAACACTCAACAATGGACCACCTCGTTACGCTTAGGATCATTGTGGAGGAATGTCGTAATGATAAATCCAATATCTTTTGTTTCTTTGTGGACTTTAGAAAGGATTTCGATACGGTACCTAGAAATAACCTGTGGAGTAGATTAGAAGAGCTAAATGTTCCTTTTGAGTTGAGAGCTACCGCAATAAGGTTATACAAGAATGTCATTGCCAAGTTTGAGAGCAACAAGGGGTTGTCTAAAGATATTAAATGTAATATCGGAGTTAAGCAAGGTTGCCCCCTCTCCCCTACCCTATTTGGCATTTACATCGATAAGTTAGAAGGTTATTTAGATGAAGTAGGTTGTGTTGGCACGATCTTAGCTGGAATAGGCATCATCCTTCTTCTCTATGCTGATGATATTGTTCTTTTGGAAAGGTGTCCATCTGATCTTGATAAGCAACTAAGAATTCTTAAGGATTTTTGCTCTACCATGGGTATGACTATTAACACTGACAAAGCAAAAGTTATGATTATCAAATCCAAGAAGGACACTTATGCTAATTTTGTGTATGACAATAGCAACTTGGAGGAAGTGCCTTCTTACAAATACCTAGGAATTGATATTCATCACAAGCTCAACTGGAACTATAGCATTGAGAAAAGGATTAATGTAGGGTGGAAAGCTTATCTTGGTCTTGAAAATAATTGTAAAGCAACAAACCTTGTGATGTGGGATAAAATGAAGCTCCTCTTTGAAACTTTAGTCACTCCTGTTATCTTGTATGGGTGTGAGGTTTGGGGTTGCAACATCTCTAGAGAATCTTGGAGAAATATTGAGCAAATACAAAAACGTTTTATAACATATAACCTCAAAATTAAAAGCAATACACCCTACCCCATTCTCCTTATAGAAGTGGGTCTTTCCCCTATCGAGAGCCTAGCTATGACTAGGCTCCTGTTATACAAGCACAAAATCAATAACATGGGAGACCATAAAGTTCTTAAGCTAGCTTTAAATTCTAGCCAAAACTACCTAAGGCTCAAGCGAGGTTGGTATAAAGATACAAAGGCCTAGTTAGACCATTGGGAGATTGATGAAAATGTTGCATTGCAAAATATTAATAACATCTAAAATATTGTTACTTCCAAGTTTAAAGAGAAAATGTGGTGTGAGAAAGATTTAGAGGCTAAAAGAAAATTAAGATATTATAAGGAGGTCATCAACCTTACTCTAGAAGATAAAAAGTATCTTTCTCTTTTAACTAGCTCAAAGAAAAAAAAAATATAGTCAATATAAGAACGAACTCTCATGAGCTCCATAGTGAAACAGGTCGTTGGGCAGTTCCTAAAACACCATGGGTGGAAAGGATCTGTAATCTATGTGAGAATATGAACATTGACGATAAAATTCACTTCCTCTTAGAGTGCCCTGGGCACACCCACATTAGACCTCAACCTCATAATCTTTGTTGCAATACCGACCTTCCTAGCCTTTTATCCTATCAAAATTATAGTGAGCTCGAGACACTTCTGTCAAAGCTTTTTAAGGATAGGAATACAATTTTAAAACAAAGTAAATAATTCGTTTCTTTAAGTCGATAGACCAAAGTTTGGTCTCAAGGGACGTTAACCACCACCATCATCATCAATAGTTTATTCAAAATGTTATTAAGGGTTTATGTATGTATTTGATTTTATAACTTAAATGTAAAAAATGATAATAAAATATGAACCTCGAGTACCTAAACTTAAATAACAAAAAAATATGGCATTACTATTAATATTCAAGCGGATGAAAATATAAATAGTAATTTATTATAATATAATATTTTATTTTAATAAACTGAATAAATAAACATTTTTATATTTAAATAATAATTATAATAGATTATTATATATATTAAGTATTTAAAAAACAAAAAATAATAATCATCAAATTATTTTTATTATAAGAAGATGTTAAGTGATTTTGGTTTTAAATAAATATTTGACATATATACTTTATATATTAAAAAGATAATTACATATTTTTAATTTTGAATAGAGCATTTACTATTTTTGGTATAATTTATTTTATTTTTGGTATTGAAATATAAAAAAGTATTTACATAATATTGATTTTGAATAAAGTATTTATTTTCTTGGTATTTGTAATTTATTTTATAGTGAAATATAAATATTACTTTTCTTTCGAAGTACTTTAAGAGTACTTTAGTACATTTATATTATATTAAAAAAAATCTATGAGTACTATTTTCATAATGAGTACTTTACTTACAACATTGATATAGTTAACTATGGGTTTTCATTCACCATGTACAATTTGACAAATAAGCATTATTAGCTCAACCAATGCCACCTCAACTATTATAGATGATGTCATCCTCTAGAATGTGATTGGTTCTTTTAAAGTGGATTTTGATAGTACATTTTTTGTTTTGAGGCCCATTTTTTACCTCAAAATTCCCCTAATGAAAGTTCATCCAACATCAAATGAACCAAGTGTTGAGCAAGAGAAACCATGAGTCTTCAAGTGACTCAAATGTATATCATAGGTGCATCCATGTAGATGTGCATCATCATAAAGTAACAAAGGATGCTGTTGCAAATGTGAATAAGAATGTGTTCCAACCATGTCATCATAAAAAGTAGATCTAGGAGTTCCATACTCTTCATGTGGCACCATAAAAAAGAACCCTTTCACCCATACTCCATTGAGACTAATGCTGCAAAACATGGAATTGTAGGATGTAGGAGAATGAACTAACTCACCCAAATGATCAAAAAGTGTAGAAGTTTCATCATGGAAAGGATCCATATGGGTAGTATCATGCATCTCCTTAAAAAGAGTGAAACCTTTGTCATATATTGGTCCCAATGTAGAGAAATCATGCTCTTCTTTAAAAATTGCATAACCTTCATTAAGAGAAAATTCAAGTTCCTCTTCCACCACATCAAGTGTTTGGATCTCTTCAAGTTCATATTCAAACACATCAAGCACATTCAAATTTCCACATTTGTCATGATCCACCATGTCATGAGAATCCTCCAAACAATCTACCATTTGACAACCTGAAACATAGGAGGAAAAACAAGTATCTTGGAACTTTTCAAGAAGTTTATCATTTCAAATTGTGAGATTATGATTATCCTCATTATTCTTCAAGTATGCATCATGTAACAATTCATTAAGCTCAAAAAAATGATTTCTATCAAAAGGAAAATACATGAAATTACCTTTGATTCGGCACATTGCTCTTTGAATCTTCTCCATGTCTTCAAGGAATGATGTTTCCTCCAATGAAGTAGCTCTCCAACAAGAATTTGATACTAATGCTTGATTGTCATGGAGTATTCTAAGGGCCTCTTGGATCTTATTTTCATTCATCTTTAAGGACCCTTCAAGAAAATGAGGCTCTTGCGAATGAACCTCCTCATCTTCTTCCTTCTTGCTTGGACCAACTTGATGAAGCTCAAGTGGTGATGGGGAAGTTGATCTTGTTTCTTCTTCAACTACTACAGGGTCTTAATTTTCATGTTTACTAGAAATTTGTCTTGCAGGAAAATTTTGAAATATGATCTCTATGTCACCAACATAGAGCTGTGAGCACCCATCAGTAGGTACTCCTTCATAGTTCAAACATCCATCAATATATGCTCTTTGTTTCATTTCCAAGGTAGAATGTGTCTTGAAATGATATTCAGTATTTTCAATAGAATTTTCTTCATACTCATATGATGTCTCTTTATTCTTTTTCAGAGTCACTTGGGAGTGAATTTCGATCCTCTTCATGTACTACTTCTCCTACTTCACCTATTTCAGAACTAGGTGGTTCATGGGTCTCCTCTTTTTACTCCTTCAAGCAAGATGATGCATTTTCCCCCTTGGTTTTATTAAGATAAATATATTTTATCCAACCTTAGATAGCCAAAGATTTGAATAATTTCATAATATTCTTGGTCATGTCTTCAATTATAGGTTCAATCATTTTTATATGCTCCTCACCATCATATGAGGTTCCTTTTTCATCCCTAGTCATTGTTTCCTCTTCAACAAAAGCACTTTTTGGTTTCAATATCTAATGGTTGTCCCCGACTTCTTGTCCTCATAAATATCAGACCACATTAGGTGCCAAGATCATGATCTAATACCACTGTAATGTCCCTTTTATAATTTTTTATTAAATGACCCATTTTTTCACTTTTCCCCAATTTCGACCTCAACCAGTTTTGATGTCTAGACCTCCAAATTGACCCAAATGCTCCCAAATTTTCTCAAAATGTACATGAATGATAATTGAACTAAAATATGATGTCCGAGGATTTTTTATGACCCCCCAATTACTTCTAAAAACTAGTTTAATGTTCTGTTCAAAGTAGGAGCCTTTACTAGCAAATTGGGCTCCAATTCCCCCTAGGTAATTGCCGGAAATGGCTTCTCAAATGGTCCCAAAGTCACTAGAATTTATGAAAAGAGGAAGGGGATGTGTAAGGGACCTTTTTAAAGTCTCATATGCATCATGGTTCAGTTTATACAAGCTGTTATAACTCTTTCCAAAATAGCTCCCAAATCACAATTTCGACCCTTGGGGAAAATGAACCAAATCTTCTCCCAATGCAATAAAAATGAGTAAAATGGATTCCAATGATTATGTAATGAACATGAGACTTGAAATAAACATTAATAAAAATTAATTCTTCATACATTTATCATATATACATTCCTCCATTCGAAATAATAAGCATTACCATGGCATATATCAAAATAGAGTGGAAATGGTCATTGTTTGCTCATTAAAANCTTGAAAATTTCTTATAATGAAGAACAGATAATATTTAACTGATTACAATCATAAATATATCATCAATATCTCTCCCAAAGAGTACATGAGCTCACCCAAGGTGCAATTGCTCCATGAGCATGAATATGCAAAGAAAACTGGAAATGGTTGAGAGAAAGTGCTGCAATAGAAGAATACACATGTTGCCCTATATATTAAACCTGAAAATAAGAATCCATTAAATCTCCATGAAATACATGAGTGGCCTCTCCAAACACCAACTTGGATGGGAATCTTTCACCCTCAAAATTAGCTAAGGCAAGAAAACTAGTCATCCACTAGCTCTCACAATTCACAAATGACAATTTCTAAAATGATCAAAAGACATTCTCTTGGTTTATTGCTGTATTTTATAAACATATTTATCCTTATAAGGGTCCCAATCCATCCACAAACTCAATCCAACTCTAATTTGGGTGTGTTCTCATGATTTTCCATGTGTCCTCCCTTTCCTAGCCTTCCACCTTCCCCAAATTCGATTTGGAGCCCATGGATATTCCTAAAATCACATGAGAGATCTATTAGATGCTCTATTTAGACCTGACATGTCACATATGTCATATGTCAGAATTCAGATCTGATTTGTGTCATATGTTTCATAGAATCTTCATCATTGTTGTCATGGAGCTAGGGAATCTAGTCTAAGTGTCTCACTAGCTTCAAAATGACTCTTCATTTCCCATGTAAGTTAACTTTCCTCCAAAATTTGACTTATGATGCATATGGAGAAGTGTATTATCCTTATAACTCATCCAAGAACCTTTATACTTCCCATGGATTTGAAATAGCAAAAGGAGGATGCCATGTGGCACATAAATTCTAGCTTGTGTGGGCCCCATAGTCTCCATGTGTCTACATGCTCCATTGATACTTCAATTTTCTATTGTATTTATTTACTTATCTCCTTTATTAAATATTTATTCCATTCTAATGTTCAAACATCATTCATTGTCCCCCTTATTCCAAATCCAAAATCTTCCACCCCCAACCTAGGAAACTAGTAATTTTCCTCCTTGGCAATTATTTGACCCTTAGCATCAATTTGAAAAGATATAATGAATATGGAAAATGTGATTAGGAAATTGTGACCCAATGCAAAATTTGGGACATGACAATGTGGTTGTACATGAAGTTGTACTACCAAGTAATTCACAACTTTTGTCTGTACGTCTTTCTGAGGATGGAAAATTACCGATAAGGTGAGTCTCGTGCCGAGTTATTTCTAGAGAGTCTTCCAAAAGATGCTAACAAATATGGAATCTCTGTCAGAAATGATGGTCATCAGTAAGCCATAATGTTTCAATACATGTTTGAATAATATTTGAGTAGTTTGTTGTGATGTCATAGTCTTCTTTCATGGAATGAGAATAGCCATCTTGGAAAATCTGTCGACTACTACTAAGTTTGCATCATGCTGATGTTTGGTAGTAGGATATCTTATCAAGTAGTCCATAGAAATAGATTCCCATGGTAAAATAGGAAACGACAAAGGCATGTAAAATCCTTGTCATCGATTCGTCGGTTTAGTATTGGCACAAACCACACATGATCGAATGTATCAGTTGGTGTCATATTTAAGTGAAGGACAATAAAAATACTTTTGGAGGATATAAAGGCTCTTCTATAATCCAAAGTGTCATGCAATATTGTTGTAGTACGTGTCCCAAATGAGCTTCTATCGGTGCTCACCTTTCGGTACACAAAGCTATCCAAGATTTTATAGCAAGGTATCTTTCAAGAAATTGTCATTAGTGTATGGTGAGTCAGTTTGAAGTTGTCAATAAATTGCAGAAAAGTCACAGTGTACCGAATACAATTAAGGCCAAGTAGTGGTGTCATAGCCTTGCATACTCGTCATTGTAAAAGGTATATTAATGGGTGGTTGACTCAAACAATTGACTGTGGCATTGGATTTACCTTTCTGATACTTAATTACCAACTGAAATTGTTGTGGGTAATTAATCCACTTGAGTTGTTGGGTTGTTTGGAAATTCAACTGGGATGGGGTGAACTATAAAGCCTTGTAGTCAGTAATAATGACCGAATCCTTACCAACAATGTAATGTGTATTTTGCTTAAGGGTTTGCACAATGGCATACAATTCCTTTTCATACGTTGAATACCTTATGGCAGTGTCATCGAAAGTTTCAAAATGAAAAGCGACGGTTTGACTAGACTAAGTGATCACTGCGTCTAAAGCATAGTCGGATGTGTATGTCTCAATATCAAAAGGTTGATGAAAATTAGGTAACACAAGTGTTGGTGCAACACATAGCTTGTGTTTGAGCTACTAAAAATCTTGATGTTGTGTTGATTTCCATTTGAATACAATTTTCCCATTTCCCTTGGTCAACAGATTCAAAGCCTAGGTTATGTGACTGGATACAAGTATGAATTGCCGATAAAAATTTCCCAAACCAACAAAACTTCTTAGTTCATGAATTTTTTGAGGAATGGGATAATCTTTAAGGATTTTTACTTTTTCTGGATCGATGTGAATACCTACAGATTCAATTACATACCCCAAATATTTGATGTTGTTCATCACAAATGAGCATTTTTCTATGTTTAAGTAGAGTCTATGTTGTCGAAGAGTGTCGAGTACTTGTCAAAACTGTCGGAAATGTTATTCTCATGATCGACTAAAAATAAAGATATCATCTAGATAGACAATGACACACTTTCCAATGAAAGGTCGAAGAATTTCATCTATATATCGCATGAATGTCGTGAGTGCATTGGTTAAGCTGAAAGGCATGACTAACCATTCAAGCAATCCTTCCCTTGTTTTGAAAGTAGTTTTCCATGCATCGGTGGGATCGATCGAAATTTGATGATATACCAACTTGAGGTCGATCTTAGTAAATAATTTATCACCTTTTAGTCATTCGATGAGTTCATATATCCTTGGAATATGGTATCTATTCTTTATCGAAATATTGTTGAGAGCCCGGTAGTCGATGCACATGCACCAAGTCCCATATTTATTTGGAACGAGGATGATTAGAATTCCACAAGAAGAGGAGATGGGTCGAATGTGAACATTGTTGATCAAATATTGAATCTGTCTGTGAATATCTTCATTCTCGATAATGGATCTTCTGTAAATAGATGTGTTAGGTAATGAAGAACCAAGAACAAGCTCAATTGATTGTTTTACTTGATAATGTAGAGGTACTCCATCTGGATCTTGAATACGTTTTGATATTCTTCAAGAATATTGTTGATCTATTGCTTCTATCAGGAGCTGTACTGGTCGGTGAGTCGAATAGTTGTTGCAGTCTTCCTGGAATGTTGAGGCTTAATCATGATAAAAGTGATTTTCTAAGCATGGTTGATGAGATTCTTTGTCTGTTTAGCAGATATCATTGCAATCGTTGGTGTAGGTCGTCACTCTGGTATACCATACCATTGGTTCTGTATTTTGACAATCACCTTCTAAGGTTATGACTAATAACTCCCATGTTGATCCCATAAGTAAGGTTTTCCAAACAAGGCATTGAATACGAAAAGTGGTGCCAAGTCACATAGTACTTCATCTTCAAAAGGATTAATGAAGTAGGTGAGTCTGCATTGTTGGGTCATCCTTAGTTCTTGTCCATCCTTCATCCATTCGATATTATAAGGCTAAGGACGTGGAGTAGTGACAAGACCATTAAGTTTCTTCATGAGATATTGAAAAACAAAGTTCTTATGTCTTCCATTGTCCACAATCAAATGCAATGGGTTTTTCTGAACCCATATTTTTGTATGGAATAGGTGCTCTCATTTGTCCTCGTCGATGATAGTTGAGGATTCCAGAAAGGCTCGATGCTTCTGGGCCATATTCTACCAAGTTTTTGTCGGACAAGTTAGAGGTCGACAATTTTTCCAACAAATTTCTTTCGAGCTTTTCATTTAGACATATCATGCCATGATGAACTATGGTAATCACACCATTTCTCTGTAGGGGTTTGTTTGTTGCGTTCCCTTTTGTCTTTATGAGAATTTTTTTTCCATTGTCTTGCTTTGGCAGGGTCGGCTGAGAAGGGTGTCTTGATTTGTTAGAGTCGGCTGGTGACTTCTTGTCGGATGTTTGACTTGTCGAATTGGCCGTAAAGCATGATTTTCATTTATGTTTAGATTCAATGTTACTAACATAGAGGAATTCATTCACTTGCGTACTAATAGTCAGAAACTCCATATTTTGCTGAATGTACAGGAACAATTTGCTGACATACTTCAGAATAAACAATTTCTCTTCTTCTTAAATGCCAAGTCTCACCATGGGTTGATAGAACTCATCGGTATAACTCTACACAGATTGATCTTTCCATTTGCTTGGCTACTACCACTTCTTGTATTGTTTTTCAATTTACTTGGGAAGGTAGAATTCCTTCTGGACATACTTGACAAAATTGTGGGGTATCTGTCTTTCTCCATCTTTGTTGATAGGTTCTCCCACCAATGGTGAACATAGGTCTACATATTTAAGGATGCAATGGTGATCTTTTTAGCTTCTGAGAGTTGGCTCACATAGTAATATGATTATAATTGTTGTACCCAATTGTCTATAGATTCTGCGTTAATCTTTCCTTCTAGATTCAATATGTCCAAGTTCATTTACACTTTGAAAGGATTGATTTTGTTGAAGTCGGATCTCGTCGAGATTCCTCTTGATGTCAAGGCGAACCACGTGAGAATCTAATTGAAATGGGAGAACATTTTGGTTCGTTGTCGAGCCAGTGCTTTCTCTATGAGTTGTTATGTCTAGTTAGTTACATGTCTATTGTCTATTTCTTCAGCAATCTTCGATCTAGTGGCGCAAGTAGATAGATGCTCCAAAGTTGAAGGTAGTGTCTGCTTGGATTGTTGAGCTTGAGAGAATGTTTGAATAGGAATAAGTCAAGTAGCCTCTATAGAATTATCTAGACACGGCTAAAGCACGAACAAGGCTTGAATTAGCTCGGATACCAATGATCCGGGTACGCAGGTGCATGATAGGGACACTAATTTTATTAAATGAATCAAGTATTGTTATGGTGAAATCATATTAAGAATAAGAAAAATAGGGAATGCACTACACAGAAAAACATACACACACACAAAATTCAAGAATTCAAACCAATCTCTGTTACTTCATTATTGTTGTATTATGCTCATTACTCTACTTGTATATTACAATAATGTGTACATGCTTAAATAGAGTGCTGAGAACATGTGGGTTGTCTTACCGTTACATTTAGTTACAAGACAAGTTGGAATGATTCAAAAGTTCAATCATTATAAACGACTGGAAGACATAGAGACAAGTTGTCATGGTCGTGTTGATCGCTGGTGTCGAGAATGCATTTCTAGGTGTTGAATTTGTTGAGGTCGTGTCAAGGTTTGAACTTGTCGAATTCGATGTCGAACCTATCTAAGTCGATAAAAAATTCCAACTACTGGGTGGATCATAGGATGCCCAAAGCGACCTTTCTCGGTGAGTGGTGGCACCTAGAGCAGCATTTATCGTTGGGTCAAGGAACCCAAAGTGACTTTTCTCGGTGAGTGGTGGCTCCCATTGCATACTTTCTCGGCGAGTCATAGTGCCCAAAGCGACCTTTCTCGACAATCGACTGTGCCCAAAGCGATCTTTCTCAATGAATCTTAGTGCCCAAAGTGACCTTTCTCATTGATTTAGGGTTCCCAAAGTGGCATTTCTGGGTGAGTATTGGTGCCCAAAGTGGCCTTTCTCGGCGATCCAAGGCCATGTTTTTCATCCTTTCACATTGAGTTTGGGTTCCCTCTATGGACTTTCTTAGCGAGCAATGGCACCCTTTGTGACCTTTCTCCTCGAGTCATGGTTCCCATTGTGGCCTTTCTTTTCAATTCAAACATGGTGTTCCCTCTCAACCTACATTTTTCTCAATAATATTTGATATTTTAGTATTTTATAAGAAGTTTAAAAGAACATCTTGGCCCTTTCTCCTCATGAATCTAAACCATTATGTATTTTCTACAACCATTAAAATTTTAGTATTGTATATGTGGACAATAAGGGTTGTCCAATGTGGCTTAAACAAGGAAACATGCAAAACTACTACATATTTGATAAGTGATCGTTGTTCCAAAATGGGGGCTAATACCTAATGTTGAAACTATGTACAACAATTGTACCATTAACAAATATAACATGACCAATTTTTCTGATTGACCTGAACACCAACATTGGTACACCACAAACAATCCTCTAAAACCATGTTAACATTCTCGAGTCAAGTTTCAATCAACCTTCTCAACATAGAAACTAAGGTCAACCTTCTCAACAATAACTAGTTAATTGGTTATTAATTCAAGTCCTAGGAGAAAATATAGCTTATGCAGGCACTTTACAAGGTTATATATAGAGACAAATTAAAATAGGCCAACCTATTTTGTTAGCAAGGCAAGTCAACTCATCCAGAATCAACCCCAATTTTAGAAGACAAATGTTTCAACTCTTCTCTTAATTGTCATTCTTTGCTTGGTAGTTTGACTTCTCTAGTCAATACACTTGTCATTAGCCATGCATGTTTCAAAATAGGTGTTCATTGAGAGAAAGTTCAAGTTTAGTTGCCTTAAAAGAAAACAAAGATCAGTTCTAGATCGTCAATGTTGTTTTTGTCCCACCATGGAATGACCAACCTACTATATATCCCATAAAATCTCATTCCATTAAGAGAATAATTTGGCAACATATACTATTGTTGAATAACTTTAAAGCTATGTATTGCAAGTTAGCTGAAATACATTAGAGGAATTTTTCAACATTTTTATTCTATCATGTATTTGCATGTCATTCAGTGTTGTAGTTAAATTTAGGAGTTCAATTATTTCAAGATATGTATCCTTGAGTTTCATCAAGAATACCCACATAACATATGAAATTTCCTAGTTGTGTTTCAGAATTCATATTTGTAGTTGTGTTTTAGCATTCATATTTGCAACATATTAAATTATTCATTACTACCTATTTTGAAAACATGGAATTAAACAGTTGCATTAGGGATTCACATATCATGATGAAATCGTTGAATTTATCCATGACCTATTTGAATTTTAATTGTTGATAGGTTAGAGCATTGAAAACTATGTCAGTGATCATTTTTAATTGTTGATAAGACCTTCTAGCTTTATCTCATATTATTATCAATTCATGTAGGATTCTCACTTAGCTTGGTAAATAGGATTATGGGATGTGTGACTACAGTCTCATTTGTAGTACTAACAAATGGGGAAAGGAAATGTCTCCATTCATCATTCCAATAGAGGAATTTTTTAAGGATGCCCCCCTTTTCCATACATTTTCTCGTTGGTGGAAAATGGATTAGGTAGGTATTTGAGGGAAGATAAAAAGAACTACAATAATTCAAGGAATTAGAATGATAATATTTCAATTTCACTAATTTATTATTTGTAAGTGATGTGTTCATATTCACAAATGGTACTATTTCAGAGGGCAAATCACTCCATAATGAATTGACAATTTATTGCAAAGGTACAACTATGGAGGTCAAATTTGGAGAGTTTTCACTTTCCATGCGTACCTAACCATAACCCTATAAATCCAAGCCTAGATAACCCTAATTGTAAAACAAAGCTACCTCTAATCCTAGAAATAAATTCTTACCTAACCCTAACCCTAGCAATCCATGCCTACCTAACCCTGACAATCCAATCCTGGCTAATCCTAACCCTAAAAATCTATTCCTACCTAACCTTAACCCTAGCAATCCAAAATACCCAACCCTAACCCTAGAAATCCTTCCCTACCTAACCCCAACCCTAGAAATCCATGCCTAGCTAACCCTAACTTGGGCAATACAAGCATAGCTAACCCTAACCCTAACCATCTATGTAAAAACTTAATTGTAAAACAAGCTAAACCTAACCCTGCCAATCTATGCCTACCTAACCCTAACCCTAGCAATCCAAAACTAGTTAACCCTAACCTTGGAAATACATGCCTACCTAACCTTAACCCTAGCAATCCAAGCCTACCTAACCCTAAGCCTGACAATCTATGTAAAAGTGTAACTATAAAACAAAGCTAATCTTAACCTTAGCCAATTATATAAAACCCTAACTGTAAAACAAAGATAACCCTAGCAATCTATGCATACCTAACCCTAACCCTAGCAATCCAAAAGTAGCCAACCCTAACCCTAACAATCCATGCCTAACTAACCCTAACCTTGGAAATCCAAAGTTAGCTAACCCTAACCCTAGCAATCCAAAACTAGCCAACTTTAACTCTAACAATCCATGCCTAACTAACTCTAACCTTGGCAATCCAAACTTAGCTAACCCTAACCCTAACAATATATTAAAAACCTCTACAAAGCTAACCCTAACCCTAGAAATTAATGTTGAGCTAATGCTAATCCAAGAAAACCCAATTCACAAGGAAACCCAAGAAAATAAATACTAGTAAAGTGTACTTCAATGCAAAATGTTGAAGGCTATAGGACACACTTCTTAAGTAAATGATAGTTTAAATCATAATGACTTATTAGAATAGATTATGGCATTAATATATCTACTCATTTATATTCTTGGTATCCATTAAATCACTTAACACATTCAATTCATTGTATTATTTCAAATTAGAATGTATAAGTGGTGCTATAATATGCTTAATCATGAAGATAACATAGGGTAAAATCAAATATGCAGTTACACAAAATTTGGACATTTGGAACATGTAGAAGATGAAGGACATGTACATACCAATGAAGCAATACATGCATATGCAATTAAAAGAGTGAACACATACAAGTATCCGTCCAACCAACAAAATATCACCATCCCATGTAGGGCTTAACACCCTTTTCTAGATGCCTAATGCTCCTTCAAGGTGTGTTGTCCTCCAAAGAAAGACCCTAATAGAATCCATGTGTGAACTCCATCAAGAAAGCCACTAAGCCACACATGTGTCCAATGCTCCAAAGAAGTGTGCCACATGAGCATCAATAAGATGTATATAAATCATGCAGTTTACAATCTGATTATGTTACCACGAAGGTCAGGAGAATATTTGATTATGTTGCATAGTTTACAATCTTTTTATAGTAGATCTCTAAGTTTCCATTTAAATGTCAATTGTTTTGGAAATAAAAATATTTTACCAACTTTCTTGGACTAATCACCTAGATTTGATGTTGGTTATACATAGTTTTTATGGACCTTTCTTTCCCTGAAATAAAATGATTTATTTATTGTGTTTGTGTTTGTAATGAAGGCAATTGATGCATTCTTCTGTTTTGAATTTATTGTAAAAGAGTTCCTTGAGGAAATTGTGGATCTAGGAGAAATTATTATTATTTTATTGAAAAAGGATTTGAGCTAACTCTCTATATAAACTGTAACCCTTCCTCATTCATCTCATGGTTGTATTGGGGAAGAAATCCCTCATATATTAGTTGAATATCTAGTGGTTTCTTATGGATGGTTGATCAACACTCCATTGGTGACTTTGTTATTGTTCATGTTTCATTGATGGATGGGATATTCAAATGCTAATGGTCTTGAGAACTAATGGAGTAAGTCTTTCATATTTTATGTGGTGATTGTTAAATGGAAGTGTTGAGTTGTGGCATGCTTGTCATTCTATGGTTTTATGCTCTCTTATCCCTTGCATGGCATTTATTCCTTCAAGAATATTTGAAAACATCTTCACTAAGCTTTTCCTTTAGTTAGATTTATAAAGTTGGTGGAGAAATTGGAGAGTAATTAGGGTTTGTAATCTTGTTTCCTTAACCCTTTCTAATCATTCCTTTAATCCTTCATATGATCCTTGGTTGACCCCATTTTTCCAATAGATACGAAACTAGTATTCAGTCAGTTCATCCTCATCTCTGAAATTACAATCATAAATAATTTTGCTAGATTTATCTCTTCAATTCACCTTAGAACTCATTGCAACCTTTAGTAATCTTAATCTAGGTAATCCTCCCTTGAGTTGGAGAATAAACGACAAAAAGAGAAAAATAGGGTTGAGTGTGGCGACATTGGTCTCCCTCTTAGTTACACCCATAGAATACCTTGAGCTTTAGGACTTTATATCTTGGGTGTGATTTTGGGTGATAACAATGACCTCTTCCTTGATTACTTGGTGTTTTAGTCAAGATTTTGTATCTTTATGTCAACCCTATTTTAGCCATAGGTGATTTTGACTGAAATTAGAAGCAATATTAGGAATCCTATTGTCTTCCATGTTGTTTATCTTGTTCTTATGCATTAGGTACCTAGTCATAGTCATGATGTCAATAGGTTAAAGACATGCTTATATGAGGAGGATAGGATAGGGCACATTGGCTTCAATTTTGAGATTATAAGTGATAAAACACTTTTGGATTTGCTCTATATTTATCCATTATTCTCTAGAGATTTTTCAACCCCAAACTTCCCAACCATATAAGATAACACGAGTGTCGAGAGTATCAAAGAGAATTTAGTGCTATCTCAAAGCCAACAATCTATTGAACTTTTCAAGTCCATATTAAACTTTTCACCCTCCCTTATTTTCTCAATGCCATAGTTCTAGTTAAGCTTGTGATGAAGATCAAATTCAAAATATTTGTACGAAGTCATTTTCTCGAAGTTGTTATTGCCATAGATGAAATTGGTGTAAGTGATCTTTTTATATTTGATTGTCATAACCTTTATTTTGTTAATGTTAACAATGATATATGCACCAACACAAAATCCTTGAAAATTTTTAGTTACTTATCTTATCTAAAGAAAACATTTTGTAAATTTTATCTTTTTTTTCCTTGGAATAAACTCACATGATATTAATTGAAATACAACGCATTCTACAGAGACTATAAATTCATTTCTATAAATTGTATCTTCTTAATTACTTGATACCAACTTTTAACATTACAACTTAGCATTCACTATTTATAAAACCTAAATAAAATAATGTATGAAAAGCTCATAACCTTTTTTTTAAGATAAATTGAAATTTATTTTCTAAAAGGATATAGAGTACCATTGGGCCAATGGGAGGGTTTAGTTTACCATATCCAAAACTAATATTTGTGTTATAAATAAGTAATCCAATTTATTATATATATAGATAAATGGTTGAATTTTTTTTAATTTATCTTAAATTTTGATATAAAGTAATATATTTCAATATAATCATTTAAATTTGTAATTAAAAATAACAAATTAAAATAATAATAATAATAATAACATAAAAATGAGTAAGCTTTTTTTCATCCCTTTCCTCCTCATAAAAGCTTTCAATAAATGATCCTAAGTTTAATCGTTTATAACTTAGATCCAATTTTTATTCTCAAAAAATGCCAAACCATAACATCCATTTTCCAATAAAACTTATTTTATTATCAATGCAAAATAACTAGCAACCATAAGATTTTTTATTCTCAAAATAACTGGCAACCATTTCAAGTAGCTAAAGGCTCGCGTGTTGCTGTACATTTTGCACAAAATCTATTCCTCATAAAAAACCTGCTAAAAGACTAGGCTAGAAACAAAAAAGTCATGGACGATCAATAAATCACCCAGATTGAGGCAAATGTGGAAGAGATCTGGAATTCTGATGGTGGGGACTTCCTTACCCAGGAAGATAAGGAGAGATTGTAAACTCTGGAATCTAACAGAAATAAGATTCTTAAGGAGAGAGAGGAGGTATTGAGGCTAAAAAGTAGATCTATATGGATGGAGTGTGGAGACAACAATACCAAATTCTTCCAAGTTTTTGCAAAAGGAAGAAAACAACAAAATACCATCTAGGAGTTAAAGAAAGCTAACATTGAAGTAGCCTCCTCTTTTGAAGACCTAGTTGATATAGGGAAGTCTCATTTTGAGAATCTGTTCAAAGCAGATCAACAAGCAACTATAGCCGAGATAATCCAAGTCTCACAATTCTTCCCTGAAAGCATCACAAAGGATGAAAACTTAGATCCGATGAAAGAAGTGACTGAAGAAGAAATAAAAGCGACCCTACGCAAATTTCAAAAGGACAAAATCCCGGGACCTGATGGATGGACTATGGAATTCTTCCTGGATGCTTATGATATAATTGGGCCTAGCCTCCTCCACTTGGTGGAAGAAACAAGGTTAAATGGCCTTCTACACCCCCCCCCTCAACTCAACTTTCTTATCCCTAATCCCAAATAAATATAAACCAGAAAGCCTGGAGGACTACAGGCCCATCTCCCTCTGCAACATTACTTATAAGGTAGTTACAAAGATAATTGCTTAGAGACTAAAAAAGGTCCTTTCAAATATTATCTCAAAAGGGAAATTTGGCTTTCTGGAAGATAGACAGATACATGAGGCCATTGGAGTAGCTCAAGAAGGACTCCATAGCGCAAAAGTAAAAAAGACTAAGGGTGCAATATTAAAAATTGATATGTCAAAGGATTTTGATAAAGTTAGTTGGATTTATCTCAGACTCCTCCTAACACACCTGGGGTTCAACTATGCCTTCACAAAATGGGTTTTTGCTTGTATCACAACAACTTCTTTTGATGTCTTCATAAATGGTGCAGCCTCTCCTTTCTTTCACTCAGAAAGAGGAATACGCCAAGGTTGTCCACTGTCCACCATTCTCTTTTTGCTGGTTGCAGAAGGGTTAAGCAGAGCTTTGCTGGATGCAAAAAGAAGAGGTTTGTTTGAGGGACTCAGGGTGGCTTCTAACCTAAATGTAACACATCTTCCTTTTGTAGATGACATTCTCATTTTTTGCAATGGATCCCTCCGGGAGGTAGAAAAGCTTTTAGAAATCTTGCTTCTCTTCTGTAAGGCAACTGGAATGCAGATCAACTCCAGGAAGTCCACACTCACCACTTTAAACCTAGAAGAAGATGTTACGAGAGTCTTGTTAGAACTCTTCCCCTTTATGCACTACACTCTGGATGAAGGACTCAAATACTTAGGGTTCATGCTTAAACCGAACTGCTACCGAAAGGAGGATTGGAACTAGCTTTTGGAAAAGCTTGAACATAGAGTAAATATTTGGTGCAATAGATGGCTATCACGAGTAGGCAGGCTTATTTTGGTCAAATCAGTTGTAGAAGCTATTCCAGTATATTGGATGGCACTTGCTTTGATTCCAAAATCAATACTGGAAAAATCCAGAAGAATCTGCTCAAATTTCCTTTGGACTGGAAATAAGGAGCATAGAGTCCTCCCATGGGTGAAATGGAACCAAATTTCCAGGCCAAAAGAGTTGGGAGGGTGGGGAATTAAAAACTCCTTAATGTTTGCAAAATCATTGGCATCAAAGGCAGGATGGAGACTCATATCAACACAAAGCCTTTGGACAGACGAAGTTGTGGTATTTTTGTCTTCAACATAGTAAAATTAAAATCATCAACAAATAAACTATTTTTACTTTAGATCATACTATGTAATCATACGTATATAGCATAAAGATAGAAGATTTAAATTTCCAACCATGTGGTGAAAATAAGATATTTGACACAGAAACATGACATTGAAATGTGGTTGGTATTAGGAGGTCAAGCTCAGTTTAAGTACAACTAGACATTAAAAAAGTGCAACCAATACTATGTTCTAAACCAAATGTCACATGCCCCAATTTGCAAAAACAATTTAATGTTATTTGAGGAACATTGTGTTATATTTTATGCTAAGTTTGTAATTGATGACCAAGTGGGGTCAAGAATAATTAATGTAATTCAAAATATTTTATTTAGAAATAAATAAATAATGAGACAACAGGTTAGGGAAGCTGTTAAAAGAGTGTTAACTAGTCATTTGGTGGAGGAGACTGGGTGGAGAGTACACTGACAAGTGGCAGCATCCTCAAACTACTTCCAATTGTTGCAGGTGGAAACCTCCCTATATTTGTGGTCATGATTCCCCAAGAAAGTGAAATTGGAGCAGGTGGCTCATTAAGTGAAAACTGACCCAAAAGACCTAGGCATTTCTATAAAATTTCCAATTGAAGACAATTGAGGCTGCTCATTTATGAGAGGTGATCATTCAAAGTGAATGAATTTTCTCATGAGAAATTCAATGGAGGGGATTACTGAAGTGAGTTTGAGGGGTTAACTACTGAGACTGAACTTATTGCAGCTATTAGGATGAAGTTCTTACTATTGTGAGCATATTTGGATTACTGAGGTAAATGGACCAGCCAGGTGACATAAGATCTTAAGGACATATCCTTCACCCAGTACTCTACCAGGAGAACTAGGAAACAGGCTCGGGGGTCCTGAGGAAGTGTAGTCTAAGATTTCTCCAGGAGTTGGTTGGGAGGAATAGACTCTTTAAGCTGTTGTCACCTCATCATAGACAGGTTCTAATTGTTTCATGTTATTATATTTATTTATTGTCTTCAGTAAAATGTTTACTAGTTTTCAAATACAGGCATGTTAGTATATTATTAGGGTTTATGAAGAAAAGAGTAGCTATGTATTGATGTACTTAGTAATTGACAGATTATGTTAGAAATAGTAGTAAATATGCTAAATGGGAAATAAATAGAAATAGAATTCCATACTGTATTTTTCCACGCCTGGCTTTGGCAGTACTCTAGTACAGCTGGGTGTTTAGGTAGATATGATGATTCTTATTTAACACTGAATGAAAAATGTAACTAAATTCTGCTATAGTTTGCTTATGATTATTTTTTGTAAAGAAACAGTAAATACTTTATCTATTGAATGTATTTACTTCAAACAAGAATTGAACATAGGTATATAAAGATATTTAGTAATCATACTACATATAGAACTATTTTAATACTATTATTCATTATAAACAACAGACGCAGTTAAACAAATACACTTAAATAGTAAACAAACCATTAATTAGGGTTTAGATTTAGATAACTTTCAGTAAATTCTTATAATAAATTATTTCCAGGCCATTTTTTGTCTCTAACACATAATTTTTTACTATAACCTCAAGGCAGCTATTTAAGTTCATGAAAGATAAACTTAATCCTAGTAATTACCCTAAACCTTTCCTTTATAAAAATAGTAACAGTTATAAAAAAATCATTGAAGGAAAATTAATAAAACAGAGCTAAGAAATTACCATGTAAAATTTATTCTTTATCAAACTGTAGGGTATATTTAAATATCAACCCTTATGAGCCAAAAAAGAGTGATAATAGTACTCTTAACACAGTAAAATTCCCATAATTACATTGCACTGTAAATCATTACATGATAATAATTAATAATAATACTATAACAAATTATTAAAAACAAAATCATTTAGGAAGAAATGGCTTATTGCCTTTGGAATTTCAGGTTAAGACTCAGGTATGTCCAAATCTTAGCTAAAACAAAATAATATATATCGAACAGTAACCATACATTACCGACAGGTAAAACCCTTAATCCATTTACAAATCCTAATTGATTAATAGTCTTTTATTTTCCTTTAAAATCTATTTTTAAAAACTAAAAATTAACCAGACAGAGGTCGACAGCCTCGTAGGGCTTAGAGCTAAGCTCTATCAAAATAAGTAAAATAAGTGTACATTGTTCAGACCATAAAGGCAGAGACATAAAAACCATTTTGTATCACGGCTATTATAGCCTTCTTCCTCCCTGCACAAAGTACCCTCTAAGGGTTTCAAACTCTTACAAAATTCAAGCAAACAACAAACAACAAGCTAGCTTGTAAACCAAAGCCGTGCTTTAACCAACCACTTCCAACCACCACAACAAATTGCAAGAAGAAACCCTTGTTTGCAACGAGGGCTTACCAAATGTATGTTCAAATGGAACGTTGAAGGAGTAAGCTCGTTTCCACCTCCAAAGCCGGGAGAAGAACCTACAAGTTACAAACCATTTTTTTTATGATTACAAAGCTTACTTAAAATTATAAAACCTTTTTATAAAAAATAACCTAAAAACAAAACAAGAGTAAGCATTGACCTATTAAGTTTCTCTTTCGGGATGAAGCTGAGCTAAAACGACCACCTTAGAGGGTTGCACTGTGCTGGAAGACAAGAAGACGCTTAGTCACGGCCTGGAAAGAAATGAGCAAACAAATCAACCGGAATAAAGAATGACTCATGTACAAGCCTTATCAAATCATCTTGCAGGCTCAAGACAAACACAGTCCACAAAACATTAAGAAAAACCAGTTTCTACTTTCACTGTATACCACAATAACCTTTAAAATACCAATAACCCCCTCACGGTCTCTCTTAAGACAGTCACAGCATTGGATATGGAAGCAAGCAGTCAAGCTTGAAGGTGGTTACAGGTCTCGAATGGCCGCAAGCTCTCAGCTTGGCCAACAAGATGGAGGAACCTTCGCTCTACAAAACAAATGAGTAGGGTTTTGGAGTTATAAGTCAACCCTTGTGTGGATAAAACCATCCCATGTGTCCTTCAAAATATTTTCTCCAACGTGGGTAAAGTTCCATAGTCAGTGCTGCAACACAATGTTTTACAAATTCAAACCAATGATCATTATAAACTATACATTGTTTATGATTGCCAATAATATATATCATTGCCATGGAGATTAGAAATACATAGGTTATAAATCATAATCTTAAGATATGAAGCAACCCATAGGCTATGTCAAATTTAAATAGATTCTTTTGTTAACTTCCTATGCTAAGACATTGCATATAGATATTTCAAAAGTCTACTAATCAGCTTGCATGAAGTTTTAGTCATAGCTGAGAGTACACTCAGTTTTTGAAGTAAAAGATACATATAAAAAGAATAAGGAGAACATATTTATATAACATGAAAATTATATAATGAAAAACCTAGGATAAGGTAATGATTGGTATACATCTTTGGATGTTAGGTTGTAGGAGTTTTAGAGTAACTCTTTTCCAACAAAAATAGGCTAGGATGGTGGTTTAGGAAATATGAAGTAGTTCTTGTGTATGATTCATTTTAATGATGCTCAAAACTAGAATCCAATGTATGCTTCAACTAAGTAAAATATGGAGTACTATAAATGCATCCTAGTTAAAATCCAGATAAAAAATGCTTTCAACAAAATTATATGGTATTCTTGGACTCAAACCAAACAATAATTTGATTTTTCCTTCAGCATAGTATCTGGAAAGCGTTTTATAACTATGCTGATGCAGTTTGTTATACTTTATTTATGGAGTTGTAACGACAGAAAAAGGTTAACTTTACCTCCTTGAAGACAAGCAACATATTAAAACTTTTTCTAAGACTAGCATCTTATTCATGCTAGGGAAGTATCTTCTCGAATTGAAATTAAATAACACCCTACTGGATCATACGCTTACCTGCTAAACCTGTAAGGAACCAACAGTCCAATTGAGTTAACTGAAAGCTAAGTAAGCCCCGTTCACACACAAGAATTTCTTTCCCTACTTGAAAAAAGATAAACTTCAGTATATCTAGCAGCAGAAAAATGCAAGTCCTTTTCTAACTCTGATAGAATTACAGCTGCTAAGTCATTAATAGCACTACCACAAGTTTTTAAGAATACACCTTTTAGTTTTCAGGTTCTTATAAAGAGGCGATCCCATGTTCTTCTATAAACTGTTTCATTTTCTGCTAACCATTAGCAGGTACTTAGGTGCTACTTTAGACATTTTATGTCACTTGAAAAAATTTAAATTTTTATGAATTTTTTGGATATTACATGTGGTATTAGAGCACAAGGTTCAAACACTAGGCCTGAATGTAGCTCAACTTGCTTATGTGGAACAGTAAATTTAAATACATATACTGATGTTGTTTTCTTTGAATGATACACACAGAGAATTTTGTTTTTGAGTTAATGATAGGTATGGATAGATTGGAAGAATATGCGGATGAGGAATCTCCTTACACTGAATGAAATAATCTTAAAAAAGAACCTATACAAGAAGATATAACTAATAATTCTTCTGAACTACTACAAATAGTTAAAGAATTAAAAACAGAGATGGAATCGGTTAAGAAAGAAAATGAGAGGATTCTGAGAACTCAGGAGGAGATAAATCAGATCTTAATGGAAAGATTTTATACTGAGGGAAAAGGTAAAATAAATGAGTCTGAATATATAGGTCATCAACATAAAGATAAAAAGACTAAACAAGTTAAAAACGAAAGTAGCTCATCTTCTGAAGTATATGGTGGTTTACAAAAACAAAACTTTCATTATACTAGTGACAGTAGTGAATATAACCACCATACTAGGAAGAGAAAATTTAAACCTTATGAAGAAATCTATGGGGAGTTCAAGAAGGTCAATCCACCAACCTTTAATGGAGAAACTGAGAAGGGGGAAGAAACAGAATCATGGCTGTCCGTTATGAAGAAATACTTCCAAATTTATAACTACTCTAATCAACTGAAAGTTAGGATGGCTATTTATAATCTTACGGGAAAAGCTGATATATGGTGGCATGACTTAAAAAATGTAAAAGGTATAAGGGAGAAAAACATAAATTGGATTACATTTAAGAAATATTTCAAAAAGAAATTTTTATCTGAACAGTACTATGAGGAAAGGGCTAAGGAATTCTATGAGCTAAAAATGGGTACAATTAATATGAAAGAACTGAATAGTAAATTCCTAAGTATGCTCAAGTATGTGCCATATATTGTGGACGAGAAACCTAAGGTACAGTGGTTTCTCAGTTGTTTACCTTGTCATATAAAGGACAGAATTAAGTATGACAATCCAAAAACATTAGAAGAAGCAATGAGAAAATCGAATTTCTGTTATGAACAAAATCGTAAAAAAGAGAGCATGGCCAAGTGGAAGGCCAAAAGGAATAACAACTTTGAACAGAAGAAGAAAGAGTTTGTGCCTAATTGAAATTCTAAGAATAATAACACCAGAAATTTTCCTAATAAAAATTTCCAAGGAAACAAAAGTAATTCACAGATCAATCTGAATAATCAAAGGAATAAAGAATCTGCTAACAACCACAGTAACTATACAAAGTACTTTGAATGAAAGGAACCTATAGAGTGTTGGGAATGCAATGGTCCACATTATGCATCAGTCTGCCCCAATCGGAAGAAGACCGTTAGCAACATACACACAATCCAGGAGGACATGACTGTTGGTGATCTAGCGAGGACAATGCCCAAGATCAATGTAGCATTAGAGAACCGGCAAGCAGATTATCAAACTTCCATGGTGGAAGTGGAAGGTAAGATAAATCAAATACCTATATCTATTTTAATTGATCCAGGAGCTAGTTTAAGCTATATTTCTCCTAATTTAGTAGAAAAGTGTAAGCTTCCAGTTGAAAAGTTTGCAGGTTCTTGGTTAGTTCAGCTAGCTACTGGTGCAAAGAGAAAGGTAATTAGTTTTGTTAAGAATTGTGCAGTAACTATGGACTAGTTTGAAACTTGTGTTAAGCTCAATGTGCTACCTTTAGGTTCATATGATATATTAATTGGTATGGATTGGTTAGAGCAGCATAGGGTGGTCTTGAATTTCTTTGATAAAACCTTTACTTGCATAAATAACGATTGAAAGTTAATAAATATAAGGGGAATCCATAGGAAAACAACCACAAGGAAGATTTCTGTTTTGCAGCTTAAGAGAGCTGTTAGGAAAGGTTGTAAGGCTTATGTAGTAACAGTAATCAATGAAGAAAACATTAACAACATAGATAAATTAAAATTGGAAGATATTCCCATTCTAAGGGAATATTCAGATGTATTTCCAGAAGAAATTATGGGACTGCCTCCGAAATGGGAATTAGATTTTACTATTGAGCTGGTACCTGGTGCAGTGACCAGCTCAAAATCCCCTTATCGGATGAATATACTAGAATTAAATGAACTTAAGTCACAGTTAAAAGAACTTATTGATAAAAATTACATTAGACCTAGTGTGTCTTCCTAGGGGGGACCTGCCATCTTTGTTAAGAAGAAGAACGGAACTCTACGATTTTGTATAGATTATCGTCAATTAAATAAAATAACTATCAAGAATAGATACTCGTTACTTCGCATTGATGATCTATTTGATCAGCTCTGTGGAGCCACAGTGTTTTCAAATATTGATTTACGATCTGGATACCACCAGGTCCGAATCAAAGACGAAGACATCTTTAAAACAACCTTTAGGACTCGATATGGACATTACGAGTTTGTCATTATGCCCTTCGGGCTTACTAATGCTCTATCTGTTTTTATGTGTCTGATGAATAATGTAATGCACAAATATTTGGATAACTTTGTGGTCATGTTTATTGACGACATCTAAATTTACTCAAAATTTGAAGAGGAACATAAAGAACACTTAAAAATTGTCTTGCAAGAGTTATGAGAGCATCAACTTTTTGAAAAAATTAGTAAATGTGATTTCTTTAAAGATAAAATCCAGTATTTAGGTCATGTGGTGACTAAAGAAGGAATTTCTGTTGACCCCGAAAAGATAAAGGCAATAGAATATTGGCCAGTCCCAAAAGATGCAACTGACATCTGATCATTCAGGGGGATTATCGGTTATTACTGGAGGTTCATCAAAGGGTTTTCAAGAATTGCAAATTCTATAACCTCTTTGCAGAAAAAGGGGAAGAAATTCGATTGGAATCAGAAGTGTGAAGACAGTTTTAAAAAGTTAAGAACATTATTAACCACCGCACCAATTCTAAGAATTGTTGACCCTAATAAAGATTTTATAGTATGTACTGACGCATGCAATGACAGTTTAGGTAGAGTATTAACTCAGGAAGGACACGTCATTGCCTATGAGTCTAGGAAGCTAAATATTCATGAGAAAAATTATGCGACCTATGACTTAGAATGAGCTGTTGTCATACATGCCTTAAAGATGTGGCATCATCATTTAATTGGAAGGAAGTTTATATTAATGACAGATAATAAATGGTTGAAATACCTATTAGATCAACCTAACTTGAATGCTAGGCAAGCTAGGTGGGTAGCTTTTCTAAGTGAATATGATTTTGAAATTCAACACATTAAAGGAAAGGAGAATAAGGTTGCTAATGCATTAAGTAGAAATGCAAAACTGAATTTTACAGCAGCCATCCACACTTATACAACAGACTTGGAAGAACAACTTGAAGCTGGAATAGAACAAGATGAAAATTACAGAAAATTACAAGCAAAAGTAAAAGATAATTTAATAGAAAGTCTAAGTACAGGGTACAACTTGAATGAAAAAAGATTATTACTGTATAAAGACAGATTATACGTACCTAATGTAGCTAAGATTAAGCTGTTAATTTTAAACGAAATTCATAAAACTCCTTATTCATGGCATCCAGGTTATCAGAAAACTATAATCATGCTAAGAAAGGATTATTTCTGGCCAAACATGAAAAATGAACTGGCAGAATATATTGCTAGATGCTTCAAATGTCAGCAAGTAAAAACTGAACATCAACATCCAGCTAGGCTACTTTAGCCATTGCCTATTCCTAGCTGGAAATGGGAGATAATTAGCCTTGATTTTGTTACAGGATTACCTAGAAATCAGAACCTAAATGACTCAATAATGGTAGTGGTTGAAAAATTGAGTAAAGCAACCCATTTTATACCTGTAAAAACTACTTATAAAGCTGTAGATATTGCTGATATTTTCTTAAAACAAATTTTCGGCTGCATGGAATACCGAAGGTGATAATTTCAAACCGAGACCCTAAATTTACAGGTGATTTTTGGAGATCTTTATTTAAAGGATTAAATACTACGTTAAACTTTATTACCTCTTTCCATCCTCAAACTGATGGGCAGACTGAAAGAGTAAATTAGGTATTGGAGGATCTACTCAGAATGTACGTAAAGGAGCAGCCTGTTAAATGGGAAGATTATTTACACCTGGTAGAATTTGCTTACAATAATCATTATCAAGCTTCAGCTAGGTATATTCCTTTCAAAATTCTGTATGGAAGGAAATGCAATACTCCCATCTCTTGGAGTAATCCAGTGGACAGGTTAGTATTAGGACCCGAATTATTGAAAGAAATGGAATTAATTGTAAAACACGGGGGCTTCACTTGTTGACCAATATCCTATCACGTTAGTTCATATTGTGGGTTTTAAAATTATAAAAAATTGAACCAATATATTGCAGGTATTGGGGGGGATGAGGGGTTTAAGGTGGGGGTGGGTATGGTGGTTTATAAGGATTGAGGTATAAAAATGGGTGGGGAGGAGGGTTTAAGTATTGGGAGGGGGTTTCAACAAAAAGAGTTTGGGTCAATATCTCTGGAAATTAAGGGTATTCTTTAATATCCCATGATCGCATGTGCTATGTGATAGATTCACTAAGTGAAGTCCCTGTGTTGTAAAATAGGTACAAGGTAATTTGAAAATTGTGCAAGATCGACAAAACATTTATTCGATACCGGGTTTCCTCGTGCTTCCTTTTTTCCTCACACCCTTGTGATAGTTTTTCTTTTTTTCCTTTTTCTTCTTGTTCTGTTTTAGGCACATCAATGTCCATACTTTGTGTCTTTCCTTCTTGCATTCCTTATGTTTCTTCTAGATCCTCTGCTTCCTTCTTCCTAGTTTCCTCGTGCTCCATTTGTTCCTCGACACCTTGTGATTGTTGTTCTTGTTTTCCTTTTTCTTCTTGTTGTTTTCTTGATAATGTTTTTGCACATGTCACTTCTTCCTACTTTCCTGGATACTTATGCTATCATTGGGCCTGACCTCCTCCACCTGGTGGAAGAAACAAGGTTAAATGGCCTTCTACCCCCCCCCCCCCCCCCCGCAACTCAACTTTCTTAGCCCTAATCCCAAAGAAAGATAAATCAGAAATCCTGGAGGACTACAGGCCCATTTCCCTCTGCAACATTACTTACAAGGTAGTTACAAAGATAATTGCTTAGAGACTAAAAAATGTCCTTTCAAAGGTTATCTCAAAAGAGAAAGTTAGATTTCTGGAAGATAGATAGATACATGAGGCCATTGGAGAAGTTCAAGAAGGACTGCATAGCGCAAAAGTAAAAAATACTAAGGGAGAAATATTAAAAATTGATCTGTCCAAGGCTTTTGATAAAGTTAGCTGGACTTATCTCAGACTCCTCCTAACACACCTGGGGTTCAACTATGCCTTCATAAAATGGGTTTTTGCTTGTATCACAACAACTTCTTTTGTTTTCCTCATCAATGGTGCAGCCTCTCGTTTCTTTTACTCAGAAAGAGGACTACGCCAAGGATGTCCACTATCTACCATTCTCTTTTTGCTAGTTGTAGAAGGGTTAAGCAAAGCTTTGCTGGATGCAAAAAGAAAAGGTTTGTTTGAGGGAATCAAGGTGGCTGCTAACCTAAACATCACACATATTCTTTTTGTAGATGACATTCTCATTTTTTGCAATGGATCCCTCCGGGAGGCAAAAAAGCTTTCAGAAATCTTGCTTCTCTTCTGTAAGGAAACTGGAATGCAAATTGAAGTCCACACTCACCACTTTCAACCTAGAAGAAGATGTCACGAGATTTCTATTAGAATTCTTCCTCTTTATGCACTACACTCTGGATGAAGGACTCAAATACTTAGGGTTTAGGCTTAAACCGAATTGCTACCGAAAGGAGAATTGAAACTAGATTTTGGCAAAGCTTGAACATAGAGTAAATATTTGGTGCAATAGATGGCTATCACGAGCAGGCAGGCTTATTTTGGTCAAATCGGTCATAGAATCTATTCCAGTGTATTGGATGGCACTTGCTTGGATTCCAAAATCAATACTGGAAAAATCCAAAAGAATTTGCTCAAATTTCCTTTGGACTGGAAATAAGGAGCATAGAGTCCTCCCATGGGTGAAATGGAACCAAATTGCTAGGCCAAAAGAGTTGGGAGGGTGGGGAATTAAAAAGTCCTTAATGTTTGCAAAAGCACTGGAATCAAGGCATGATGGAGACTCATATCAACAAAAAGCATTTGGATAGAAGTGTTCACTCAAAAATACATTGACCCACTCTCACTGATAGACTGGATCAAAGACTCTATCTTCTCAAATGCCCCAAATGGATCAATTATTTGGAAGGTTATTTGCAATTCTTTCCCTCTCATACACATCGGGCTGGCATGGAAAATTGGGAATGGAGCAAGTGTTCGAATAGGGGAATATCCTTGGCCAAGAAGTCAACAAAACCACCTTCTACCAGGATAACTTGTCCTACATTTACAGCAAAAAGGTCTCTTTCATCTCAACCAAGTGGCAGATCCAACCACAACAAACATTTGGCATCAAGGCTAGATGGGAAGTCATGCTCTCAAAATTCTAGATGTTTGGGCCAAGGAATGGAACAGATACATTTCAACACTACTTTCTTCCCATATTTGGCTCACAAACTCCCTTTATTAATTGGTTTGGGAACATGTGAAGCATCGAAAGTGCACCCCAAAAACAGGATATCAACAGATCTGCACAAACCAATTTCAAGAGGAACCAAAGTGGTGGCATCTGAGAATTTGGAAGCTAAAATTACCTCTGAAGGAAAGAATCTTCATGTGGTGCACACTAGAAAAAAGAATCCCAACATGGGACATGCTTCAAAAAATATCTTTTGCAGGGCCAGGTTGGTTCCCTCTTTGCAAGGATGGTGAAGAAAACACAAACCACCTCTTCCTTTCTTGCACTTTCAACACTTAGGTATGGTAGTTGTAACGTTCTCGACCCTCCGACCGGCGAAGAGGACGCTACTATACACCAAACATCCGGGAAACTAGCCCCATGAACATGTACCTACATATAAACTGGAGGAAAATGCTTAAGGCATCAAACATACTAAGATGCATAATCATACATATACTTAGTGGAAACAAAACATACAATTCAGCATTCAACATGTCCATCATCATAACTCATTAACAGTAAATATGATTGTAAAACAGATTAGTCAAGAATACTTATCTTATAAGAACTGTCCCGCAACCAGCTACGTCGCTGCAACGTTCCATCCAACCATAGGCCAGCGTGCTCCTTAATCTCTCATCAACGCTGCCACCCATGAGCTGGGCATGATTCCCCAAGGAATAAGGAACTAGCAGGCTTACACATAGCCAAGGATAACAAAACATACCAAGACAACACAGTTGGGTTTGTCGAGTAGACAACAGATCATCCAAGCCAACACAGTTGGGTTTATCAGGCCATCCAGGAGCTGGGAAAGGATAAATGCTAAGATGGTGAGCTCATTGAAGAGCCAAGGACACCTACACTAGAAATAACCTGACTTCTAGGACACCCACACACACCCAACACAAGGAAATCAGTCCTTTCTCTCCTACACAGTCCCTCAGGCCCTGACCTCCCTTCCAGTGCTATTCAGGGGTTGTGGAGAAGAAATCCATCCCTCTAGCTCTATTTGTGTGGTTCCCAAACCCACCAGGTTTGTCAAGAAAATCAGGCTTTCATCACCACCCCAATTCAGTCTGAAGACCAACCACTACATGCACGCAGCAAAACCAACAATTACAGCTTTGACAGGGGAAGACAAATCCCTGAGTTGTTCTTGGCCCTATCGTGGCCAAAACAACTCAATGGTAACCTACAACAGCTCCGAAGCATGAGGGAAAACACAGCCAACAAAACGTAGGTGAACTCACAGCAACCACAGATAAGGGGAAGAGCAACAGCCCCATCTCACAATGAAGCAACGGGATCATTACACAATCCGATAATGGGACAAAAGGAAAAACAATTATTTGCATAGACAGGAGGAAGAACATACACAGACCACCATCGGTGAGGAAATGTACACCCAGCAGAAATCGCAAAATGGCTCCTCCACTAGGGAAATCATGGGTGATAGCCATTCGTTTTCCAGCTTTGCGTGAGTGAAAAACCATGAAGACTCCTATGCGTGAGAAGGTGAACCGAAACACCGTCTGCGTGAGAGTGATAAAAACTGGCGAGAGTGGGAGAGTGGAAGCGTCCCCTACTATTTTCCTTTCCCCCACGTGAATGGATGATCTAGCTGGTGGAGTGTGCATGTGGGAAAACCTGCCACCCACCACCCCCAGCAATAACTTCCCCCAACTAACCAACAAAATTATAAAATTGGTGGTTGACACATGGCTTTTCCCCATAGGTTCAAGGTTTAACAATCCCCCCCCTTATCCTTAGGAAAATCATGCCCTTTTCAATATAGTTGCATCGACATAGCTAGTTGTGGTCCTTTTAATTAAAATTCATAGTTACATGATGCCACAACTTAATATGTGTCGTATATCCCAATATACTATCGGCAACAATTCCAAATTCTGAAACATAACACAACCAAATCGATGGTGGGGCCTTTTCCTTTAGCTTTGCACCATGATTATTTACAATATATATGTATCATATATATTTAATACATCGGGGTCAAAACTGGGGTGTTACATTCCCCTCCCCCTTCAATAGCACTGTCCTCAGTGCTTTAAAAAATTTGAACAAAATGCTACACTAGTACCGCCTCAGTGTTCCGCAGAATTCAACAAAAATGGATGTGCCAATCGCAGGGCATCCTCTAGCTCCCATGTAGCCTCTTTAGGTCCGTAGTGTTCCCATTGCACCTTCACTTGCCCTATGGATCGGTTCCGGAGCATTGTGACCTTCCTGTCGAGGATGCGCATTGGCTCGATTTGGAACTCTCCCTCGGGTTCCACTTGAATCACATTCCAATTTATCACATGGTTAGGATCATGCACATATCTCTTAAGCAAAGAAACATGAAAACCATTATGAGCCCTAGTACTAGCAAGCAATGCAAGTCTATATGCAACTGGCCCTATTCTTTCAAGCACTTCAAATGGCCCACAATATCTTGGTGACATCTTGGCACAACTTCCAAGATTCAAGGAAATCTTCCTTGCCCTCACTCTAAGGTAGACATGATCCCCAACACTGAACTTCCTGTTCAATCTATGCTTATCTGCATAGCTTTTTTGTCTGTCCTATGCTGCTTTCAGATTCTTCCTGATCTTTATAACCTCTTGCTCCATTTTCTTGAGCAATATCAGACCAAGCACAACCTTGTTCACTATATTATCCCAAGACATTGGTTGCCTACACCTTCTTCCTTACAAAGCTTCATACAGACTCATCCCCAAGGATGCCTGCTGTCCATTGTTATAAGCAAACTCTACCAAGTGTAAGTAATCTTCCCACTTGGTTGGTTTGTCCATCACATACATGTGAAGCATATCTTCAAGCACCTGATTAACTCTCTCTGTCTGCCCATCTGTCTGAGGATGATAAGCAATGCTGAAGTTTAGCTTTGTACCCAAATCTAAAAACAACTCCTTCCAAAAATTGGAAGTGAACTTGAAATCTCTATCAGAGACTATTGCCTTCGGCAATCCATGCAATTTGAAAATCTCCTTCATGAAGATCTTTGCAATGTCATCAGTCTTATGCATAGAATTTACCAGTATAAAATGTGCTGCCTTAGTCAACTTGTCCACCACAACCATGATGGAATCATGTTGTCTCCAAGTCATCGGCAATCCTGTAATAAAATCCATGGAAATAACTTCCCATTTCCATTCTGGAACTGGCAAAGGCTGTAACAAACCTGCTGGATGTTGATGCTCAACCTTTACCTGTTGACATTTCATGCACCTCGAAATGTATTTAGCCATATCCTTTTTCATTCCTGGCCAAAAATATTGCTTTCTGGCTGTAGCAATTGTCTTCTGGTATCCTGGGTGACCAGAATACGGAGCTTGATGGATTTCATCCATAACAACTCTCCTCAACTCCGCTACATTTGGAATATAAATTCTACTTTTATAAGTAAGAAGTCCATCTTCTTTCAATTTATATCCCTCATACCTCTTCTCAAGACTTTGCTGCTGTAATTTGTCTTTTACCAACTCATACAATTCATCTCCGGTAGTACAATTAGCAATCCACTGCCTCAAATTTGATTGGCAAATACTAAGAGATGCCACGTGCATTTCCTGCACCTTTCTGCTAACTGCATTAGCTACCTTATTCTCTTTTCCCTTTATGTGCTTGATTTCAAAATCGAACTCACATAAAAACTCCAGCCATCTGGCTTGCTTAGCATTCAGAGTAGGCTGATCAAATAGATACTTCAGACCACAATGGTCTGTCCTGAGCTCAAATCTTCTACCCATCAAGTAATGTCTCCACATCTTGAGTGCATGTACTATGACTGCAAGCTCTAGATCATGAGTGGCATAGTTTTTCTCATGCTCTTTCAACTTTCTCAACTCATAACATATCATGTGGTTGTCTTGCATAAGGAATCGTCCAAGCCCTTGTCTGCATGCATCGATACATACCACAAAATCTTTCTCTGGGTCTGCAACCTTCAATACTGGTGCATTGGTGAGAAGTTTCTTCAACTGCTGGGAGCTTTCTTCACACCTCAATGTCCATTCGAACTTTATCCCCTTCTTTTGCAAAGAAGTGATGGCATGTGGAACTTTGGAAAATCCCTCAATGAATCTCTTGTAGTATCCTGCAAGTCCCATAAAAGATCTTACATCTATCACATTTCTCGGAGTAGGCCAATTCATAACGGCTTCAATATTCTCAGGGTCCGTAGATATACCCTCCTCAGAGACAATGTGACACAAATACTCAATTCTATCTCTATATAAGTCACACTTGCTCAAATTTTCATACAGCTGGTGCTCCTTGAGCAATTGCAATGTCAACCTAAAATGCTCTTCATGTTCTTCCTCATTCTTAGAATAAACAAGAAAGTCATCAAGGAAAACAAGAACAAACTTGTCCAAATACCTGCAGAAGACACTGTTCATAAGGCACATAAATGTAGCGGTGGATTTGTGAGACCAAATGGTACCACTACAAACTCATAATGTCCATACCTTGTTCTAAAGGCTGTCTTATGAATGTCTTCATCCTTGATTCTCACCTGATGGTAACCAGACCTCAAGTCAATCTTGGAAAATAACTTTTCTCCTCTCATTTGATCAAAGAGGTCATCAATCCTAGGCAAAGGATATTTATTCTTCACAGTAACCTTGTTTAACTGTCTGTAATCATTAAATAACCTGAGTGTACCATCTTTCTTCTTTACAAATAGAACCGGTGCTCCCCAAGGAGACACACTCAGCCGAATATACTTCTTTTCCAACAACTCTTGCATTTGCATCTTAAACTCTAGCATCTCTGGTGTACTCATCCTATAGGGTTTCTTGGATATTGGTGCTGCTCCTGGCACAAGTTCAATTGTGAAATCAATGTCCCTCTTTGGAGGAAGACCTGGAATCTCATCAGGAAACACATCCTTAAATTCCTGTAACACCTAATAGTCCTCCAACCTAGGAGTTTCATCTCCTGTTGTCTCCAAAATATGAGTTGCATACAACTGGAAACCCTTCCTACAGAATTTTTTCAACTGCATTGTTGAAACCTGCCTTACTGAAATTACCTTTGGAATACCTTTCACAACTACTAGGTTTCCTTCTTCATCCATGCATTCGAAAGTCTTGTAGTAACAGTCAAGCTTCACTCTGTGAGCTTCTAACCAATCCATTCCAATGAGAACATAATAGGAACCAAGTGGTAGAACATTCAGATCTACACAAGTGATCAACCCATTCATGACCAATGGGAATTTCTCTACCACTTCACTGACCTTTCTCTTAGTCCCACTGGCTAGTTGAACTAACCAAGATTTTCTATGCTTTACTTGCTTAAAATCACAAATCTCCACTACTCTAGGAGTAATGTAACTGTGAGTAGAACTAGGGTCAATCAAAATAGAAACAGATTGCTCAACAATATTACCTGCAACTTCAACCACAGTTGACTGGTGATCTGCCTGGTGGTCCTCCAGTGCTACATAAATCCTAGGGACTGCGCTTGCTACTTGACCCACTATTTCTGCTTCTTGCATGTTGTAAGCTGGTCTTGCACTTTCATTCTCGAGTGGACAATATCTGCGCAAGTGGGGTCCTTCACATTTCCAACATTTGAGTGGACCTTTATTCTATTGTGGATCTTTAGGCTTTCCACCTGTCACTCCAACTGGATTACTCGCAGCTTGGGATGGCTGCTTTTGCTGATTCCTGAATTTAGAAGGTTTGAAACCTTTCTTTCTTTGGTCAAACTTCTCATTCTTCTTGTCCTTCCATGCCTTAAGGTAATCAGGTTCACCTTTGATTTGCTTATAGCAATACTTATCCTTCCTTATTGCTTCTTCAAGAGTTCTAGGTTCATAAAACTCAATTCTGTCTTTGTAAGACTGAGGCAATCCACTCAGAAACCGTTGGACCTTCACTTTTTCATCTTTGATGTACCAGACATACCTCAACAATTCCAAAAATTTATTTGCATATTCATCCATGTTCTGCTGTCCCAATCTCAGCTCATGGAACTCCTTAATCTTGTCATCATAATACCTATCAGAGAGGTATTTCTGCTTGAAATACTTCTTGAACTATTTCCACTTAAGTTTCCTTTCACTAATCCTCTTTACTTGCTTGAAGTGTTCCCACCAAATGGATTCTCTTCCATTCATATTGAATATGACAACTCTTTCCTTCATGTTTCCCGAATAGTCCTGCACTTGAAAGTACTTCTTTATCCCACGAAGCCAAGCTTCAGCCTCTTCTCCAGTCTTTATCTCACCATCAAATGTAGGAGGTTTAGCCTTCTTAAATTCATCCCGAGAGTGATCCCTATGGTGTCTCCTTCTTTTTATTTTACGAGAGGATGAGCTTGTATCCCCACTGGATTCTTCAAAGTCAGATGATCCACTAGAAGTCCTTCTCCTTCCTAGTACTGCTCTTACTGCCTTCTGGTCTTGCTATACCCCGTCCAAAGTCTATCTTTTTCTGCAAGTCTGTCAAACTCTGCAACATAGCAGCATTCAATTGATGCTGCTCTTCCTGGGCTTTATCAAGATTCTCATGGTGGCTGCAACATTTGACGGTGTCGCTTGGAATCTCCTTCCATTAGACTCTATGTCATCGTTTCCATTATGGAAATTTTCTTCCATGGCATCTCTTCCACGCTCGTAGGAATCTCGAGCATCATATCCGTCATGGGTTCTCATGACTAAATCACCACTTACTTACCAAACTGCAATTTCTAAAATACTTCCCTTGAAGGTGACTATGATTCTGCAAACGTGTTGGTAAAAAAGCGTTAGATGCATACATTGATATAAATCAGAACTACTTACCTTTTCTTGGAGAAAAATCATAAAATAACAATTTTGCTTAAACAAAAAAATTTCTTCTTGTTCAGCCCTGTAATCCACTGACAATCCGCCTACAAATTTACTGAAAAACAGTTGAATTCGCTAAGAAATCCCACTGGGAAAAACCCAAATTTCCCTTTTTCCCAATCGGATCTCTTTCCCACTAAATTTTTGACACTTCGGCAACCCAATCCACAATTTTCCTCCGGCGCTCATCGGGGGCCCTAACAACCAACATTTTCCGCTGTCTCTGATCTTTAGTCGTCAAATCCTTCGGACTACTACCGGTGATGCCAAGGACTTTTGTGTATCGATGACCTCATCAACTGATTCCTCTGATGTGTTGGCGATCGGAAACATTACCCACTATGGCATCGGTGAGGAAACTAACTCCATAACACTGTATCAGCAAACAGAACTACTATCCATCGGGTGGATAGTTCCTAAGGCAGCCACAATGGTAGGTAGCAATCCCTGTGGTTTCCATGGCCATAATCCTGTCGATGGTCGGAACAGTCAACCCCTGCAGCATCAGCGACCGGATCTACTTATTCATCGGACGACTAGTTCCATAGGCATCTGCAACGGTGGCCAGCGAACCAAGTGTGGGTTCCACGAACCATAAACTCATTGGCTGTTGAAAGCTCTATCCACTATCGACAGTTGAAGCCTCTAACTATCGGAAGTATAGTCCATTAGACAGCCGCAGCGGTGGATGCACGAACAACTAAATTCTTTCGACGTTCATTGGCAGTCCGGTCAACTAAACTTCTCTGCAGTATCGGCACTCCAATCTTCTAATATTTTTTGATGTGTCGATGGTCCAAACAACAAACTTCTTTCGACGCATCGACACCTTCATCCTCTAACTTTTGCCGATCGCTGATGGTCTCAACACTTAGACAAAATTTTCAAAAAAATTCTTCTTCTTGTCGCCGCATCAGCTGCTTCATCCTCTAAACTTCGCCAATGGCCCCAACTAAGTGAGACGTCATTTCAGCGGTCTTCACGGGATCTCCGCCGACGTTTTGGCGGTTCCATCTACTAATTTTCGTTAAGGATTCCCATACTTAGAGAATTTTCTTTCCGAAATTCTCTTTTCTCCTTTGCGTCGACGCCCTTATCGTCTAATTTCCGCCGACATTGCGGCGTCTTCATCATCTATTTTTTGACGAAACTTCCTTTATCTTCCACCGATGGTTGCCGCTTCATCGGCTGCGCCATCAACTAAACTTTGGCAATGTTCGGCGGTCCAATCTTCTAAAATTCGTCGATGCATCAGTGATCCAAGAAACTATCCTTCTCCTTTATGTCGCCAACGTTTCGGTGATCCTTAGCCCTACAGAGCCGTCGTTTCGACGATCTCATCGTCTATCCTTCTCTGATCATCGATGGTCGATAACGGAGGATCTTTCAACTAAAAGGGCAGACGTTTCAGCGGTCTTCGGCTATTCTCCGCAGAAACTGCGGCTCCAACTTCCACTAATTTTTGTCGACGGCCGACGAACACTAAGAAAAATTTCACGAATTTCTTCCTCCGCCATCGTATCATAGGCGGTTCCCTCAGCTATACTTCGCCGACGTTTCAATGGTCTTCTAGTGATCTCCGCCGTCGTTTCGGCTGGTTGATCCACTAAATTTCGTCGATCCACCTAACTAATCTTTGCCGTTGTCGAGGTCTGTATCAGACGACCGTTAGACTAATCTGTCCACTGCATCGGAAGGGCTTCCCACTAAGTCTTCCGATGCACCGACGGTCTGTCACTCAGAAGAATTTCTAAAATACTTTCTGCCTGCCCCTCGTCGGGTGGCCTTCCGCCTGTACTTTTCGATGTATTGGAAGATCTTCCCACTTAGTCCTCCAATGATTCGATGAGCTCGGTACTTAGAAAATTTTTCCAACGAAATTTTTCTGTCATTCATATTTCTTCCTGCTACGCTCTGGCAACCTGCCTCTGCTAACTGGTCTTTCATGGCCCATTGAGTCCCATGCTGCAATGATGGATCTGTCACTGCATCTTCACGGCCCATTTAGGCTCTAATACCACACTGTAACGTCCCCGACCCTCCGACCGACGAAGAGGTCACTACTATACACCAAACATTCAGGCAACTAGCCCCATGAACATGTACATACATATAAAATGAAGGAAAATGCTTAAGGCATCAAACATACTAAGATGCATAATCATACATATACTCAGCGGAAGCAAAACATACAATTCAACATTCAACATGTCCATCATCATAATTCATTAACAGTGAATATGATTGCAAAATAGATTGGTCAAGAATACTTACTTATAAGAACTGTCCCGCAACCAGCTACGTCGCTGCAATGTTCCACCCAACCATAGGCCAGCGTGCTCCCTAATCTCTCAGAAACGCTGCCACCCCCGAGCCGGGCATGATTCCCCAAGGAATAAGGAACTAGCAGGCTTACACATAGCCAAGGATAACAAAACATACCAAGCCAACACAGTTGGGTTTGTCAGGCAGACAACAGATCAGCCAAACCAACACAGTTGGGTTTATCAGGCCATCCAGGAGCTAGGAAAGTCTAAATGCTAAGCTGGTGAGCTCATTGAAGAGCTAAGGACACCTACACCAAAACTAACCTGAATTCTAGGACACCCACACACACCCAACACAAGGAAATCGGTCCTTTCTCTGCTACACAGTTCCTCAGGCCCCGACCTCCCTTCCAATGCTATTCAGGGGTTGTGGAGAAGAAATCCAACCCTCTACCTCTGTCTATGTGGTTCCCAAACCCACAAGGTTTGTCAAGCAAATCAGGCCCTCATCACCACCTCAATACAGTCTGAAGACCAACCACTACATGCACGCAACAAAACCAACAATTACAGCTTTGACAAGGGAAGACAAATCCCTGAGTCATTCTTGGCCCTATCATGGCCAAAACAACTAGATGGTAACCTACAGCCACTCCGGAGCATGAGGGAAAGCATAGCCAACAAAACGTAGGTGAACTCATAGCAACCATAGATTAGGGGAAGAGCAACAACCCCATCTCACAATGAAGCAACGGGATCATTACACAGTCTGATAATGGGACGAGGAAAAACGATTCTCTGCCATTAGAGGAAATTTGAGGTCTAAAATGGGACTCCTAAGGAAAATGATAAAATAATAGTTAAAATAATAAAATAATAGTTATTAATTTTGGAGGAAGAATGAAAAAAACTACTTTTTTTGTTCGTATTTTCGACATATCTCCCTGTGTTCTTACTCAAATTCCATGTGGGAGCTCTCGTTGGATGCGGAATTTAATTCCACATCCAATGAGTACCCAAACTGCATACTTTTGATAGACCCCTCTACCCCCAAAACAAGAAAGTCTTGAAAAAAAAAACGTGATGATGACATCATCATCACGTTTTTTCAGGTATTTCTTATTTTTGGGGTAGCGAGGTACATCAAAAGTATGTAGTGTGGGTACTCGTTGGATGTGGAATTAAATTATACATCCAACGAGCTCTCCCGCCTGAAATTTGAGTAAAAACACAAGGAGATATGTCGAAAATATGAACAAAAAAAGTAGTTTTCTTTTATGACAAATATGTCAATTCAACCATTATGGTTGAATCATTTTATTGAAATTCTATTGGTTCTTGAATTCCAACTCAAAAATTTTATTGTTGGCGCATTTTCTTATAAGGCCCATTTTAGACCCCAAATTTCCTCTAATGATAGATAGGAGGAAGAACATACACAGACCACCATTGGTGAGGAAACGTACACCCAACAAAAATCGCAAAATGGCTCCTCCACCAGGGAAATCGTGGGTGACAGCCATTCGTTTTCCAGCTCTGCGTGAGTGAAAAACCACGAAGACTCCTGTGCGTGAGAATGTGAACCGAAACACCGTTTGCATGAGAGTGAGAAAAACTGGCGAGAGTGGGAGAGTGGAAGCGTCCCCTGTTGTTTTCCTTTCCCCCACGTGAATGGACGATCCAGCTGGTGGAGTGTGCATGTGGGAAAACCTGCCACCCACCACCCCCAGCAATAACTGCCCCCAACTAACCAACAGAAGTATTAACTGGGTGGTTGACACATGGCTTTTCCCCATAGGTTCAAGGTTTAACAATCCCCCCCTATCCTTAGGAAAATCATGCCCTTTTCAATATAGTTGCATCGACATAGCTGGTTGGCGTCCTTTTAATTAAAATGCATAGTTACATGATGCCACAACTTAATATGTGTCGTATATCCTGATATACTATCGGCAATAATTCCAAACACCGAAACATAACACAACCAAATCGATGGTGGGGCCTTTTCCTTTAGCTCTGCACTATGATTATTTACAATATATATGTATCATGTATATTTAATGCATCGGGGTCAAAACAGGGGTGTTACAGTAGAACTCACAAGCCATGACAAATCTAAATTTCAATTGGGCAAGTCCCTCGGTAGAAGAAGCCTGGAGAACCTGGTACACAAACCCCCTTCTTGCCCAAATAAAATCCCTTCCACTCCTTCATATTTGGGGAGTTTGGTTAGCAAGGAACAATGCCACTTTCTTAGAAAAGGCTTCCTCCCCCGAGATGATAGCAAAACAGGGCCTAGAAATTTTATCATTTTTTCCTCAAACCAAAGACCAACCAGCTCCTAGGATCATTACTGAAGAATTGATTGACCATACTTTTCCTTGGGCCTATTTCAATGGAGCCTCACAAGACAACAAAAATGGGGATGGGGCAACTCTATTCATCAATCGCTCTCATGATTTTAAAATTCATATGGGCCTAGGATCCGAAACAAATAATTATGCAGAGCTAATGGCCCTGAAGCTACTCCTTTGTTTTTCTATTGAAAGATGTTGTAGAAGAATTTAGATTTTTGAAGACTCTTTGATAGTGATAAACTAGATAAACAAAGTTCAAAAATGTCGGAACATAGCACTTTCCACACTATATGAAGAAGTTAACAGACTCCTAACAAATTTCGATGGCATCACATGCCGTCATGTTTACAGGGAAAGAAATGTTGAAGCAGACAAGCTACCAAAGGAAGGGCTTAATTTGGAGGCTGGTACATGGAAATTTTTGGAACAGAGAGAAGCAGAGGTATATGAATTCTATCATAGACCCTTCAATGAGCCTCAACCTAGGATAGGAAGCACATAACTCTTTCTCTACATTTTTCTACTGAGATGATCTTGACTCCTAGATGGCACTGTTTTCTTAACTGAATACAGATCTACAGGATCTCCTTTCGAAAGACTTCCCTGCATCAGAAGCTATCGGACTCAACAAGAACCATGCCTTTGTTTACTCCAGCGACAGAGGCTCTCGGTCCATATTCTGGAATCCGATCCAATTGCTACGATGGTTTTTTGTGCACGAATGGCAGTCTTTCTCTTAGGGCAGTTTACAGTTATTCTCTTAGGGAAGTTTTGACACAAATGTCCTTCTCATGATAGAGGCTTGATGTTGTTTTTGTATGGCTGTTATGAAACAACAAACTAAACATACTTATATGTAAAACTTTTCTGATCAATATAAAAAACTTTTTTTCCACAGACAAAAAAACAAAAAAACATAAAAATGAATAGGAATTTTTTCAGCCCTTTCCTCCTCATAAAAGCTTCTAATAAATAATCTAAGTTTAATCGTTTATAACTTAGATCCAATTTTTATTCTCAAAAAAATGCCAAACCATAACATCCATTTTCTAATTACCATCAAAACTAATTGCAAAGAATACTATTTTTTTTGGGTCAACTTTTGATGTTGTGGTTTAAAATCAAAGTTGATATCACATACACTCAGCTTTCTCTGAAGCCATGTCCCAAAAGCAAGCTCACAAGCCAGTCGCATAGCCACTATGCCACTCAACTCTCTTGGTCTGGCATGTATCAAGAACACCGTTTTTTACTCAATGCCAAAATTTGAGATTTTTTTTTATATTTTAAAATAATATCACTTTTTTTATTATATATATCATATAAAAGTGAATAAATTTAGTTATTTTTAATATTTTAGTGTTAATTTATCTTAAAATTTATAAATTCACCATAATTTAAAAATATAATTAATTAAAATAAAACTTTACATCACTTATAAAAAACACTCATTAAAAAAATTAAACTTTATGCTTGTGCACTCACTCCTTACTCTAGTATTTTAGTGGAATAATAAATATGCCTAATAATTAATAAAAAGTATTTTAGTGCATAAATGATAAAGTCACCTAATATATGGATCATACGGTGAATCACGGGCAATCAAAACCCTGCATGAGTATTGTTTTGTCTCGATGAAGTGTCTATAATAGTACTAACAAGTCATCACCTTTGTAGATTTGGAGTCATGGTTGGACTATTGTACCATTTTCTGCTAATTAGGGTTTAATTATAGGTAACTAGGGACTCCCCTCATATTTATTTTGGCATTGAGGTTAATTTTGTTCGTTTTAAGCACTAAGTCTTGGATTGTAATTTGCTGCAACACACATTCTAAATTGTGTTGTTTCTAAACTTAAGTCAATTAACTAGTGGAGATTAATCAAGGATGATTATTGATAATATAATTTGTTCAAGGTAGGGATAAACCTTTACTTTTATGGATGTTTCTTTTATAATATATTTGTTTAATTAATAATTAAAGTAATAATAAGGTTGGTAACGATCAGGTAGGGGTATTAGAAGGTTTCTCCACTGAGTTGATTGATAAGAATAACTATGAGAACATCCCATTGTTTTCATCATTGTCTCAGTTGGAAAAGGATATAACATAATCAAGGTTTGGTGAAAGCAATACGGAAGTTGGTCATTGGTTGAATCTAAATAATCGTCGAAAAAAGTGTATAAGGATGAAAACAAACAAGGTGAAGATGGTATTAGAGGTGATGTTGGGATGGTGAAAGTAAAATGTCTTATGAAGAAATCTCAGGTAGGTCATTTTATGGGAAAACAAATCTAGAGATGTTTGAGTTGTTGTTTAGGGCATATTTCCAGAAAATCTAAGTGTTTGCATTGTAGGTTTTACAACGTTTTTGTCACAGGTTGCGCAAAAAGGATGGAGCAGACTTAGCTATTGGTTACACCATTCAACTATTTTGAATGGAATTCCGAAATGGTAATCCAGCTGAGGTCGAAAGGACTGTATAGAGTCACCATGGGGACTGAAGTCGAACCCAACTCTACAGTAGAGAAAGCTAAGTACTTCAATCGACTTGATTAAGCTTTTGGAAATATTTGCTTCAACATTTCGAGGTATCTCCTCTTTCATGTAGAAATTCTTGGCACATCCAATGAAGTTTGTCTCAAGCTTGAGTCTCTATTTGGGAAGACTGGTGAGATGAGAGGCCATCAGCTTGAGAATGAAATAATCTCCCTAACCCCAGCTCACTATGAGACAATTCAATACTTTTTTACCAAGTTCAAAGTGCTAGTACTTCATCTATAAAACAGTGTGGCATGGAGAACAAATAAGATAATATTGTCTTGTCCATCCTTTCTAAGCTAGGGACTGAGCATTCTGTGTATGTTTCAACATTCCACTCAAGAAAGCTTACAACTAGAAATTGGAGGATTCCTGCACTAGCAAGGCTTCATGGAGTCTTTGACTCAGGAGAAAGAAAAAATAGTACAAATGGGTACCATAAAATCCACCAAAGAACAATCCCTTGCCACTGGTGTATCAAATCAAGCCAAAGGCAAGAATAAATATTTGAAGCAAAGAGAGAAAGAGAAGAAGCAATCATGTTCAGAAAGCTCATGTTCTACTGATGGGAGTTCGAGATCCATGAGGAGAAACAAGAGAGAGAGACCCACGTGTAGTTATTGCAGATGTTCACATCTTGAAATATCTTACTTCAGAAAGAAGATGGACATCATGACCAAGTTCCTTGAGGAGAACCATATTGATCTTCCAGAATTTGCAAGATGATGGGAGTGCAAGCAAGGAAGTGGTAAGCCTAGGCATGCATTGAGTGCATGGGTAAAACCCTTTCTAATATCTCTGTTTCTGATGGATCTGTTTCTAATTTACCTTTTGACATATCAGAATATGAAGCCTCCATCCCTTCCTTGGAAAAATCCCCAATCAATTCACCAAAGCCTCCTCCCAAAACTAGTCATTTTTTGCTAGTTTATGATGTGTCTTCTGAAAGCTCTTTCCCAATCCAATCATATATTTCCCATTATGATTCTAAAGGTGATATATAGGATGGTATACAGTCTATGACAGTATACACTCATTTTCCCAACCATTTCATGACCAATATACCCAACAACCTTTAAGTTCACTAGTTGGAAAATATCAAAATTGTTTAGTTTCCAATACTATGTCACTTGTACATGTTTCTTTTATGTATTGTATGTATTTCATTGGTTGGATGGCCATATCATTGGCCTTCATGGGACTGCTGTTCCATATATCTGGACTTTCTTTTACCACCCATGTTTCAAATCTCAAGTCTCTAGACCCTCCAAGTTCGCTCAATTGCAATTGTGATCTAGTTGCTCACTCGTCTCTCTCTATGGACCCATTCCCTCATGGAGACACCATACCTCTGATATTTTTTTTGTATATGACATATATTCTGATATTCCAGAGCCTCATGAGCTTTGTTACAGAGTTATGAAGGTGCCTCATCAAATTGGGAAGAATATTCATGGTTTTATTCATGATATGGCAGCTACACATGAGGCAGATTTTGTTGAATCTTTTAATGTTATTTGGGAAAGAGTTTGCATAGATATATTTTCCATGGTTTATTATGATTTTAGATCAGATTATTCTTGTAGCAAAAGACATTCTTATGATGCCCCTCCATCATCAAATGATGACCATCAAAGGGCCTCTCACCATGATCTTTGTCTACAACACTTTGATGCATTGATGCATGATCTTGGCATCCACAACATCTTCACCAAGTTGATCACCAAGAAGTTGTTCTTTTAGCTCATTCAAGTGAAGAAGAGAACCTGTTGAAGACCTTTTTGTTCATCTCTGTCATGTCCATTTTTTAGGGGAGGTTTTGTCCCATGAGGTTTTCCTTCTTACCTCAGTTACATGGATTAATAAATTTTTGTTGTAAAAGGTGACTTGTGCCTTAGTTGACAAGGCCTTAATAAATCATTTTGGTATAAGTTGTACTAAGTTAGGCTTAAGGGGGGGTGTTAGAGAATTATCTACCTTAGTACCATGTGATACACCTAGGATACATAATCATCTGTCATGTGCATATGTTGTATGGTCTAACTTAGGTTATATTGATCAATACTGGTCAAATAGGTGATGTTGGCTCATTAATTGACAGTTTAGGATCTCTACTTTGATCATTCTATCATCCAGGCACTTGAATTAATTGCAAACCACTTCCATCTTTAACTAGGGGCGCTAGTGTGTGAATGTGGCTATTTTGTGGTCTTCTTGGGCATTTATTTGCTCCTAGAGACTCTCCCACTCACCCATGCACTCTCACATGCTTAGCCTTCCCTCATTTATGACCCAGGAATTCTCCTAACATGCTCACACATGGATTCGTGACATTTTAGTTAGGTTTGGGAGCCTATTGGTCAACCTAGGCGGGATTAGGGGTCAAATCCTAGCCTGACACTCGTACGCATTCACATGGCCTCCAAGGGCTCATGAATTTTTCCCAATGTATTATAAATATGTAATATACACATCTACAAGATGCACTGTAATAATGTGATCAGTTATTAGCACCATTCACATGTGCTATTTCAGTCTCTTTTGTTGTTCTCTTGCATATTTTGTCAAATACTTTGATTATGATTATTGCTCTAGCTCCTAGATCTCACAGTGAAGCAATTCACACAATTAATCTCTAATTTGTCCCCATCTTGTTTCACCATTTATCATAATTTGAATATGATTGAGTGTGCCAATGAGAAAGATGAGGGAAACAATGATGGCCTAGGAGGTATGAATCACATGTCATATTCTTTTCTTTCATCAAATTTAAACTTGCATAATTTTTATGATCCTATCAGTCTACGGATGGAAGAAGTTTGCAATAGTCAATCTCATACCTAGAATGATTTCATTTCTCCTTATCTATATCTTTCTTTGATTTTAAAATAACAGGTTAAAATGGTTTCAGTTTTCATTCATATTACTTCCAAACCATATTTTACTTGTTGGACTTTTAACTCTAAAGAAAGACTAATTGATCCTTTCAGCGAGTGGCTACATTTGATCTATGATTTTACTTAGCACTTGCATAATTGATTAGAGTAGGGTAGGTAGGATTTGAATAAGCTCATTTAAGCTGTAAGATTGAGTCTTCATTGTTGCATTGTCCTGAGTTGAGTCTTTGTCAATTTCTATCTGAGTCTTCTTTAACTGCTTAAAAGTTTTTAGATTGGATGCTTTGGTTCTAGAAATTTACTTACCACGTTGATATTTCAATATTTACTCTTCAATATTTTATTTCCAGCATTTTATTTTACTTTTTATGCCACATGTACTACTCGGTAGTGTTGTTTCCATCATGCGCATAGATAGCTTTTACTAGAGATGGAGTAGTAGATCGAGTGTATTTTTTATGATTGAATGAGCATTGTTGCGCACCAGAGAAACCTGAGGTTCTCATGCGCTCTCTCCCTTAGAGCACCTATCCCAGTTGGAGCCAGATGTTGTCACATATATAGTAGCTGGGCTACTTTTGTTCCTGAGCAGCACTGAGCAGTTCTTTGAGCCAGTCCTTTACTATGAGGTCAACAGATGATGAGCCACCAATTGATGATCTCCCACTTTCAGCAGATCCAGAGTATCCATATTGACTAGTTCTATGCCATGACTGATCCTCATGACCCAAGATTCAATGATTAAGTTATCCATTCTGTCATGACCCATATCAGAGATTATTATAGTGTCCATGATATGTAGCAACAACAGTTGTTCTAGTGATCTTGAAATTGGTTTTAGATCCAGTGTAGGTATATGACCCAGGTGATATTATGTTTTGGTTTGTGCATGTGGATTTTGATGTTGCTTTGTTACTTATTTTAGCAATGGGACTCGGTTGATATTGATTGTATGTTGGTAATACTTTATATTGATTTAATTGGAATCTAAAGTATAAATGATCTAGTTGTTTTGACCGAGATATTCTTTTGTATACTCATTGGCCTTTCCCTACTACTAGTATGGATTTGGTCATTTCTCTTTAGGGACATAGCTTGTTAGTCTTGGCACCGTCTCTACTATCTCCGTCTATCCATTTCCTTCCCTTGTTGCTTGATTAATCTTGACTTGTAATTTGATTAGTGACATTTGGTATTTCCCCCACCTGCACCTCTATGTTGGAATAGGTATCCATGTATAAATTGTGTCTTGGTGTCAGTTTATCTGATGTTTATCACAGGGAATGTCTACCTCTAGGTATTGAACACAAGTAGTCTTACCAAAGAAGTGTTTTTAGACACTAAGTCATCAGAGTTTAAAGTTATTATAAATGGATTCCCAACCAACAAAATAAAAGTGTCTCTAGACACTATTGCAAATAAAAAAAATAAAACTAGCCAGTTGCCAACATATGAGCACTCATCCACTGTATGGTGTAAGGCTAATTTATCCCCACGGGGTATCAGGGTGAGGAAATCCCCTCAAGGCTGACCCTTTCTCATTTTCTGGAATCCCATAAGGATCTCCAGGGCGCCTTCTCTTGGAGGCTGGTAAGTTAGTAATAAGAAATTAAGTTGATGGCTATAGGATGGGCACTCATTCTTTCTATAATGTACGACTCATTTTCCCCCACAGGGAAATAGGGAGAGACTGGCCCTAGAAGGTTATTCCTTTGTAATTTTATGGAATCTTGAAAGGATTACCATGGAACATGCCTTTAGAGGCTAACTAGTATAATGGCTTTCTGCAAATAAATATAAAAAGTTTGCTTGTTTAAAGTCTAGTGGAGCCTTCTCATCATTCCACCCATATGTGAGACAGTGTCATTCCCTATTGTTCACCCAGCCCAACTTATGTGTCATGTGAATTACCTTTTCCTTTAGTCGGGGTGGTTACCGTGTCAAGTTATCAAGTCATCCCTTTGTCCTTTCCTGGTTTTAGTTCCCTTCACCCTTGAATAGCAAAAGGGCTAAATCTATAAATGAGTATACACGGGAGGTTCTTGTTTAAAGCAACTAATCATTTTGATTTATATTATTATATATGTATTGTGCTTATACTTTCCAACAAAATCTAATTGTACATGAGTGTCACTTCTAGCATAGATAATTGAGCATGCATGTCCATTTTGTGCTTTGCAGTATCAGAGTTTAGCACTTGGGTCATCTTTTGATAAATCTTGACCTGGTCAACCCAGTGTTCACCAAGCCAGGAGTAGGGTCCAAGATGAGTTATAGACCAATGATTATAGATGATGATTATTTATGGTCTACAGGTGTCCATTAGACATATTCATGCTTCAGATGGTGATTTTCTATGATGGCTTGTATTATTATTTTTTATGATTATCAACATTTACAAGCTTTATTATTATCATGGTTCTAACATGGATGGGGCTTCCCATGTAACTTTGTGATGGACATATTGTGTATGAGTACTCATTCTTAGTTGATTTGGACATTTTGAGTCCATAGGTGCAACTGATTTCATTTTCGGGCAATTGCAAGAGAGACATGGGTCTTTCAGGCATTTTGCAACAAATTGGCCGTGGAAAATTAAAAAATAAAACATAATGCAAATATTGGTGATATCTCCTAGGGAGATAGAGTGGATCCTTGGAGTGTATCCAGTCGATTGTACCATATACTCGGGGTTCTAGGCACATGTGTCCAAACATGTTTTTGTGTAGATGATTCCCATATGAAAAAATGGTTGTTTTATTTTCCCAAGGCAACATTTTAGTGATAAAAAAATGGCTAATGAGGAAATCGATTTGGGAAACTGAGGTAAAGGAACGACATGGAATCGATCTAAGGCACAGTGTTTGGGCCACCTTCATCATCTGGCATCGACTTCACTTTACTTGGGGTCCACACATCCTTGATTTATGCAGTTTGAGGGTGTTTTGATGTATTTTGAGGGAGATACCCTAGTGATTTTTATCACTCCTTTATATTATTTGCCACTGCACCTTGTCATTGTGCCATGGGGCCATGCCAGTGAAGGATAACATGACCTCCTAACCCCACCATGTGCTACTTTGTGGTCATTAGTTATATTTTATGTGGTGTTACCCCTTATTGGGAATTTCTAGTGATGCACACCTTTCTTTTAGTGAGTTGATCCATATGAGATGTATCCGGCTAATCTTAGCTGTAGATTAGGATGATGTTATCTTATGATCTTTACCCTCGATATTTTTGGATCTAGGTTTTATCTACTTGAGAGATATATATAATGAGATGCTCTCTCATTTGTAAAGGGACTTTTGGCTCTAGAAATATTGAATAAAAGAAAACCTTTGCAGAAACTATTGGAAGCTTTGTGAATGTATTAAGATGTGATTGTTACGCCTCTTGCTTAGAAAATTTTAGTGGATTTTGCATGCAAACAAATATTTTTTTGTGGTAGTCGTACTGATCTTTTGCAGGGTAGCAAATTGTTTGGAGGAGATTGCTAAGGCGTCTTGCATCGTCTTCTGGTTAAATCGTTTCATCTTTGGGGAGTGCTTTAATTTTCATTTGTACATTAGATTTGTTTTTATAGATGTTTTATGTAGCTTGTATTTTTCATCCGTAAACAAGTCTTGTTTGTAGTTTGATTTTGCAGGTGGAGAAGAGGGAGCGCAATACCTCAATCTGCTAATTTCCCATTGTCTTGTGTTAGATCTAGCTCAAAATTGTAACTAAGTGGAAGGATCATCCACATCCAAGGCGACCACAAGTATTTTTAGGTACGATCTACAAGGTTAGTATTGTTTTTCAGTATTTTCATCCATTTGTCCATTTAAAACCCTTTCTTAAAACCCTAGTTTTGTATATCTGATATATCTTGTGGTTTTTTTATGACAGCCATCAAAACCCACTTGGATATTGTTGAATAGACCCTAGATCTCGAATTTGACATGAATCAGACTCCATTTGCCCCGGTATCTAGAACTAGTATCTCTAGGTGGGAGCGCCCTCTTTGGCTGGGTGGCCAATTTTCAGATATATCAGTTGGGTATGCTTGAACCCCCCCGATTTCCATAGATCCATCCTTCAAGTTTCCCGATCTAGCCACTCTTTGCCCTGATATATTCATTTGGGCCCTCCATCTCCACTTTTGCATAAACCCTAGGTGAGTCCCATTAGGATTTCCATTCGTGTGTCTAGATTGTTTCATATCTATCCTTTGGGTATGCTTGAACCCACTTGATTTTCATAGATCTATCCCCTAGGTACCCGGATCTAGTCATTCCATGCCTTGATCTACCCTTTGGGGTCCATTTCGTTAACTTTTGGATAAAATTCTAAGTGGGTCCTTTAGGTTTCTCTTGCATGTGGCTAGATCTTTCTAGATCTACTTTGCTTAACTCATTGTGGTACTTTCCTTCTCAAGTTGGGTTATTTTTGTAATACACTGAGCCTTTGGAACTTCACCTTACCTCTTGTACCACCTTTATTTCCTAGATCGAGACTACCTCACTCATTATCTCTCTTTTACCCATTGCTTATGTGTCTTGAGTAGGTTCTCTAGCCCTCTTAGGCTAGTAGGGACTCCCCCTTGATCATTCTGGGGATTGATCTAAAGAAACAAGAGCCAATTTGGTGTAATAAATACCATTCATATGTAGTGGGTGAGGCCCTTGTGGTGTCACCAGTTCGCTACCCCACCTCTACCATCTCAGATGGGATACCTTTGGAGGGTAGCCACACATTTTGTGATAATCGTTCCATGTTTAAAACTAAAAGGTCATGCCTCTTTGTGGTGGGATAATGTACAGGCTAACATAGTAAAGAAGGGAAAAGATAAAATCAAATATTGGGACAAAATGGTTCTCAAGGTGAAGGACAAGTTCCTTCTCACCGATTATATGATTTCCTTGTTAAGGAAATTGTGGAATTTGACGCAAAAAGAGTTGATTGTTCAATAATTCACTTAAAAATTCTACATGTTTTCCATAAGGTTAGGGAAGATAGATGAAGGTGAAGAAGTTGTGGCTAGATATGTGAATAGCATGAAATATGCCATTAGGATGAATTGAGCTTGTCAAGGTTCAGAATAGTCAAAGAGGGCTACCAATTGGCCCTGAAGAAAGAAGAGGAAGTCACCAAAAATACCTTTATAGCTAGAGGAAATAATGTTTTGAGAGGCGGGAGTGGAAAGTTTGCTTCCACAACGGGACGAAGCAATGGAGCAAAAAAAGAGGACAACAATGAAGTAAGAAGAGATTAGGGTACTGCTAGAAACCCTGCACGTGAGTACCAAAGGGGTAGTGAAAACCCCAGAGGTAGAGGCACATTTGGTCAGAGAGGAACCATCGGAGGGAGAGGTGCAGAAAAACCGACTGTAGTCTGTTACAAGTATCGTGAAGTCGGCCACAAGGCATATGAGTACCTAAAGAAATTGCATGTTGTAGTTGACAGGAGACCAAAATCCATGGAACTGATGACAGAACTAGTTCGACTACGGAAGAAAGCGTAGTAGTGATTGTGTTAGAGAAAGGTTGAAACCTGATGAATAGGAGAACCCTGTTACAACTTGCTCGACAGGGGGGGAAAGAACCAACACATTGAAATATTAGCTTCCAAACCAAAGTTAAAATTCGAGATATGTGTTGTACGAATATAGTCAACGAAAGTAGCACAAAGAATTTATTCTCAACTCAAGTCATCGAGAAACTAGGACTGAAGTGCCTACTGCACCCGAACACCTACAGAGTAACTTGATTGTAGAAGCGACACCATGTTACAGTGTCAAGACAATGTTTGATGAATTTCAAGATTGGTAATTTTTATGATAGTGTGTTATGTGATGTGGTAACCATGGATGCTTTTCATCTGCTATTGGGGAGACCATGGAAGTACAACGGGAACATGATTTATGATGGCCATACAAACATTGTTACCATGGAAAAATATGCGCCGAAAATTAAGATCATTTCCTTATAGGATACGAGTAAAGAGGGAAGTGAAAATAACCATTGGGAGAAGAGAGTGTTGATTTTTTCAACTAAGTATTTCCTAGAGGAGGAAATGAAGCAACAATATTGATTTGCATCCATTCTGAATGGATTGAGTGTCAACAGTCCAAGGAAGAACATAGCGAGTGAAGTGAGAAAGATGTTGACAAAGTTCAAGTGTATATTGTTCAATGAGAGGCCGACAAGGATGTTGTCGAAGATAACCATATCCCATTAAATTGACTTAAATCCAGGGTCAAGTTTGCCAAACAAGGCCCTACACATAATGACACCAAGTTCAGAAAATGTCGAGCTCAACTGACAAGTTCAAGAGTTGTTGGATAGAGCATAATCAAGGAAAGTGAGTATCTATCATAAAAACTATAGTATCGTCCAATAAGGGAGGATAATGGAGGATGTGAACTAAATCAAGTGACATCATTGCCAAAGATAGATGACTTGATTGATTGTTTGAGTGGAGCAAGGTACTTCACCAAGATCGACTTGAAGAGTGGATACCACTAGATTAGGATAATGGAAGGAGATGAATGAAAAAACAACCTTCAAAACAATGGAAGGGTTGTATGAGTGGTTGGTTATGCCATTTTGGTTTACCAATGCACTAAGCACGTTCATGAGTATGATGAATGAAGTGTTGAAGCCATTTATGGGAAATTTCATCTATTTATTTTGACAACATATTGATTTTTAGTAGGACTAAAGTTGAACATTTAGCTCACTTGAGACAAGTATTTCAGAAACTTAAACAAGAAAAGTTGTTGATGAATTTGCAAAAATGTTCCTTCATGAAAGAGAAGTTAGTGTACTTGGGATTTATAATTTCTCATCAAGCACTGAAAATGGACCTTGATAAGGTCAAATCCATTTTGAAGTGGCAGGAGCTTAAGAACACCACCAAGGTAAGAAGTTTTCATGGACTTGCTACTTTCTATATGAAGCTCATCAGATATTTTAGTCAGGTATGTGCATCGTTGATTGTGCACATGAAGAAAGGGGAATTCAAGTGAACTGAAGGAGTACAGTGAGCGTTTGAGAAGTTGAAGCAAAAGGTGAAAAAGAGACCAGTTTTAGCTCTCCCAGACTTCGGCAAAATATAACAAGTCGACTGTGGAACAATAATTGGAGCAATGTTGAGCCAGGAAATACAATCAATTGCGTTTTTTAGCGAAAAGTTAGATGAATCCAAGTAGAAGTAATTGTTCTATGACTAAGAATTGTATGCCATTGTGCAAGCACTGAAGAAATGGAGGCACTATCTGTTTCCCAAAGAATTTGTGTTGTTTACCAACCATCAAGCCTTGAGGTACATGAAATCTCAGACTAAACTGAACAAGAGACATATGAAATAGGTCGAGTTTCTGCATAGTTATACTTTTGTCCTACGACATAAGTCGAGGAATTCGAACAAGGTAGCTAACGCACTGATTTGAAGATTCGTGTTATTGGGCACGACAACTATTCAATCGAATAGATTAGAATCAATGAAGGTCGAATATGAAGTCGGCGACGATTTTACTAAAACATGTAAGGCATCAAAGGATTCATGGAGTGTCGACCAAAATCCATATTTGGATTATTTCATTCAAGAAGGATATCTATTTAAAGGTCATCAAGTGTGCATTCCACAAGGGTTAGTCTGAGAGAATTTGACAAGAGAATTGCATAGTGGCGGATTAGGACACTTTGGCATTGAAAAGACCAAGATGTGGTTAAGGAGAAGTATTACTAGCCAAGATTGGTAACGGATGTGAAAAAATGGATACAACATTGCAGAATTTGGCAGCATGCCAAGGGACGAAATCAAAACATAGGATTGTAAACTCCATTTCCAGTACCAAAAGTTCCATCGGAGAATATCAGCATGGATTTTTTGTTGTAGGTGTTGAAGACACAACAAGGTAACAACTCCATCTTTCTGGTAGTCGACAGGTTTTTGAAGATGGCACACTTTATTCTCTGCAAAAAGATAAGTGATACCACAAAAATTGTGGTATCACTTATAAGAAGATTGTTTTTTTTTCAAAGAAAATGTGACGTTACATGGGTTTTCGAAGACCATAACTCCAGATAGAGATACCAAGTTCATGTGTCATTTCTAGAGAACCCTATGGAAGAAGTTGGACACAAATTTGTAGTTCAGTTATGCATACCATCCACAGACTGATGGGTGAACAAAATTCATCAATATGAGTTTGGGAAATTTATGGAGATGTTTGATCATTTATCGATCGAAGGAGTGGGAAAGTGTGTTACCATAGGTAGAGTTTGCATACAACAATTCAGTGAGCAGGTCAACGGGATTGAGCCCATTCCAAATCGTGTGAGGAAGAAGTGCATATGGAGTAACCGATTTGATGAAGTTTTCGACTGGAACACAAAAGAGTGCAGATGTTGAGTCATTTATCAAGCACATTAAAGAGGTGCATGAAAAGGTGACAAAGCAGTTGGAAAGAAATATTGCCAGCTACAAGCTAAGGGTCCACCGAAAGAGATGATTGCAATCATTTAAAGAAGGAGACTTAGTGTATGCACATCTCTAGAAGGAAAGGGTCCCGAGGGGAACATATAACAAATTGAAGCTGATGAAGATTGGTCCATGCAAGATACTAAAGAAAATTTTGGATAATGCTTATGTATTGGAGCTGCCAAAATAATTGGATATTTCATCTACCTGCAATGTCGTCGACCTGTACAAGTATGATGAAAGATCAATGAGTGGAAGTGAGTCAACCATTAATTAACGAGACTAATTACCAGACTGGCCGATGAAGGAAGTTCTTAAGGTGATCAAGGAGCGAGAATTCAACGGGACACGAAGCCAAAATAAGAAGGAATATTTAGTCTGTTGGAAGGATTGAATCCTAGAAGAAGCGAAATCGATTTCAGAAGAAGAGTTCGAGAGGATAACAAACCAAGGGTGTAGATATTTTCAACCAAAGGAGATTGATACAGGGGCATCGATCCCTAAGATTAACAGTCGAAGATAAAGGACTAAAGTCGTCTGGAGGAGAGTCGAGGGCCACCATACAAGGGAAAAGAACTAGGTTAGTCGAATCCTGGGTAGTCGAGGGGATGACCAACCAAAAGGTCAGTTGAGTCATGGAAGAGGTCAACAGGAGATAGGACAACATAGATGTTGGTCATTCAAAGGCCATCAAGTAGGAAATTGATGAGAACTAAAGTCGTAGAGAAGGATCAATCGGAGTGTAGACCGACTAGTAGTTGAAGAAAATTCGATCGAGACCGACACTGAAGTAGAAGAAGTCAGAGGATGGTTGATGCGAAATAAATTCCCAACCAAGAGTTGCGACGACAGAAAGGGTCAAGAACACAACCGATAGAGGAAAGTGAGGCATAGATACCCAAGAAGTTGCGGGAATATTTGGAACAGTTATTACAGAGGTTATGGAAGTTGTTGGAGTTCTCAAAATGACGGAATATGTTGAAGATGTTGTAGATGAAGCAGTAAGTGCTCATAAATACACAAGTGATGAGAGACTTCTAGAAGAAGATTGAGCGATAATTTTAGTTGGAGGAAGTTATAAATATAGATCGAGACAAGGATAAGGGGAGCTACGTTGAGTATTGTTGTTGTTCTTCCAAAGGAATTGAGACTCCCTAGTAATATGTGTGTAATCAGGAAAGGTCATAAACAACCTCACTGATACAAAGCATTAACTCTTAGTTGTAATCAACATATGTAATTGTTTTCAAAAATTAATAACAAGACATTATTAGAGTCCATATCCCTATTATGTGTGTTAGTATGTGCTTTTCTATGTACTGTGATCTGCAAATGACTTCTTAACCCCACTTGTATCACCATAAATCAGTTTAGGGTAAATAAATTAATGATAATAACTCAACTAACAAGATCCTTTCAAAGAACTCTCAAAGGGTACGCAATACACATTGTGGTGGTGAGGCATACACGAGTAAATCGTTCACATGCTATAAAAGGATGGCTAACATTACTCATTGCACATGTATTTGTTGAACCAAAGTCAATACTATTTTGTATCCCATCATAGGAATAAGAATTTTGGCTCCACACTTAGAAAACTTGTACAATGAATCCCAAGCTCTTTCTCTCTTATGATTACCAAATATTATTCATATACAAGGGTTCTTCTTGTACCATATTCACTCTTTGTGTGGTTTCCACTCCTCCAAACTTACTTAATACTACTAACATTCACCGTACAAAGACTTCCACATTAACTATACCAATGAAATATTGAATATTATAGCAATGCATTACCGAGCATGTTTCAAACCAACTACGCAAAAATTAGGGCCAACTTAGTGGTTTTTATCAAAGTTGACCTTGTAAACTAAGTTGAAATAATAAACTCCCGACACACTAATAAGGGCTATAGAGAGTGTAATAACCAAGTTTAAACTGTTACGAAGATAAATAGAAAATAAATTAATAATTAATAATAGTTTAGGATAATTAATGAAACGTTATTGTAAATATGAGGACGTGACCCTCCATGTAAATGGACAACCCTATTTAAAGGTGGCCTACTCATTTGTAAACCATCCATCAAATTATTATATTCATACATTCATTTATTCAGCATGGAAGTCAGATACGCTTCTTGAAGTCAAAAAACTGGATACGGTTGTGACATTAGTATCAAAGCGGATTCGCTCCTCCTACACTGAGCTCTATTGATGTATTTGTAACTTGGGAATATATTCACTTGTATATTTCTTATTGTACCCCGATGGATATGTTTGTTCCTCCGATCGAGAGAGTCATTAATATAATAAAGTCATGTAAAGTCATTGAGTTTAACCCTTCGTTGTAAGTCGGGGCATTAGTCCCCACAATTGAGTTGTATTAGGTTTATTAGACTCTCCTAGAGAAGTCGTCCATGTAGAGTAAATGTCAAGTGGAAAACAAGTATAAATAGAGAGTGAGACTCTCTATTTGAAACACACACTCACTCAACAGTAGTGCATGAGTGAGAGAGGAGTAGCTCACACAAGTGAGAGAGATAACAACTGTCGGAGATCATCTTTGTATCTTTGGGTTTTACTTTTTCTATTGGTGCTCATTCTATCTTTGAGGAAGTTGTGCGATTTTCTCCTTTATGTTTTCCCCTAGGAAAATTCTTTGTGTCTCTTGTGATTATTGTTGTGCATATTATTCTCTCAGATAAGATCCTAGATCATATTGATTAAATGATAAAAATCTAACATGGTATCAGAGTCTCTCTGAAAGAAGGCATTGTGCAGCTCTAAGAACCTGAGAGCTTCCTAGTTGAAGGTGTTCTCTCCACAGAGCATCAATCAAGGAGGGCTAGGATAACTCACCTCACTAGGGCACATATGTTGGTGGCAGCAGGTTCTGAATTAGAGAATTTTCACTGTGCAGCAGAAATACAGCTGTAATGGAAGCTAATGGAAATTAGGGTTTCATGCCTGAAAACCCTACAAGACTGAATTTAGTAATCCTAGAACGCAAGATTGGAGAAGACTCAAAACAAAAATTTTACAGGATGAAAAAAAATTCATACTGTACACTTTGTAAAAGTTTCAACCTCATATTCACTATACTTAAAGAGATATGGTTCCTCCAAATCAGGGTTCCAACCTCCTCCATAATACAATCATAAACATGTGACCTAGGGATATTTTCTATATCTCGGGCTAGGAAGGTCCAAATGAAATTTCGCAAGATGTTGTAGGTAGGGTACAGACTGTAGTTTCTGTGGTACACTTCTTAGACCCAGAATGTGAAACAGTGACACATGGCAGTACAAACAAATTCACTATGTTGAACAGTCCCAAAAACAGTCACCTTGGGAAACTTACCATAAGTCCCACTTGGAGAATCCATTTCTGATCTAACCTATGGGGTTGGAAAAAAGACCTATCAGGCTATCACAGTGAGAAGTTTCAGACTTTAAGGACCATAAACTTAGAAGATACAGCAGAAGCAATATCAGTCATTTTTGCAGAAGAAATTGGAAAACTAGGGCTTCGTGTTCCGAAACTCCATGATCCTTGAAGAAATTGACTTAGATCAGTATTTTAGTAAGGAATTTATAAGATCTAGAGGGAGATGAGGCTAAGTCTAGAGACATGAGAATCATTGGAGATTCTATTAAATATCATCTCATCCCTCGTGTGTCATCCTTGAAGACACCAAAAGGAAGTGTTTGTTGCTATGACGAAGCAATCGAATAAGAATAAGATATTGTTATAACCACCTTGAATGGCCTCCCAAGATCATGGGATTCATTCATTCGAGAAATGTGTCCCAGAAGGAAGTGATTACCTTCAACAGACTTTGGGAAGAGTGCACACAAGAAGAAGCTCAACTCATAATAAGAGAAGAGAATATGGGAGAAACTCAATATCAAGCTCTCATAATTCAAAGAAGATCCCTCAAGCGATGAGGAATATGAAAGACTCAATTCTTGAAGAACCTCTTATCCATCTTAGCATTTGGATAAGAAATGATGTTGTTATGAATGAAGAAGATGATGAAGTTGAAGGCTCAAGGAGTCTACCCACGAAACAAATAAATATAAGTATTCAATTGGCATTTCATGATATTGTTTAGTTATGCATTTGTTTATATCGAGTTGATGTGTTATGCATGTTTGAGTATTTGCATTTATACTATTGAATTGCACATGATGGGTAAGAAGTCAATGATGTTGTACACCATTACATTACTACTTATCTAGATTGAAACCTCTTTGCTAAAATATTAGGAGTAGTACACACTCTTAATAACATTAGGGTAAAATGCATCTATAAGTTATTGTATGTATACATGATCTGGATGAATGTTGTAGCATTAGCTAAAATAGTTGCATGGCTATGTGACACATATTTGTCACTACTAATATGTTTTGGAAATTATGATATGTTTCTAATCATGTGAATGAACTTGACTTGTAGATCATGCCAAAGAACAAGCAACGACAGTTCAGGAGAAGAACCTGAATCTTCCCAAGTCAAATACACCATAGCAAAAGAAAAGGCTTCAGAAGAATATAAAGAGAATGGTAGATCGACCTCGAGAGATAAAGACCACCTTGGGCACAAGAAATAATCCAAAATGAAGAATAGCATGACGAGACTTCAAGAGGCCTCAGACACACTCCAGTTATGTGACACTATTGAGCGACATCATTGATGCAGAGCCTTCCAGTTATGAAGAAGTAGACAAGAAGAAAGGGAAGGAGACTATGATTGAGGAGTACCAGTCGATCATGAAGAATGATGTCTGGGATGTGGTCCTGAGACGAGAAGGAAAGTCTGTTGTGACTTCCAAGTGGATCTACAAGATCCAGCATGTAGTAGATTGCAACATCGTGGGATACAAGGCAAGATTCGTAGCACAAGGATTCTCACAGAAACAAGGCATAGACTACAAAGAGACAGTTGCACCAGTGACGAGTCAAGTATACGCAGAGCAACCACTAGGATTTGAGACACATGGTAGGTGGACTCATGTGTGCGAATTAAAGAAGGCCTTGTACGAGCTCAGAAGGCACCCATGGGATAGAACATATAGTTACATAAGGATCTTGAAGATCACCTAGAGTGATGAAGATATTAACCTTTGCTACAAGATTGAAGATAAAATCCTATAGAGGATGACAAGCTCACAGATGGGTGCAAGAAGAACTTTTCAACAAAGTTCAAGATAGAGGACCTTGGTATCCAGTGACCCTAGATGGATACATAGAATATTAGTAGCAGAGGAATTTACTTGTCACTCCATTACAAAATGTTTCAATACATAGAGTACGAAAGGCAGAGGGAGAATAATGCTCTACTTCAGAGGGAGTGACTATAGAAGATCCTGAGGTTCGACATGGTATGGCAGAATGGACAACTTACTGATGGCTCTAGGATTTACTGAGAGTAAAGTAGTTTCCAACCTTTACTTCAAGGTTGAAGGCGGAAGACCAGTGATGCTCCTGTTATATGTCGATGACCTTCTCCTGACAGGAAAAGAGGAACTCATTAAAGATGCAAGAAGGAGACTTGTTGTCAAGCTCGAGATGAAGGACTTGGGTATGATGCACTACTTTCTAGGCATGGAAGTGTGGCAGAGTGCGTATGGAATCTCCCTTGGACAAGGGAAGTATGAAATGGAGATCCTGAAGAGGTTCGGGATGATGGAATGCAAGGCCATGGCCACACTTATGGCATCGAACCTAAAGCTATTGAGTGATGCTTCATTGGAGACAGTTGATGCCACGATGTATCGTCCGATGATTTGTTCATTGATGTTCCTGACGAATATGAGACCAAACATATGCTTTGTTGTGAACAATCTGAGCCAGTTCCTAATGGATCTGAAACATGCTCACCTGGTTGCAAAGCATGCAGTGAGGTACCTGAAGGGTACAGTTGAGTATGGGCTCAAGTATGATACAAATCAGAAGACTAACCTACATGGTTATGTTGATTCAGATTGGTAGCGCCACTAAGAAGAAGAGCACCTTGGGTTGCTTCTTCAATTTGAGATCCAGTATGTGCTACTGGTTTGGCAGGATACAGTCTTGCATGGCACTGAGTACAGCCGAGGCAAGATATGTTGCCACTTGCTTGGCTATTTGTGAGGTAGTATGTTTCTTTTGAAAACTACTATTTGATTTGATTGATTTGACTTGGATTTTTTGCATGATGCTGAGAGGAGCAGTGAAGCTCCAGTATGTGATCCAGGTCGAGATCTCTCGAAAGAGGGAGTGATGAGTTCTAGCATAGCCAATGAGACAGGTTGTCTGAGCATAAAATCCTGGCGAAGCTCGTAGGTTTCTCAGACGTAATCAGTCCTATAGGTTGTCCTCGAATTTAATTTGTCCTGGTGAATCTCGCATGTTATCCTTGGACGTAATTAATCCTGATGTGATTCTATGCTAGAAATGGCTAGAGTGAAGTTTGAGTACTTCAGAGAGAAGCCTGGTGTTCGCCAGATCGAGATTCCCTCCAAATGGAAGTGATGAGTCCAAAAGACGTAGATACACAAGAGCCTTTCTGACATGGTGGCAAGTTGGGCCTCCCATGGTCGGATGTAAGTGCAGAGCCCTTCCGATATGGTGGCAACCTAGGCCTCCCATGGTCAGATGTAAGTGTAGATCCCTTCCGACATGGTGGTAGGCTGGGCCTCCCATGCTCGGATGTAAGTGCGGAGCCCTTCCAACATGGTGGCAGGCTTGGCCTCCCATGCTCGAATGTAAGTGTGGAGCCCTTCCGACATGGTGGCAGGCTGGGCCTCCCATGGTCGGATGTAAGTGCAGAGCCCTTTCGACATGGTGGCAGGTTGGGTCTCCCATGTTCGGATATAAGTGTTGAAGATGATGAGAGTGTTGATGTATTTGTAACTTCGGAATGTATTCACTTGTATATTTCTTATTGTACCCCGACGTAGATGTTTGTTCCTTCGATCGGGAGAGTCATTAATATAATAAAGTCACATAAAGTCATTAAGGTTAACCCTTCGTTGTAAGTCGGGGCAATAGTCCCCACAGTTGAGTTGTATTAGGGTTATTAGACTCTCTTAGAGAAGTCGGCCCTGTAGAGTAAATTTCAAGTGGAAAACAAGTATAAATAGAGAGTGAGACTCTCTATTTGAAACACACACTCACTCAACAATAGTGCATGAGTGAGAGAGGAGTATCTCGCACAAGTGAGAGAGAGAACAACTGTTGGAGATCATCTTTACATCTTTGGGTTTTACTTTTTCTATTGGTGCCCATTCTATCTCTGAGGAAGTTGCGGGGTTTTCTCCTTTATGGTTTCCTAGAGGAAAATTCTTTGTATCTCTTATCTCTTGTGATTATTGTTATGCATGTTATCCTCTCAGATAAGATCCTAAATCAAATTGATTAAATGATAAAAATATAACAAGCTCAGATTTAGCTCCCTCAAACTCTATCATTTTATCATCCCAACCCTCCTCCCATCTCACCTCTTGACCCTCATCAAGTCTGCACACTCCCACGCACTCTCATCTCTGCTCTATGCTCCCTCACCATCATTCATGCCCCTCTCTCTCCCTCTTCCTGCCACACTCCTCTCCCAACCTGCGCCTCCACCCATCCTCCTACATCCTTGCTCCACCTCCTCCCATGCTCTCCCTCTTCCTGCCACACTCCCCTCCCCACCTACGCCTCCACCCACCCTCCTGTGTCTGCGCTCCACCTCCTCTCGTGCTCGCCCTCTGCCTACCACACTCCACCTACCCCCACTCCCACCGTCGTCCACTCCTGCACCACAACCTTGTCCTCCTGCCACTGCTACCCCCGTTACATCCTCACTGCTACCCTCTACACACGCCTGCACGCCCCAATGCTCCATTTTTTATCATTTATCATTAATCACGCCCCATTATGCTTCTTGAAGAGGAATTGGAGAATGGAGCGTGGGGCGTGAAGAAAATTAATCATTGTATATCAACAACAAACACCTTGATCACATAAAAGACATAAAGGAAAGTTTACAACAAGACAAATCCCTCATGTAGAATTAAAAGTATGGCATAGAATTGTAAGAAGAGTTACAACAACGCTGGTAATTGTAATGGTGGCAAGCCCAAACTAGGGTGCTACATAATTAATATTCTACTATACCTTTACTCTTTAAGACTAACATTTAAAGTGAATAAAATCCAAAGACGAGAAATTCAACTACAATCTACCAATGTTGTTGGCCATCAAGAACCATGTTGAATTGAATGGAGTTGAGTAATTGAGTTATTGTGAAGTTCAATTTTTTAGGTTGTGTCTAAAAGTTAATGTAACACAAAGCATGCAGCCACAACGAATGTCAATTCACTAATTGAAGAGGAGGTTCCAAAGTAGTTCAACAATTATTCCAAATTAATTGAAGTAAGACAACCTAACTTTGTTATTGGAAGGGAGTTGTTCCAAAGTTATTCAATGCAATAGACAACATGCAATTCCAAAGTTATTATGAATTACTCACTTCCTCACAACAAAAGTACAATGTTGATGTTAATTGAGCCACTTCTTGGAATCTTAATACTCCTTAAACAATGACCCTACAGGGTTAAGTTACAATAAACTTATTCTTCCCATAACAATGCATATTTCTATAATTGATTTGTTTGTATTGGTTAACATCTAGGTCCATAAAACCAAAGAATTGGAAAGAAATTCTCTTCCTTTTTATGATAGCTCATGGCCAAGGAAGTAAGCCATGAAGTAAGAATAAAGAAATTGAAAAGCCTTAATAACTTATTTCTTTGGATGGGGTATTTATGTTAAGAGTCCACCTAAAGACATACCTTAAGGTTTTTTTTCTATATTATCCCTATAATTACCAAAATACGATACAAGTCAATATGTTGAAGAAACACTTCGTCAACTATGGGCCATTAAAAAAATCACCCCTATATATTTTGCCCCCTTTAGGTATGAGAGTTAAAGTCACTAAAATATGCCATTAAAATACTTTGGGGCTATTCAAAGACTTCCGTGGGCCCATTAAAGGACCAATATGCACTTGCCTAGAATTTCATGTCCTATACTTTTACACGCTACCTCACCCACAAACTACTTAATTAAGTAGATGAAATAAAATAGTAGTACATCGAATTAACAAAGTGTTATCCATGGCAATGGTTACCATTGTGCTAACATAGACATAATCCACATTTTCATCAACTAACGAACTTCATTTATCAACCATTCTATATCACATTGATGTTGACTAGTGCTTTCTCTATTGATGAGGTTGGCGTCGACAAGCACTTCCTCCAATAACACGGGCTAACATTGACAAGCACTCTCTTCATCAATGAGGTCAACACCAACTTCCTTCCATCGATGAAGTCTTCACAGCAATAATTGCCAATCCATACATTGCTAACTTGGAAATCTAAATAATGTTCCTTCATTGTTTATAATTCAAAAAACATGCTTACTCGCAAACTCACTAACATTAGTAGTAACATATATCAACATATTATGTGTCATCTCTTGTTGGTCATCTCCAATAAGAAAGAACACATTTGCGTATTATGAGGTGTGGGTGCTCAATATTGTTCCAAGAATATGTGTAGATGATGTCATGGTTAGCACTTCAATACATTATCGCATGCAAAAACTTGATTACATTGAAGTAGGATAGAATGTGTACATTAACATCTATGACACAACAAAGAGCATTTTTCACATTTAGCAGATCCAAAATTTCTTTTCTTACACCTCATATGGCCACATTGCTTTTAGGCTATCCCACTGCTATCTTGGCTCCTGCCTTCGTTGACAATTAAGAAAATATTAATGAAAATGTCCCCACCAACAAAACCAAGGACCAGAAAAGCAACAACTCTAGACAACATTGTGCTAGTCAATATGCTCATCGAAATGTGGGTAGGGCCTGCACAAAAGGATTCGAGAGATGCAATTGCATTTCAACTTACTGTATGGATAATAAACAATGAAACTATTGGAGCATTTGATCCTAAGTCAGAGGTCCAACTGGAAGTTAGCACATGGGTCATATTTTTTAGAAAATGGTGATCAATCTCCATTACTACAAAATCATGTGCTAGTCGTTGCACCAATCGAAGAATCAATCTAGGGTGTGCACTAATTGAAGTAACTGCATCAATTCAAGGGCTTACAAAATTTCCAATGTAGTTATTGTATCGACTGACCCAAAGGAAAGGGAGTCTTTGTGACTATGGAATCTATCAAGCCAGTCCCATCCTTCGTTGTTGAATGCATTCACCCATTTCAATTGTGTCAAGAATATAAAAATGTGACTTATTATTTTATTGCTTAGCCTTCTGCGAAATTTATGGAGTTTTTGTTGCTTGATGTGAATACTTAACATTTCCATAGGTTGAGGGTCTATTCATGTTATCACACAAAAATTGGCATTTTGAATAACAATAATCTAAATCACAACGGTAAGCATCCTTCATGATCCAAAGATAAAGGAACCATTTGAATGCAATTTACAACCTTACCTCAAGCCACAGGGTAGTGCATTGAATTGTGATCAATAGGTCCATAAAACACACATGCCATCAACATTGTTAAAGGTGTAGTTCATTGCAGTGTGACTACACACTCCACAATAATAAATACTAAGTAGTGGGAAGAGAACAAAGCAATCACATTTATGAATACAGAAATATGCTCATTAAAGAAACCAATAAAGATCAATAATTTGTTTTAGTGCAAGATAAAAATAAATAAAACTAAAATAGATACAATTTTTTGCTTAAATTATTGCCCACGGTTAAGGGTGTGAGAGCAAACACAACAAAAATAGATGGTTGTACTATTATCTTCAATCTTAGTGTTAGGCCTCTTAATGGTTTATCTTAAGTGTGTCAAATTAACAAGACAATAAAGACCAAAAATAACCATTCCAAGAAGATAAAATGTCGAAATCAAATTTGCATACACAATATGTGGATAGTTGGAAATCTCTCATATATATATATATATATATATATATATATATAAGCTCAATGAATGAAGTATCATAGCCTCTTGTCAAGGCTAGGATAAAACCCACCCACCCGGGATGCCTTAGCCAAGGTTAGTCAACAAACCCTAACTCCTCCAAGTGAAAGAATCCCTCCAACACTATCTCCAAGGCAAGACATCCTCCTTCCCTTCTTCTCCAAATACATCAAAGGGTTTGCAAACACTAATCTCTAGCCTCCAAGGGATGAAACCCTAACTTTAGAATCCAAGATGCTAAAAAAAGAACACTAAACCTAGCACCCAAATGAGAGACCAAATGTACAAAGAATCTCAAGACAAAAATCATCCATGTACTCCCCATATGTTCCACTAGGGTTTCTTAATAAACCCTAGCACATCTCTAAGACAACACTCCAAAGAAGAGAGAAAATCAAACATGGGATGTGTTATGTATTGATGGATTTGTAACTTCGGAATGTATTCACTTGTATATTTCTTATTGTATTTCATTATACCCCGACGGAGATGTTTATTCCTCCGATCGAGAGAGTCATTAATATAATAAAGTCATGAAAAGTCATTGAGGTTAACCCTCCGTTGTAAGTCAGAGCAATAGTCCCCACAATTGAGTTGAGGTTAGCCCTCCGTTGTAAGTCGAGGAAATAGTCCCCATAGTTGAGGGGTATTAGGGTTATTAGACTCTCCTAGTGAGGTCGACCCTGTAAGAGTAAAAGTCAAGTGGAAAACAAGTATAAATAGAGAGTCAAACTCTCTATTTGAAATACACACTCACTCAATTGTAGCGCATGAGTGAGAGAAGAGGAACTCGCACAAGTGAGAGAGACAACAACCGTCGAAGATCGTCTTTGTGTTTTTGTGTTTTACTTTTCCTATTGGTGCCCCTATCTCTGAGTAAGTTGCGGGGTTTTCTCCTTTATGGTTTCCTCGAGGAAAACTCTTTGTCTCTTGCCTCTTGTGATTATTGTTGTGCATGTTATTCTCTCATATAAGATCCTAGATCATATTGATTAAATGATAAAAATCTAACATGTTATCAGAGTCTCTCTGAAAGAAGACATTGTGCAGCTGCAGAAGATAGGGCTTCTTGCTTTTTGGGTCTCTCTCCACAAATCATCAACAAAAGGAGGTTGCGATAACTCTCCATTGAAGGGCACATCTTTCTATCGAAGCAGAATTTGATTCCGAGCATTTTCAGTTTTTGACCCGTCACTACTGCGGGAAATTAGGGATTTTCATAGAAGAGGAATTTTTGAGTGAGCCCAACATAGGATTTCTCTCCTCCTCAAAATAGAAATTTAGAGACCAAGATCGAAATTTCTAGTTGGATAAAACTCCGAGAAAGTCAAACCCTAATTTGAGCTCGGACCAAAAAATCAAAACTGCAAAAGATCAGCTCCAAATCCAGTTCGAGAATCTCAAATTGGAAAGATCTAAATCTCTTGTATTTCCATTTGAGGTTCATTAAAAAGATGAATCAAAGAAGTTTCACTGTACAGCTGCAATGGCAGCTAATGGAAATTAGGGTGTCAAGCCAGAAAAACCCTAAAATACTAAAACTAGTAGTTTTGGTACATTCACTATATTTCGAGATTAAAGAAGCCTCAGGAGCCGAAACTTTTACAAGACGAAGATAAATTCCTGATGTACACGGTGTAAAAGTTTCAGCCTCAGATTCGCTATATTTTGGGAGATACGATTCCTCCAAATCAGGGTTCCAACCTCTCCCATGATTCATCCCTAAACATGACACCTTGGGAGAATTGCTATATCTCGAGCTACGAAGGTCCAAATGAAATTTTGCAAGATGTTCCAGATAGGGCACAGACTCTAATTTTTGTGATAAAAGTTTCAGACCCCAAAGGTGAGTGACACATGGCAGTCTGTACAAGTTCTCTGTGCTAAACAGTCTTGAAATAAGTCACCTTGGGAAAACTCTCATAAGTCCCAATTGGTAAAACCATTTCTGCTCAAACCTGCAGTGTTGGAAAGAGGACAGACGAGGCTACCTCAGTGCGAAGTTTCAAATACAAAGGAGCACTGCTTTCAGAGATACCGCAGAAACAATATCTGGAAATTTTGCAGAAGAAATTGAAGAAAACTAGGGCATAAGATATTTTGCAGTTCTAATCACAGTTTTGGGAAAATGAGTATGTTGCTCAGCTCGACTTCAGGAAGTGCATCTCTATCCAATCAGATTTGAAAGATTCCAAGTTCTAAAAATTAAGGTTTCTCTGACAAACCCTATATCAGCCAGATCTGGAACCAGGACAGACACCTCAAATCGAAACTGCATGATCCTTGAAGAAATTGACTTGGATCAGTATTTCAGTACGGAAGTTCTAAAAGCCATAGGGAGATGAGGCTAAGGCTAGAGCCAAGACAATCATTGCATATTCTATTAAATATCATCTCATCCCTCACGAAGACACCAAAATGAAGTGTTCGATGTTATGACAAAGCAATCGAAGAAGAATAGATATTGTTATAACCACCTTGAATGGCCTCCCAGGATCATGGGATTCATTCATTCAAGGAATGTGTACCAAAAGGAAGTGATTACTTTCAGCAGACTCTGGAAAGAGTGCACATAAGAAGAAGCTCGACTCATAATAAGAGAAGAGAAGATGGGACTAACTGAAGATCAAGCGCTCACAATTCAAAGAAGATCCCTCAAGCAATGAGGAATATGAAGAAATCAATTCTTGAAGAACCTCTTATCCATCTTAGCATTTGGATAAGAAATGATGTTGTTATGAATGAAGAAGATGATGAAGCTAAAAGTAGGAGTCTACCCACAAAACAAATAAAGATAAGTGTCCAATTGTCATTTCATGATATTGTTTGGTTATGCATTTTGTTTATATTCAGTTAATGTGTTATGCATGATAGAATGTTTGCATTAATGACAGTATATTACTAATATGTATGTGATGGGTAAGTAGTTCATGGTGCTATACAACTCTCCATCTAGAATGAAACCTCTTTGTTGACATATTGGATTAGTGCACAATCTCAATGATGTCATGGTAGAGATGGAAGGCATCTAGAAAGTTTCTATGAGATATGGATGAATGTTGTATTGGCTAAAATAGTTGCATGATTATATCTTTATGCATAAGAATTTGCCATTATGAATATGCCTTATAAAATGTTTCTAACCATACAACTAATGCATTTGACTTGTAGGAAAGATCGTGTACAATCGCCTACAAGAAAAGAAGGATGAGACTTGTTCCGAAGAACAAGTGACGACGATTCAAGATTCACTCCAATAAGCATACATGAAGATGAACCAAGAAGCTTCCATAGCGAAAGGAAAAGATTCAGAAGAATATAAAGAGAACGGTAGATGAAGAATAATCCAAGGAAATCAAGAGGCCTCAAACACAATCTAGTTATGTTGAGCGACATCATTGATGCAAAGCGTTCTAGCTATGAAGAAGTAGCCACGAAGAAACGGAAGGAATGTACCAGTTCAAGAAGAACGATGTCTAGGATGCGGTATCGAGACCTAAAGAGAAGTCTGTAGTGTCTTCCATATGGATCTACAAGATCCAACATGCAGTAGATGGCAACATCGTGGGATTCAAGGCAAGATTCGTAACAGGAGGATTCTCACAGAAAGAAGGCATAGACTACGAAGAGACATTTGCAGCCACTGGGAGTTGAGACACATGACAAGCATACTCATGTGTGCAAATTAAAGAAGACCTTGTACGAGCTCAAAAGGCACCCATGGGATAACACCTACATGAGGAGCTTGAAGATCACCTAGAGTGATGAAGATATTAACCTTTGCTACAAGGTTGAAGATGAAAGCCTATAGAGGATGACAAGCTCACAAATGGGTGAGAAAAGAACTTTTGAAAAGATTCAAGATAGAGGATCTTGGTATCCAGAGATCCTAGATAGATACATAGAATATTAGTAGCAGAGGAAGCTACTTGTCACTCCAGTACAGAATGTTTCAATACATAGAGTACGAAAGGAAGAGGGAGAATGATGCTTTGCTTCAGAGGGAGTGACTGCAGAAGATCCTGAAGTTCGACATGATACAACGGGATGGACAACTCACTGATAGAGTAAAGTGGATTCCAACCTTTGCTTCAAGGTTGAAGGCAAAAGACCAGTGATGTTCCTGTTATATGACATGTTCTTGATGGGAAAAGAGAAACTCATTAGAGATGCAAGAAGGATACTTGCTGTCAAGTTTGAGATAAAGGACTTGGGTGTGATGCACTACTTTCTAGGCATGGAGGTGTGGAAAAGTGCGGATGGAATCTTCCTTGGACAAGGGAAGTATGCAGTGGAGATCCTGAAGAGGTTTGGGATGATGGACTGCAAGGCCATGGCCACACCTATGGAATCAAACCTGAAGCTATTGAGTGATGCTTCATCAGAGATGGTTGATACCACAATGTATCGTCAGATGATTTGTTCCTTGATGTACCTGACGAATACGAGACCAGATATTTGCTTTGCTGTGAACACATTGAGCCAATTCTTGACTGATTACTGCAAAGCATATTCTGAGGTACCTGAAGGGTACAGTGGATTATGGGCTCAAGCATGAAGCGAATTAGAAGATTAACTTGGAGGGTTATGTAGATTCGGATTAGGCAGGCAATTCCATTGATAGGAAGAGCACTCCGGGGTGCTGCTTCAGTATGAGATCAGGTGTGATCTCTTGGTTTAGCAGGAAGCAGCCCTGCATGGCGCTGAGAAGAGCCGAGGCAAAATATGTTGCCACTTGCTCAGCTATTTGGGAGGTAGGATGTTTCTTTTAAAAACTATTTGATTTGATTGATCTGACTTGCATTTTTGTATGATGTAGAGAGTAGTGAAACTCCAGTATGTGATCCAGATCGAGATCTCTCGAAAGAGGGAGTTCTGGCATAGCCAGTAAGACAGGTTGTCTGAGCATAAAATACTCGCGAAGCTCGTAGGTTTCCCAGACGTAAACAATCCTGTAGGTTGTCCTTGGATGTAATCAATCCTAGTGAAGCTCACAGGTTATCCTTGCTAGAAATTCTAATTCTATGCTAGAAATGGCCAGAGTGAAGTTTGAGTACTTCAAAAGAGAAGCTTGGTGTTCATCAAATCGAAGTTCCTTCCAAGGGGAAGTGATGAGTCCATGTGCCTTTCTGACACGATGGCGGGATTGGTTCCTCCCATGGTCAAATGTAAGTGTTGTGCCTTTCTGACATGGTGGCAGGATTGGTTCCTCCCATGGTCAGATGTAAGTAGTGTGCCTTTCTGACATGGTGGCAAGATTGGTTCCTCCCATGGTCAGATATAAGTGTTGAAGATGTGAAGACCTACGTGGAGGCTAGGCCTACATCCAGCAAGGCTAGCTCTGTAGAACTTCCTATGACAAGTAGAATTGAGAGATAGCACCATTTGCTCGAGATAGCAGAGCAGTGATGATGATCCAGCTTGATGATGATCTAGTAATGAAGACTTGTGCTAATGAACTGTGTCAAGAGAATACCTTCCTAGTTAAGAGGGAGTGTTGATGTATTTGTAACTTTGGAATGTATTCACTTGTATATTTCTTATTGTATTTCATTATACCCCGACGGAGATGTTTATTCCTCCGATCGAGAGAGTCATTAATATAATAAAGTCATGTAAAGTCATTGAGGTTAACCCTTCGTTGTAAGTCGAGGCAATAGTCCCCACAGTTGAGGGGTAGTAGGGTTATTAGACTCTCCTAGTGAGGTCGGCCCTCTAAGAGTAAATGTCAAGTGGAAAACAAGAATAAATAGAGAGTGAGACTCTCTATTTGAAATACACACTCACTCAATTGTAGTGCATTAGTGAAAGAAGAGGAACTCGCACAAGTGAGAGAGAGATAACAACTGTCGAAGATCATCTTTGTGTTTTTGGGTTTTACTTTTGCTATTGGTGCTCATTCTATCTCTGAGGAAGTCGCAGGGTTTTCTCCTTTATGGTTTCCTCGAGGAAAACTTTGTGTCTCTTGTCTCTTGTGATTATTGATGTGCATGTTATTCTCTCAGATAAGATCCTAGATCATATTGATTAAATGATAAAAATCTAACATTATGTTTGGAAATACTATCCTTCCTCTATTTATATGAGAGGTAAAGGAGGCCAACAATATAACATAAGTCTCCCTAAGCCTTACAAGCAAGGCTACTAAACATAAGTAAGCCACACATAAGTGAACTGCTCTGCTGCTATAGTACAAGTGCTAAGCTCTAATGTTGATGTCATGCACAATAATGACACAAGGTGATGTAGCTATGCACAGAAGTTCCACATCACTCCATGTCGAGCCTCCACAAACTCCACCCATTCACCAAATCCAAGTACTCTATTTGGGAAGTTATCCCCTGCAAGATCATTGTCGAAGCCCTAGGCATCTCCAAGCCATCTCCAATCCTCTAAATATGAAACCAAGCTACCATGTGCCATCTAGGGCTTGTAGCCCTCCTCCATAATGCACAACACTCCTCATATCCTATAGGGCACTCTCCCACCATGTGTGTCCTCCATGTGGCCATCATGCAGAGTGTCCACCGTCCATGCAAGGGATCTCCAATTCCATAGGGAAAAACATTAAGCCAACGATCATTTGAGGTTTAATATCCATTGAGCAAGCTATCACAAGTGTGCATATCCATCATGAACCATCTCTCATGCTACAATCAATCTCTGACCATCCAAGGTTTGAACATACACCATGTACCCAAATCTCATGAGGCACCCCAAACATGGTGTAAACACTTTTGGAGTAACCTAAAGGCCTAACAAAATTGTATGTTATGTATCAATCATAATATGCTAGAAATGGGACCATACACATGCAAAACTAGAAGATCAAGCATTACTATCAAAATAGTAAGTTAAGCTATCTAATGTATGATGGGTTGACCTCAAGCTTGGGCATGAATCTTGGATCACACGTTCCCTCGTAGGAAAGGAAGGGTAGATTCTTTTCAAAAGGTCTTGAATAATGATAAGAAAATAATGTACCAATCTCACAATCATCTTACTAAAAGTTGAATGTGTTAAATATTAAATGGTTCTTGTCATGGTCATGGACTAGTCTTGCAAATTCCATCCCCCATATTACCATGAAGTGTAAAAAAAAATTGATCGTAACTACTCATCTGCACATGGTTGGAGGTGGAGATATGAGACTTTTTATCTTTCACATCTCTGTCGTGCTCTGTATTATCTAATTATTTTAGCAAAGTAAGCATATATCTTTATGTACTAAAAGAGGCTTAAGACAGGGTTTCACTTTATCACCATATATCTTTCTATTGGTGGCAAAGGTTTGAGCAAGTCTATTTAAGAGGCTCAAAGAACAAGGAAGAAAACAATTTTAAAACTAGTCAAGAATCCCAATTGCAACTGTTATCTGTGGACGATGTCCAGTTGTTCCTCTTTGATAACAGAAAGGAGGGGGATCAATTTAAGGAAATTCTACATGTATTTAAGATGGCTACAAGAATGGAAATTAGCAAGAAGTTTGCTCTTCTAACTTTAGGCTTGGATGAGGATATCGACAGAAGCCTAGACCACTACTTTCCTTTCCAACACCTAGATTTTAGTATGGATTTCAAATTTTTAGGATTTAACCTCAACCCAATGGTTATGGGAAGAAAGATTTGAGGTGGTTGGTGGCCAAGATGGAAAAGAAAATAAATTTGTGGTGTAACAAGTGGTTGTCTGGTTTTAGTGAAAACTGTCTTGGAAGCCATTCATGTGTATAGGCACACTCTTGCTCATATTCTGAAAGGGGTGGGTGTTGGAGAACGTTCAAAGAAGTTGTTTTAATTTCATGTGGCATGGGGCCAGCGAATACAAAGGTTCTCAATTTGTGTGATGGTAGGTTTTGGCTTCCCCCAAAGCTCAAGGAGGTTGGGATCTTAAAAATGTTCACTCCTTTGGTCTCTCATTAGTAGCAAAGTCACTTTGGTCGGTAATTACTAGGGATAATCTGTGGAGTTGAATCATGAAGGAGTACATAGACCCCCTTAGAGTGATTGATTGGATCAAGGAGCGAAAGTTCATTCATAATGTTTCCAACCAATGGAAGGCTACGTCCTTATATTTCCCAATCTTTGGGCCACACATGGCTTAGCGAGTAGGAGAAGGATCTTAGGTAAGAATTGGATCAAAGGCCATAATGGGTTGCCGGAGGAAGATCTTACTTCCTATAAAATTAAGAGCTACTCTTAGAGAGAGAGAGGGAAAATCACTCTTAATAGTATTAATAAGCCTATGGAGACTACCCTTTGGAAGCAGGGTTGGTTGTCTTCCATTGATTCGGGACTCAAGAGAATTTAGTCAAGCTTAGGAGAGTTATCAAGTTCTAGTATTAGATTGAAAGAGAGCCCAAATGAGCTGTTTAGAATTACAATAAGTCAGGTGGTTATTATTTGGTCAAGATAGGATATCAAGCTCTCAACAATGGTGATGGAAGGGATTCATGTTGGTGGTGGAAGAAAGTTTGGAAGGTGAAGGCATCGCTCAAATAACAAATAATTTGGTTGGCTCTTTCAGATAAGTTTCTAACTTGGGACAAACTGCAAAAAAGAGGGCCATTGGGGCCAAGTCAATGCCCTCCGTGTATTATTTACGAAGAACCTAATCACCACGTTTCTTGAACTGTTCCATCCCTTCTCAAGTATGGAAGGAGATTAAAATATCCCTTAAAATAAACTCTTTGGTCTAGGCTTAATTTGGAAGATTGTTTCAAGGGCTAGTTTATTCAAAAGGAATTGGAATCAGTTAAGGCATTATCATATTAGGTTCTTTAGGAAATATGGCTTATCCAGAATGCAACGCTTTTTGAAGATGTTAAAACCCCTCCATTCATTAGGGGAGATTTGAGGTCTAAAATGGGCCTTCTCAGGGATATAATAAAATAAGAGTTAAAATGATGAAATAAAATTTCTGAATTTTGGAAGGGAAAAATAAAAACTGTTTTTTCTTATTGTATTTTAGACATATCTCCTTATCGGTTTACCCAAATTTCAAGTCTAGGGGCTTGCTGGATGCAAAATTTAATTACACATCAAATGCATACTCATTGGCATACTTTTAAGGCTCCCACGACATGAAAAATGAAAAATTCAAAAAAAACAAAGTATTTTAATACATAAAATATGTTTTTTATTAATTTTTTCATTTTCCGTTCTATGGGTTCCTAAAAAATATGCAGTGTGGGTATGCATTGGATTTGAATTTTGCATCCAACGAGTGCCCAAACTTGAAATTTGAGTAAACCGATAGGGAGATATGTCGAAAATACAATAAGAAAAAATAGTTTTTTTATTTTTCCCTCCAAATGTTTTACAATTTTTACCCCCATGGTTGACATCATCAGCTTGAACCCTATTGGTTCTTATAAAGTGAATTCTCATGGTACATTTTTTGTTTCGAGGCCCATTTTTTACCCCAAAATTCCCCTAATGTAGAATCTCTTCTCAGGTTCAAAGCATGTCAAGGGGGAGATAGAACAGTGAGAATTGGGTTGTGTCTCCATCTCTGAGTCACCATTTTTCCACTGTAAAGCCAAACTGGGCAGGAGCACAAACAATATGGGTGAACTTTTGGCATTTCTTTATTTGGGTGTTCATTGTTAGCCCACAGTTAAATATTTATTAACGAGAGGAAATCTGTGGTAAATTTACAACAGATTTCCTCTTGTTAATAAATTGTTTTATTTATTAAAATATGTTGGATAGAGGAATTTCGTCTTTGCAGGTACTTGGAGACTCCCTACTAGTGATTAAGTGGATGAAGGGTGAAGCTCGGATACTGAATATCGATCTCATTCCCATTGCAGAGCAACTCATGGAAATTGCAGGACACTTTCAGATGATCAATTTCACTCATACATACAGATAATTGAATATGTCGGCAGACAAACTTTCTAAAGGTCTGGAATTACCTGGAAATCAATTTATCCTAGCTGAAGGTCACCTAGGTCAGGTGACTGCTCCGAGGAAGGCTCCTTTAGCAGAATTTTGATGACATAATATGAATTTGCATGTTTTGAAGATCTGTCAGAGTATAATGGCCGTATACTCCAACAGGAGGAACATGTATTTTGTAATACTTAACTGTAGTATTTCTATCTTTTAAAGAACAATGGAAAGTATGATCAAGTAGGAATTTCTCAGATGAACTATGCTGCGGCACCTGATGATTGTGATTTCGATTCTACTTGAATAAAAAATAAAATTATGTTTTTTGCTTGGAAAAAAATTATTTTCATGCTAGATCTCATAAAAGAGACGGAACAGAATCAGACCTTTTTCCAATAAAGTGTAGACTCAATCAATGAACACACTATGGGCAAGATGCAGCAAGTGAAACAGTTATGAGGATCTGTGAATGTAAATATCACAGCTTCATGTAGCTGGTCTCAAGTCCATGATTTGTTGACAGTGGACAACAATAAGAAACCAACTCGAACAGCTCAATCTCATTTCACATTTGATGATTTATTGTCATAGAGCTCAAGTATGAGGCATTGGACTGGAACTCAAGCATAAGGCATTGGACTGGAATATTTAAATTTATGTGTTGAAGTTAGCACATTCTTTGCAATGAAAGTAGCATGCAGTTACTATGAGGACTGCAAAACAAACTGTCTGATTTAAGGATCCGTTCTTCTAGTGTGCATTTTTTTCAAGCAATATCATAATGGCTATAGCACTACAGGACTATCAGATGACTATTGACTCTAGTCGAATAATATTACCTTTAATCAATTTTTGTAGTTATCATCAATGGCAGGTCATATATATACAAAAAAGAGAGCACATCCTGGTGGACATTTCTGGTTAGATCAAGATCTACAACTGACAATAAAATTCTTACAAGTTACATGTAAGTTCTTTGCAATAAATCTTACATCCATTTCCATCCATCCTCCTAATCAAAGTTGAACAAACAGAGCACGTGCATCATCATATATCAGAATTGGGTGAGGCAGCTATTATTCCAACCATCTTTGCAGGTGAGCCAAGTAATGATGGTACTCCTTTACATCTTGACTGAGTCTAGCCCCAGTTGCCATGGAAAGACAGATTGCTGTCAATTGGTCTGTGTATTTTCTTCTCTTATTCATGAGAATTATACATCATGAAACAACCGACGTACTTGATCAACATTAGCAGGCATCAAAGTGATAGGACAGCGTTTATACTACACCAAATAACAAAAGAAAAATCAATAAGAACTTGTCTGTGAACCAAAATAAAACATGCAATATTCTTATTTTACTTTATTGTCTCCACAGGAAAGACATGCAAGTTGCAACGTTCTTGTTTTATTTTACTATCCCAATAAACGAGCAGAAAAAAGTTGCAATTAGAATAAAAGTTCTGAACACTAGCAATGCCCTCACAAATATTAACAGAAAAACAAAGGCCCCATTTCTTACCTGTGAAACATATTTAAAAATGCATGAATAGCAAAATACAAATCCAGACACTGAAATCAGTGCAGGATTAGTACGCTTCTGTGAGCACAACGGGCACACTGTTCTATCAAGTGGTAATGGAATGCCATCCTCTGCTACCTGCATTGCTTTGCAAATTGATTGACATTCATAACAAATTGCAACTAACAGTATATCATATAAAATAGGTTTGAATTAGCTGTGTCAGATAATTCTTATTATACTCCAAATGTATACGAGAAACATTAGAAACCTCACCTTTGGTTGTGGGGGTGGTGGGGGTGGAGGATACACAGTTGGAGATGTGATCCTTTCTTCAGCAGATTGGTACCACCACTCCATCATCTTCCAAAAAATATAATGTACAAATCAAAGAGATTTGATATGGCTCAAATTAGTAGAGTTATATAAAAGATGTCAAGGAACAACAGATCTAGAATTAACAAGGTAAAACATAAAAATGCTTTTAGGGTTAGTATGAAAAACAGTAGAGTGCATTGTGAAACAGATAACCTTTATCATTCCATCCAAAGCTAGAACAAGCTTCTGCTAAACATCTCAGACAATGAATCTTTTTAAAAACATAAAAATTAGGTGCTCGTTCCTTTGATTTGCAATAATGAAATTGAACAATAGCTTGCTGGATTCTAGGTTTGAGCCCATGCTGTCTAAAGTGTGCAATATGCCCAAAATGAATACAAGTTATTATTATCTTTTACAACTGCTTAGAACCAAGTTAAAACCTGCTGACAGTGAGGTGCTCCATGTTGTGATTACAAGAATCAAAATAAGGAAAATTAGGACCAAAATTAGTAAACTACAGTCAAGAGATTCAGGTGGAATGTGCCATAAGGGGAGCTAAAATCAACTCAATCTTGGATGTAATGAACAAAAAAATATAAATAAATAAAACATTAATAAATATTAATAATTAAATAAACTAAATACTTAAATGAAGAGACACCTTGGTGAAAGGTTACGCCTCTGCACGAAAGGGCACCCAGCATGGGTATTTATACAAGAAAACATTCTCATTGTAAATCATCACTTATCTTATCAAATATATATTTTTATATCCATACATGGATTATTTGTCTTGTCTGCACTAGGTATTTCAGTACGAAACAGAGTTCCTCTGTTCCAGTCGTATCAGAGCCCCTTCTTGAGCATTTACTCTGATCCTGCCTATGACAAAAAAAATTCAGATCTTGTCTGACCTCGAAAAGAAAAGAAAAAATCAGATCTTGTCTGACCTGGATTTTGGCCAGTCATCAATATTTCAGAGTTTTCTGTGAACTGGTCTCTGACCTCAGGATGATGTTGGCTTAGACTTCTCTAGCTTGATTGGTACACACCCATCATGATGGCCACATGGAGGAACCACTTGCTAGCTAAGTCACCGGACACATCCATTTTGGCCTTCATGTCCCGTGGGGTCATGTCGAACACGAACACGGCCTCAACACGTGCCGGACAGTGTTAATTCATGTCCAGAAATCGGGACACAAAAAAACACATGTCTGGCACGTGTTGAAGTCATGTCCTGCGACTATCAAGTCATGTCCCGATTCCAAACAAGTTGCTTTTGGTCAGGTTCAATGATGTTTTGTTTGTGTTTTGCCATTTATTTTACTGGTGTTTATGTCTGCGTAGGATGGGCATTTATATCTAAATGGCAAAACACAAACAAAACAGGATGGCCATTTATATGCTAATGAGGAAAAAATTAGAAAGCACATCAAATTTGATTTCTCAAAAATGACCACTTGGTTTCTAAAATAGTACATAACTTTATGTCTTAGGTTTGTTGTGTACCATGAAATGACACTTGCATTTTAAACATGTGGAAACCGATTTGCAATTTCAAACCAACAAATATTACATATATCCAGTAAACGGAGAGATATGCCCATCAATACTTGAGAATTTGGATTGTACAGAATATATGTATCAAAGGTCGCATAAGAGCTGAAGATAATAAAATGAAGTCATTGCATCATTGAAACATAGTTGCTATTTGTTCTATGTTGGCATTTTTCTTCTATGTTGCAATCCAAACTCTGTAAACAAATTTGGAAAATCAAAGTTGTGTTTGTTTTTACTACTCATGCAATGTTGAATCTGCACTTGGATGATATGTCATCACATCCATGTCCAAACAATAGCATCTTAAATTCTTAATCAATTATCAATTATCTATATGTCTATAATTTTAATATATATAATTTTTATAATATATATATATATAAAACGTGTCCTCGTGTCCTGATTCCGGGGTCATCGTGTCCATATTGGACACTCGTATTATTGTGTCCTTCATGTCCTCGTGTCAGGTGACTTAGTTTGCTAGGAATGCACCCCACTTGGGATGAGAAGCGTTTTGCATCATAGAGGAGGGATTCAAGCCCTAGATGGCATGTGGAAGCTTGGATTCCTATTTGAAGGATTGGAGATGGCTCGGGAACACTTGGATCTTCGACAATGTTCTTGTAGGAATTAGTTGACATAGTGGAGTACATTGCCTAGGAGAATCAATGCAGTCCAAGGAGGCTTGTGATGGAGTGGTGTGGATTGACCTCTGTAGCTACATCACCTTCGAGCATTATAGTGCACGACACCTTGGAGCATGACACATGTACTTTAGAGTAGGTCTTTCACATGTCTTGGCCTCCAAGGGCTTGTTGTCACATATATAGTAGCTGGGCTACTTTTGTTCCTGAGTAGTACTCGTCGATTCTTTGACCCAGTGCTTTACTATGAGATCAATAGATGATGAGCCACCAATTGATGATCTCCCACTTTCAGCAAATCCAGAGTATCCAGATTGAATTGTTCTATGCCATGACTAAGCCTCATGAACCGAGATTCAATGACTAAGTTAGCCATTCTTCCATGATCCAGAGCAGAGATTATTACAGTGGCCATGACATGTAGCAGCAATAGTTGTTCCAGTGATCTTCAGATTGGTTTTAGATCCAGTGCGGGTGTATGAACCAAGTGATATTATGGTGTGTCAATGTGGATTTTGATGCTGCCATGTTACCTATTTTAGCAGTGAGACTTGGTTGATATTGGTTATATGTTGGTGATACTTTATCTTGGTTTTACTTGGAATCTAAAGCATAAATGATCTAGCTGTTATGTCCAAGAGATTCTTTTGTATACTCATTGGACTTGCCCTACTCCTAGTATGCATTTGCTCATTTTCCTTTAGGGACATAGCTTGCTAGTCTTAGCACTATCTCCACTGTCTTCGTCCATCCGTTGCCTTCCCTTATTGTTGATTAACCTTGACTTGTAACTTGACTAGTGGCATCTAGGATTTCCCCCACCTTCACCTCTATGTTGGAATAGGTCTCCATGTTTAGATTGTTGATGAAATTGTCATTGATGCCAACATGGTCTTGATGTCATTGATGTCACCACTTTGTTGAAGCTCTTGAAGAAGCCCTGCTGATGATGCGGAAGACCCTAGAGATGATCCTGAAGCCTTGGTAGACAATGGAGAAGCCCATGAAGTCTTGGAACCCTTGATGAAGACCCTGATGACCTTGCAAAGGTCATGGAGCCCACTACTGGCAATTGATATGGTTAGATGGCATGATGAGCCTTGATGGAGATGATAATTCTTGAAGATGGTCCTAAGTGCATATCTTGCACCCACTTATATGATGGATGGCCATGACCCTGCATGAAGCTCTTAATACCATAAAAGTTCGTGAAGAAGCCATCAAGAAGAATTCAAGTCATTTCATGATGGCCTGCACAAATTGAAGAAAATATGAGTAAAGGATCTTGTCAATGCAAGCAAGACCCTCATAAGATGATAGCCCTTGTCATGCCCTTTCCAACGGTAGGTGGCACGTCACGTGGTTCCTCATGGTTGATGAGATATTAACTTTTGAAGTCGACCCAACAAAAATTATAAGTCGGCTCAGTCAAACACAAAGTCGGCTCAAGCAAAGTTTTATTAAAAAAAAAAATATTTTTATAGTATGTCGGCCCCATTAAAAATAAAAATTAAATACAAGTGGGCTCAGTAAAATATGGAGGAGATTTAGTATAAATACCCCATCAAAAAATCATTTTTGATGTGACAAAATTTTCGAATTAGCTCTGAATTTCGGATTCACTGAGGCAGCCGCAGGAGCAGCAGCAGTAGGGTATTCACTGTGGAAATTCGGAGGTTTGACTGAGGCAAATTTCGGAGGAGCAGTCCACTGAGGAAAACACAGGAGCAGTCTGTGTAAAACGCAGCAGCAGACATTTTTTTGAAGTCTGATATTTTTTTTGAGAAATTCAGGTGAGCTTTGAGGAAATTCGCAGGTGCAGACAGAGAGGAATTTCGGACAGCCTACTAAGGCTGACTGACTGTGGAAATTTTGGGTAGCAGCAGAGGTCAATTGCAGACCCGAATTGCAGAGAAAAGGCAGCAGCAAATATTTTTTTGGTCTTATTTTTTTACATCCAACGAAGCAGCAGTTGACTGAGTATGGACTGAGGGAAAACTCAGGTGTACTGTGGAGAAGGAGCAGTCAACTCATGGACTGAGATTTTTCGGAGTCTATGCCACTCATTGAAGTTGTTGTGTAAGACTGAGCTGCAGCAGAGAAGAAGAGCTCGCTATTTGACTGAGGAATTTCGTGGACTGAGGCAGCTAAAATCTTTTTGTTGTCTTTTGGGTTTTTACAGGAGTATACAGTAAGCAGCAGTCTGTGGTTTCCTTTTTCCACATCATTTACAAATTGAAGTCCAAGCATATACACAAACCAAGCTCTCACAAGAGATCAAACAGTCTGAATTCATGCTTAAACCAGTGACCTAGTTGATGATTAAACCAATATGAGGTGGAGGTCATACACAGACAGAAATTGCAGGCTAAACAGTCAAAGTTTTTACTCAGCCTAAACAGTCTGATTTTGTTGCTCAAACAGTCCAAGTTTGTGATGCCTTTCTCCACCGAAATTGATGATGTACCTACAGTCCAATTTTTGTGCTTGAACTAAGAGTTAGTTGATGTTGATAGTGCTCTCTTTTCTTCATCAAACAGTCCCGAATTTGTTTTCCACAGTTGGAGAATGGACAGTCTGAGTTTGTGCAAACAATCCTGATTTTTTTACAGTCTGATCTTCATGCTTGAAACAGTCCTGTTTTGAAGACTATACAGTCCGAACCCATTCGGAAATTGACTGCTGAATTGTTCTAGCACTTGCCTAAACAGTCTTGGATGGTGATGAGGTTTCTCTTTGACCTTTTTCTCATGCCTAAAACAGTCCAAAATTGATGGAGGTCAAGGTTAGCAGCAGAGGGTTGCTACAGCAAATGATGGTTTAGATTTAAATTTGGACTTGTCTAGAGTGTCAAAACAGTCCCAAAATTAGTGAACAGTTTGAATTTGCAGCCACTGAGATACAAGCTTTGGAGTGACTCCATCTTGTTTGAGGTTTTCTATATTTATTGTGTGAATAGCAGTGGTACATTTATAGAGAAGTGTGCAATTGTGTAAAGACTGAGGTATGTACTGATTATATTTGGCTTAGCTTTTTTTTTTTAAAGAAAATGTGACAAAATGGAGATTGAGTACCTTCAGTGATATATCAATCCTTGTGAGGCCTGTGAACTAGAAGATGTATTATTTATTGAAACTTCATTTAAGGACAATATTATGGGCAGTTCTGTAGTGAACATTGAAAAGGTTAAATTGAACAGTAAAAACCTTTGTTGAAGTAGTTTGTAAGAGGATACATAACAAGTCTTACAGCAGAAAGTCAAAGGTTTTCTACAGTGATGTGTGAAGAATTTTTGTGCACGCTTTCCTATACTCTAAGATGATGAAGTTATGATGATAATATGAGCATGATATCTCAGTTATATGTATGCACAGTGATGGGGATAACAACTTGACAAAATGAGCAGACAGTGTATGAACAGACCTTGTTAATATAAGAAGTTTTTGTGAACATCAGCAGACCTTCATGAACAGTCTTGAAGTCTTAACAGTGCATGATGAAGCTTGAAGATATGAAGATTGATTTGAAGAGGATATGAGCAGACCTCTTGATGACAAGCAACCAGATGATGACAAGCTTGATTGTTGTTTGACAGTCTGGTTTGTGAAGACCTTTATGCTGACTGATTGAGTATGGTACGTGTGACAGTGATACCTTTAGCAAAAGACATGATGACGACGTGACCTAATGACTTGGCAGTATTGATGGGCAGTGTTGACATAGTTGATGAGCAAAGCAGAGATGTTGATGAGCAGCAGAAATTGACCATGTAGTTTCCAGAGAATGATCAGCAGAGATACATGAGCAATGGATAGCTGAGAAATGATATATCAGTAGACAGTGATATTTTGGCAGTGGTTAGAGGAGATCCTTGTGAGCACATACTTGAACAACAGGTTGGACAGGTTGATGACAATGAGCAGTTGAACTGAGAGATGATTTGCAGCAGTTGATTGAGTTGGAAAGTGGATTGAGGTGATGAGCAGACCTATGACATTCAGCAGCAGATCAGATTGAAGAGACAGTTGATGTTGATGTGACACAGTGACAATAAGCTTTAATTGTAAATGCAAGCTTGTCTTGCATTTGAGGTTAGGATACCTCAAACCCCTTCTTAGAAGGGTCTAAGAAAACCAGGCAGCGTCCTGGATGCAGAGTAGGTGCTCTATGTATCAGTAGGTGCTGATTTTGCCTAACGGTTGTAGCCGGACCAAAATAATATAAAAAGATTACAAATTTATATGGTGTGTTCTTCTGTGTTATGATTCTTGTTGAGTTAAATGTTATGATATGTGAATGATATGAAATGATTATGAGATTGGTAGAACAATGAAATGATGAATTAGTAGTTAAGTGTGACAGGTCAAGAAAAGTTGTAAAAATTGCTTTACACTAATTCACCCCGCCTCTTAGTGTCTACATAGATTGTGTCTCGTTGTTGGTTTATGTGATGCTTGTCACAGGCTAAGTCACCTGGTTCGAGTTCGTGTTCGAATTCGGCGAGCTTGAAATTCGGCAAAAAATCGGCACTTAAAATTTTGGTGATAAAAATCGGCATAAAATTCGGCATTAAGTTCGAATTTTTAAAATATATGAAAATTAAAAAAATATGAAACTTTTCAATAAAATTCATTATGCTCATTAAACTATGAACATTAAACACATCAACAATGAACATGATAGTCAGAGAATCATAGAAATAATGAACATGACAACATTCAATGAAGTATGAAGTTTGAACATGATAGTCATTAAATCATATAAATAAAAATATGGCATCAGAAATGATTAAACATATATTTTGAAAACATTAGAGTCTACATCTTCATTGAAATTTAAAAACATGTTCATAAAGTGATAAAACATAATATAAAATGTCATCAATATTTATCCTAGCAACTATTTAGCAAAATAGCATCCCAAAAAGAAACTAGAAGTCTAGAGACTAGACCAAGAACACAAGTTTTATTCTTGTTGTTCTCGTGGTCTACTTGTTACATCAAAAAGCTCTATATCATCAAGAGCACTCGGGGGAGTGAAACCACTAGAATCACGATCACCATTGGATTCATGACTCTCATTGTCGAAATCATCTTGATCTTGATGTGCATTTGAAATAGTCTCCATCCATGGAGTAGAAGAATTTGTCTCATCTTTAGCCACATTGCTTAAAGCCAATTGCAAGTTACTACGAACATAAACAAGATCTCCTAATTTTCCCGATAACAACCTATTTCTTCTCTTGGAATGAATATGACTAAAAGCACTCCAATTCCTTTCACAAGCTGATGCACTTGATGTTTGGCTCAAGATACGAATTGCAAACTTTTGCAATTCTGCGGCTCCTGATGCATAAAACTCCCACCACACTGCTGGAGCTGCCAAAACCTTATCTCTCTTTGCTGCTGTGGTTCCAAATAGGCCTTCTTGTAACCTGTATGCTCTAATCTGACATCTAATCAAAGTCGCAATAGACTCATCTGGATGCATCCTGTCAATAGCCTCATAAAGTCCACTCATGACCTCCTCATCTTGATGTCTTTGGATCCCAAACAATGTAGGGTCCAAATAACATGCTGCCGCATGTAATGGGCTATGCATCATCTTCCATCTTTGATCAACCACCTCCGATATCTCTTTATAATCAGCTTCCACATTATCAAAAGCACTTGCAATCTTTTCCTTGCAACGATCCATGGCCTTATAAATAAAACCCATAGAAGGCTTATCGCCATCAACCATGCGGAGCACCTCAACAATTGGATCACACATTTTTAGAACTTTTTGAGCATTTTCCCAAAAGTTATTGTTGCTTAGCAATACCTGTTCAACATGCTTTCCCTTTGACTCTTTTGAAAGGTGAGATCTCTCCCACTCAGCAGTGCAAAATACACTTCTTATGTTTGTTTTTTCCTCAACAACTCTTTTTAGAGTGACGTAAAAAGTGGCAAACCTTGTATCACAAGGCCTCAACAACTCTCTAGTAGCATTTTTCCTGTACAAGCTCAAAGTGAGACGATGGTTAATGATGAAGTTTGCAGTAGTTTTTGCTCTTCGGATTGTCTCATTTACCCATGGAAATTTGGCTAAATCATGCAGCAATAAATCCAAGCAATGAGCTGCACATGGTGTCCAATAAATAGTTCTACACTTCTCCATAATCAACTTTCCTACACCAACACAATTTGAGGCATTGTCGGTGACAACTTGGACCACATTTTTCTCCCCAACTTCTTGAATCGCTTCATCCAAAATGCTGAAAATGTATTCTGATGTTTTCACCTCATTCATTGCATCAACGGCCTTCAAAAAATATACCCCTTGAGGGCAATAAACAAGAACATTTATCAATGGTCGATGGCATGAATCGGACCAACCATCACTCAAAATCGTGCAACCTGTAATCTCCCAAGATTTTTTAATGTCAGCCAACCTGTTTGTCACTCTTTCCTTTGTTTTTTTTAAGAGAGTGGTCCTTAAGGCTTTGGATCCAGGAGGAACATACCCCTTGCCAAAATCAGCAATCTTTTTAATTGCATTTTTAAAATATGGACTTCTTGCCACATTAAAAGGAATGGAACATGCATAAAACATTTCAGCAAGCAAATCATCAACTTTTTGTTTGTCTACAGGTTTCCAAAATGTATTTAATGTAGCTGTTCCACTTCCAGTTCCACCTAATGCTGTTGGGGTGGAACATGAGCCACCAAATTTTGAGGTGTGAGAAGCAATTTCAGGTGAAGAAGACACATCAATCTCCCTCTGAATTCTTTGCCTTTTGACTTCTTTTTTTCCCTTTTCTGCTTTTGATTTGTCATAATCTTGTTGCACTGCCACTTTTTGTTCATCTGATATTGCTTTACATCCTTCCACTCCACCTCCACTACCATTACTAACACCAAGAAGGTGATCCACTACACGAGTTAAGGAACCACAAAACTTGTGCCCACATAGCAGACATGTGACATATAATCCTTCCTTCTTAACATATTTCCAAGCCTCCGCTGAAGATTTATGGGGTGCCATTTGGTCAAATTTTCTGCATAACCAGTGACCAAATATCTTTAATATCACAACTGTTAAGATATAATTTACACAGATATATCCCAGTATTATCACAGATATAATTTATATCATATAAACCCAATTTACTATGTGACAATAGCTAAGGATAAGCATAAATGATGACTACAAAAATATCACAAGCTAAAAACTTTGTAATCATCCCATAATTATTAAATATTGGTCCAATTTACTATGTGACAATAGCTAAGGTCCACAACCACAGCAGATGTGTACTTTAATGCGTAGATTCAAGTGCTGGTATGATTATAGGAATTTAGGATCATCCTTGAATTTTCTTCATCTATGTTGAGGTTGTCTAGTTTTTAACCACCACATAACTGGGTTTATGTAATAGACTTTATAAGGTACTGTCTCAGCTTAGCACCGCTTCTTCATTCCTAAGAATATCATTAATATCATACCTTGATGCAATGCAGAAAGCATACTGCTAAGTTCTGCAGCCATGGAAAAAGTACAGAGTCCACGGCTGTCACAAAAATTTATGTTTTAAACATTCTCATTATGGACACATCTTTAATATTATGTTCCATATAGCACTGAAATATTATGTTAGACTATTACTAAACAAAGGTAGGTAAAAATACAAGAGTGTGCAACAATCATAGGTCAGAAACAACTGCTTGGGTTATCAAGTCAGGCTCACCTGTTATTGCTCACCGTCGCCCAAACTTAAACGACCCTCTGCTGCAAAATGAAACGACCCTCTGCTGCTCTGCCCGTGGCCTCGTCCTCCCTTCGCCCATGGCCTGTTATTGCTCACCGTCGCCCAAACTTAAATGACCCTCTGCTGCAAACTGAAACGACCCTCTGCTGCTCTGCCCGTGGCCTCGTCCTCCCTTCGCCGTGGCCCGTGTAACAGTGCTGAAGGCTGAAGCCTAAAACGTGAGTCGTGACCAGCGTTACATGCACTCCTTCAGCTCTCGAGGACACGGGTACTCCATTGCGGACATTCCAGAACTCGATGGGGAAGTGCTCGAAAGGGAAGTGCAGCAAATGCTACCACATCGGCGCCGTGGAGAGCCCTTTTAGGGTTAGGGATTTAAAAAACGATTTCCAACAAACCTGAACGATTTGAAACGAATTTAAACGATCGTAAACGAATTTAATCGATTTTTAAAAAAATTCGCCTTGAAGTTCGAATCGGCGAACATGAACGAACAAAATCGGCAGGCTCGGAAATTCGGCAATTTTCGAACTTGAAATCGAAAAATCGCCGAACACTGTGACTTAGGTCACAGGGATGGTCTTCCTCTAGGTCTTGAACACAAGTAGTCTTATCAAAAAGTGTCTTTAGACACTAAGGCATTAGAGCTTAAAGTTATTCTAAATGGATGCCCTGTCAACAAATCAAAAGTGTCTTTAGACACTACTACAAATAAAAGCAAAACTAGTCAGTGGCCAAGAGATGAGCACTCATCCATTGTATGGTGTAAGGCTCATTTACTCCCACAGGGTATTAGCATGAGGGAAACCTGCCAGGGCTAATCCTTAGTCATTTTCTAGATCCCAAAAGCCTTTCCAAGGCACCTACTCTTGGAGGATGGCAAGCTAATAAAAATAAATATTTTTGAATAAAGTTGATGGCTAGAGCATGAGCACTCATTCTTTGAATAATGTACGGCTCAATTTCCCCCACAGGGAAACAGGGTGAGACTGGCCCCCAAAGGTCATGTCTTTGTCATTTTCTGGAAGCCCAGAAGGCTTACCAAGGCACTTGCTTCTAGAGGTTAACTAGTGTATATTGTTGTGCAAATAAACTGCACAAAAGTTGTTTGTCTAGACTCTATTAGAGCCTTCTCATCATTCCACCCATTTATGAGACACTACCATTCCCTATTGTTCACCTAATTCAACTTATGCGTCATGTGGATCCCCTTGTCCTTTAGCCTAGATGCTTACAGTGTCGAATGGCAAGTCATGCCCTTGGCCTTACCTGGTTTTATTCACCTTCACCCTTGACTAGCAAAATGGTTAAATCTATAAATGAGTATACACTTGAGGTTCTTATTTAAAGTAACTAATCATTTTGATTTTGATTATTAAATATGTATTGTGCTTATACTTGCCAACAGAATCTACTTGTACTTGAGTCTCACTGTTAGCATAGATAATTGAGCATGCCTGTCCATTTTGTACTTTGTAGTATTAGAGTTTAGCACTTGAGTCGTCATTTGATCAGTGTTGACCTGGTCAATCTAGTGTTGACCAAGCCAAGATCAAGGTCCAAGATGAGTTTTAGACCGATAGTTGTGGATGATGATTATGTATGGTCTACAGATGTCCATTAGACATATTTACGCTTCAAATGGTGACTCGCTATGATGGCTTGCATTATTTTTATGATTATCATCATGTACAGGCTTTATTATTATTATAGTTCTGACATGGGATATTGGCAGTTTTTTGTTCCCAAGGCAGCATTTTGATGATAAAAATGGCTAATGAGGAAATCGATTTAGGGAAGTGAGGCAAAGGAACGGCATGGAATTGGTCTAAGGAACAGTGTTCGAGTCACCTTCATCATCTGACATCAGCGCCACTTCACATGGGGTCCACAAGTCCTTGATTTCTTTAGTTTGAGGGCGTTTTGATGTATTTTGAGGGAGACATCCTAGTGATTTTAATCACTCCTTGGTATATTTGACCACCACACCTTTTGTTGAGCCATGGGGCCATGTTAGTGAAGGATGTTATAACCACCTCCTAGCCCCCACCATGTGCTACCTAGTGGTCATTTGTCATTTTTTATGTGGAGCGCCCCCTCATTGGGCAATTTTAGTGATGTGCCCCCTTCTATTTTTTAGTTGATCCATGTATGATGTATCCGGCTAACCTTAGTCGTAGACTAGGATGATATTATCTTTTGATCTTGACCCTTGATCTTTTTGGATCTAGGTTTGATGTTGATTCGAATTTATGCAGGAACGCAACAGAATACACAAATAACCATAAAAACAAAGATGCAGCGGAAATAACACTTCATTTCATTAATCAAAGAACTGAAACTTGATTACGTACAGAATGGAAATAAACTAGCTAAAGTGCTAGTAGCTTATCTCTGAGAAGAGATGTGGCGGCTACATGCCTCTGAACTCTGTGTTACAATGAGGCTCGAAGGCCTATATATTAGTGAGAAACAATGAAAACCCTACACATCCAAAAACCTAACCCTAGGAGGTGAAACCCCAGAATATGGGCCCCGTTGGGTAACTTGGTACATCAATTTCCCGGGGTCGTAACTTTGGCATACTACCTCCATTTGACGCACATGATACATCCTTATAAAGATCTATTCAAGGACTGCGTCCATAAACACCAAATATCAAGTCCGAAACGGACTCATATTTGCTTGACCATTCGATGTCGAAAAAACGTCGTTTAGGGCCTCAAAACGGCTCCAAAAGTTTAGGACCTAAAAACTGCCAAAAATAGTAAATTGTGCTACAATTAAGGAAACTGAAAAACTGAAAGAAACAATGGTGGGGGTCCGAATGAAATAGGCGGTGGCCACCAATATCCTCCTGGATCATTCCTCCCCCCTTAGGAAGCAATGGTCTCCATTGTGTTGAGTTCCTCCATGAGATGAGGAAACTTCTGTTGAACTTGGTCCCTAGTGAGCCACTTTCCTTGGTGAAAGAGTTGGCCTGCTTTGACAACTCAATATAGCTGGATCTTCTGCTGGCAGGTGTTCTTGATCTGTGTGTCCATAATCCGATCAGTCGTGGCTTGTTCCATGCAGTCTGGGTTTAACTCTGTTGGTGTGAGTTGCTCTGCCACGTCTAATGTGTCCATTAGAGGTGGAAAGTAGGGTCGAAGGCAGTCCATATTGAACGCTGGATGCAGACCAAGGAATGGTGGAATACTGAGCTCGAAGGCATTGTCCCCGATAGCCTTGGTGATGGTGTATGGCCCATATCGGAGCGGGCGAAGCTTGCGGTGGGGGTCCAGCGAGGCGCTCCTTCTGCAAATGTAGCCACACTTTGTTGCCCACCTGGAAGTTGTGTTGTACCCGATGTTGATCATGTCGCTGCTTGTACTTAGCATTAGATCTGTCAAATATGTCATGAACCTGTTGGCGAATGTGCTGAATGCGCTCAATGAAGCTGTTCGCCTTGGAAACTTCAGATTGGACATAAGCTGAATCAACCTGAGTAACTACAAATGGCATGGCTACGTCAATGGGACATAGTGGCTGGAATCCCAAGCCCACCTAAAAGGGGCTGTGGTCGGTTGAGCTGTGGAGGGCCCGGTTATAGTTATGTTGTACATAAGGGAGGCTCTCATCCCATGTGCGTGGATCCTTTGAGTTGTACATGCACAAAATGTGTACGATCATCCTGTTGACAACCTCTGTCTGGCCATCAGTCTAGGGATGGAAGGCTGTGGACTTTGTGAGCTTGTTGTCTAGCATTGACCATATGCTAGACCAGAATGTACTAAGGAATCTACTGTCCCAATCTGAGATTATAGAGCTAGACCAGAATGTACTAAGGAACCTGCTGTCCCGATCTGAGATTATAGACTGTGGGATCCTAAAGTGTACCCACACTCGTTTAAAGAAGAGTTTAGCAATGGCTTCTGCTGTGATATTCTTCTTGCAGGCCGCCATTATGGCCATCTTTGAGAATCTATCGACGACCACGAACACACAGTCGTTGCCGTGCTTAGTAGAAGGAAGGCCCGACATGTAATCCATGGAGATGGATTCCCAAGGTCGACTAGGGATAGGGAATGGAGTATAGAGGCCTTGCTTCTTGATGGACGGTTTGGCAATGGCGCAGGCAGTGCAGGATCGGATGTACTTACCGACGTCTTGTCGAAGGTTCGACCAATAGAAATACTTTTGCAATACTACCACTGTTTTCTCGACCCCGAAATGCCCAGCGACCCAACAGTAGTGCGCTTCCCAAATCATCTTAGCACGCTCGCTTGAAGGAACACAAAGGTGTCCCATGTGACATAGTAGTGCATCCTGGAGGTGAAAATTTGGAACTTGGTTTCCCTCCAAGAGCGTCTTGTATGTGTGGCTGAATTCTAGATCGCTCTTGTAGAGAAGCGGCCAATCAGAAGTCTCGTGCCCACAAGAGTTGACCACGGTGGTTATCACCACGATCGGTGGTCGGCTGAGGCAGTCTACAACATTATTGGTGCTTCCCTTCTTGTACTTGATGTTCAAATGAAACTGTTGTAGATATGTGGACCACTTCTTATGGCGATCGTTCTGTAACTTCCCTTGTGTCTGTATGAACTACAGGGGTTGGTGGTCTGTGTGGATGATCGTTTCTTTGCCCAAAATGTAATACTTCCATTGTCGGTAAGCCTGTACAATGGAATACATCTCTTTGTCATAAGTGGGATATTTGCGGAACGTGTCGGACAGTGTCTCACTATGATATGCCACCGGTTGCCCTTGTTGAGTAAGGACTAGCCCAATAGCATAGTCAGAGGCATCTGTCTTGATCTCAAATGGTTGTTGCAAGTCTGGTAATGTGAGCACTAGGGCACAACAAAGGCAATGTTTCAATTCTATGAACACCTTATGTTGAGTTTCCAACCAGAAGAATTTTGCTTTTGCTCCTCCCTTAGTTACTTGACTCAAGGGCCAAGTGATATGAGAGAATCCCAACACGAACCTGCAGTAGAAATTAGCAAGACCCAGAAAGCTGCAAAGCTCTGTTAGAGTGGTTGGGGTTGGCCAATCCCGAATGACTTGGATCTTGGTTAGATCCACATGTACCCCACACTCATCAATAATGTATCCTAGATACTAAACCTGGGTCATGCCAAAAGTGCACTTGTCCAAACTGGCACACAACTTGTGCTTCCGCAGTGTTTGGAGGACCTAGCGGATGTGGTGGAGGTGCTCTTCCCAAGTCTGGTTGAATATCAGGATGTCATCCAAGTACACTAACACAAATGAGTTGGTGAATGGCCACAAGATATTGTCCATCAGTCTCATGAAGGTTGCGGGAGCATTCATCAACCCGAAAGGCATGACCATCCATTCGAAAAGGCCCTCCTTGCCTTTGAAGGCAGTCTTCCACACATCAGTCTGTTCAATCAGTACCTAGAAATACCCTGACTTTTAAGTCGATCTTGCTGAAATATTTCGCCCCTTTAAGTTGGTCCAGGAGGTCATCAATCATTGGGATCGAGTACCTATTTCGAACAGTGATCTTGTTCAACGCCCGATAGTCAATACAGAGTCTCCAAGTCCCATCCTTCTTCTGTACCAACACGATCGGGCTCCCACAGGGCGATGAACTTAGCCGGATGTGACCCTTCTACAGCAGCTCCTGAATCTGCCTCTTGATTTCATCATTATCCATAATAGAGCGTCGATAGATCGGTCCATTGGGCAGTGGTGCTCCTGGGGTCAGATGAATGGGGTGCTTGACATGACAGTGTAGAGGCACCCCTGTGGGTGAGGTGAATATGTCCCAATACTCCTCCATGACCTTATCCATTTGTTGTTGTCGTGCGGAGGAGCCCTCTCTGGAGGTTGTGGCCACAATCTTCTTGCCTTGAGGGCGGATCATCAAGAAAACAAATTTCCTGGTTTTGGAAATGAGCTTACTGCATTGTTTTGCAGGAACCAAAGAGATAGTGGCAGGCAGTTGTACCTCTGGTATCCTGTACAACTTATTTCCCAACGTAATAATAACAGCGCGAGGCCGAGACTCATACACAGCATGTTGCTTCCATAAGTATGGTTGGCCTAATAATACATCACAAACAGCAAGAGGAGCAATATCACATAATACCTCATCGGTGAAGGGCATGATGCTGTAGGGAAGGCGACACTGCTAGCTGACACGGAGATCCCGTCCTTGGTGAAGCCACCCGATGGTGTATGGCTGCGGGTGTGCTGTGGTTGACCAGCCCAACCACTTCACGACCTCTGCTAAAATGAGGTTCTTTTGGCTCCCACTGTCGACAATGAACTGTAGCGGGGAACCCTTTACCCACATCTGGGAGTGGAAAAGACGCTCCTCTAAATCTTCTGGTTCTTCCTTTTGGATCTTCGTGGTGGCAACGGTGGCGTTGGGCTCTACATCGATAATATTCTTCCCTTTGTCATTCCCCTTCTCGGGTTTTGATTCAGTGTCAAAGTATGCATCTGATTCGAAAGCCTTTATCTCGGCCACTAGTAACTGCTTGGCCCGACACTCACTTGTGTTGTGAGTGGGGCTCTTATGGACCTCGCACCACTTTCCCGCATCCTTCTTCGGCTTCGCAGTGTTGCTCTTTGCTTACGGTTTTGTCAAGTTGTCTCGAGTCGCCATGCCTTAGCTGTGTCCTTGGTTCTACGGTTTGGGGGCACCTTTCAATTGCTTCTGATTCCTAGATCCAAAGTCTCGCTTTTTTTGTTTGAATTTTTGCTCAATTTTGGCAGCATACCGGTATGCCGTACCAAGCGAGGAGATGTCGAGGAACTCCATTTCCTCCTGAATGTATCTGTGCAGACAACTGCGGTACTTCAACACCAAATGTTTCTGTGAATCTTTGATACCCAACTTGGTGTGCAGGGTATGGAACAGATTCGTCAACTCATGCACATCTTGATCTCTTTGTTGCCGTAGCGTAGTCCACTGTATGTACTTGTCCTCATAGCTCCCCACAGGATAATATTGTACTTTATGGCATCTTGGAAAGAATTCCAAGTGGGTACGGCCAAGAACAGAGATAGTTCCTCCTCATCCTTTCTCTCACAGTAGGTTTCCCACTAGTCCTTGACATGGGGGGCGGCTTTGAGTAGTCAAAAAGTAATCTTTTCCCGGTCGGAAAAGTCATGAACCGAGAAATATCCTTCTAATAGATTCAACCATCTATCTACGGCGTCTGCATCTATTCCTCCATCAAATAGAGGAATGTCAAAGTTTACTTGTACCTTAAAAGGGGTTGCGCCTCCAGAGTGGCTGCTAGATGCAGATGCGCCGCCAGTGGGAAGTCGTTGAAAGATCTGGGCGAAATTATCCATCATCGCGTTCGTTTGTTTTTCAAGGGCCTCCTCGAGCAACATTTGATAGGATCTTCTGCACCCTCGTCTTTCTTTTCGTCCCCCATGGGCAGCCGTCAGGGTTTGCGAGGCTAATCTTGCAAAGGTTCAACTAGATTAGGGCAGCATTTAAGACTTGTGTTGCAGTGTTTGAGAGAGTGCAAGCTATACGCCAAACTATCAAAGTGTTCCTTCTTCCAGCCAGAGATTCATTATTTAGGACATGTCATGACTGGGGATGGTATAGCGGTGGATCCCGCAAAGATTGAGGCCATTCTTGAATGGCCAACACCGAAAAATGTACATGAGGTGCGCAATTTTATGGGATTAGCGGGGTATTATAGAAGATTTGTAGAAGGATTCTCAAAAATTGCAAGCCCAATTACGGAGTTACAGAAGAAGAACAAGAAGTTCTTATGGACAGAACGATGTGAGGAGGCATTCGCAAAACTTAAGCAGTTGTTGACAACGGCTCCAGTTCTTAAGGTACCAGATATCGATAAAGACTTCGTAGTGTTTACAGATGCATCAAAAGAAGGTCTAGGGGGTGTTTTGATGCAATAAGGTAGGGTGATAGCTTACTCTTCAAGGAAACTTAGACCTCATGAGGAGAACTATGCAACGCATGATTTAGAGCTTGCTGCTGTGGTTTATGCTTTGCGTTTATGGAGAAATTATCTGGTAGGAAGGAAATTTGAGTTAAAGACAGATCACCATGGGTTACAATATATTTTTACCCAAAGCGACCTCAATGCTAGACAAAGGAGGTGGTCTGAATTAATGAGCGAATATGATTTTGAAATATCATACATCAAGGGGACGATGAATAAGGTGGCGGATGCTCTAAGTCGAAGGCCCCGTATCTTTTCCTTAGTGCCCTTAAAAACAAATCTACGGGAAAAGATATTGAAATTACAATTGGAAGATGAGTGGTATAGAGAGGTTAAGACCGAGCTAGAAAATGAGGTATTGAAGAACCCAAAGTATGAAGGGTATGTGTTTGAGGAAGATGGATTATTGCGATATAACAAGAGAATTTATGTACCATCCAATGAAGAAGTTCAAAATTTGATCTTGTCAGAGGCTCACAGGGCTGTGTATATGGCACATCTTGGGGTTAAGAAGATGTACGCAGATTTAAAACCGTTATTTTATTGGAGTGGAATGAAGAAGGATGTAGTTAGCTTTGTGGCAAGGTGCCTAGAATGTCAATTGGTCAAGGCTGAGCATAGGCATCCCGCAGGATTACTACAACCACATGTAATCCCGGAATCAAAATGGGAGGTTATATCAATGGATTTTATTGTTGGGTTACCAATGACAGCAAGAAGACATGACTCTATTTTTGTGGTCGTAGATACTTTAACTAAGAGTGCACATTTTGTACCCGTAAAGACTACCTATCAAGCACCAGAGATTGCAAGAGTATTTATAAATGAAGTTGTGAGGTTACATGGTGTACCTCGCAAGATAATTTCAGATAGAGGGCCAGTATTCACTGGAAGATTTTGGACAAGTTTCCAAGGTGCTTTGGGGACAAGGCTAAATTTTAGTACATCATATCACCCTGAGACGGATGGCCAGACAAAAAAGGGTGAACCAAGTCTTGGAAGACATGTTACATATGTATGTGATGGATCAACAAAAGCGTTGGGAGGAATATCTACCATTGGTTGAGTTTGCTTACAACAATAGTTATCAAAGCTCTATCAAGATGGCACCGTTTGAATTCTTATATGGGAGGTCGTGTAGAACCCCGTTGAGTTGGGATCGTCTGGAAGATAGAGTCCTTGTAGGACCAAAATTGATTCAAAAGATGGAAGAACAGATGACAACTATTCGTGCACGGTTAAAGGAAGCACAGGATAGACAAAAGAGCTATGCAGATGCACATAGAATCAATCGGAGTTATGAAGTAGGTGATAAAGTATTCCTACGGGTTAGGCCACAAAAGAGCTCAATTAAATTTGGGAAGGGAGCTAAATTATCACCGCGATTTGTAGGACCATTTGTAATACTCGAGAAGCTGGGACCGATTGCCTATCGTCTTGCATTGCCATCATCATTGAGTCGTATGCATAATCTTTTTCATGTTTCTATTTTGCGTCATTATATTTCAGATCCTTCTCACGTTATAAATTTGAGTAACTTGCAGATATCGGACGATGGGGTCTTGATGGCCGAACCGATCCGTATACTGGACCGACGAACTCGACAGCTTCAGCGTCAATTAGTCGACCAGGTAAAGGTCCAATGGGATAGCTACAGTTCTAACTCAGCTACTTGGGAGGATGCATCTAAAATGCAGCAGCAGTTTCCTCACTTGTTTTGAAAACTTCGGGACGAAGTTTCTTGAAGAGGGGGTGTATGTAGTGCCCCATTTTGTTAGACTCTCTTATTACTCAACTATATTATTATTTGAGGGCATTTTATCGCAAATGACCCAGTTAAATTTTGAAATATATGTTTTGATCATGGTGATACATTTGGGTACTCATGAATAAATGGAATTTTGTAATGCACCATTGTAGTACCTTGTTGGACAGACTATTTCAGTGTTAAAATATGTTATGGTTTCAGAGCATTTTGAGTACAATGGCCCGATTTAATACGATGAATTAAAACGACTTATATATGTATTGATTGTTGTGTCACAATGGTTGCTTATGAATGAATAGATATTGGTAGATAGATTTATATAATGCGATATGATTGATCTTATAATGTGTGAATGAAATATATAAACAATTTTCATTTCTTACAATATATTGGTAGATGCTTTGACAATTTTCTAGTGTGACAGGGACCCAACTGCGCAATGATACAAGGTGGTGTCAATGCCACATGAATTTCAGTTTGAGTATAAACAGGATATCAGGTGATACAATTTATTTTAATAATATTTTGATTAAATTGTGTAGTACGATTAATGCACACGGTTTTCATGTGTGCAAGCACATGATCAAGGTTTCCAATCGATCCACAAAGGATGATGGGGTTGTACGGAAGAAAGTACCAGTATGGTTAGCACATATTTTCCATGTGGCAAGTTGAAAAGCGAGAGAGGCTTTTACTTGCAAGAGGCATGTTGCCGTGAGGATAGGCCACGGACTCGGTCACTCACGAGGATTAACTAAGAGGCGCGCAATGAAGTGTCGACCTTATTCCTCAGTAACTATGAGTCTCTCTACAGCGTGGATTGGACTGAGTTAACATGGTCTCAGCCATCGCACTAACTCCCCACCACGAAAAGTGGGATATTTGAAGGGCATGAAGACTGTCATGGCACCCTTGATATCACCTGGAAAAAAGAAAAAGAAAAAAACAAAAGAAATTATTAAACTATAACATTGTAAATAAGTAATAACTAAACAATAAACTCATGACTTGAAAATAAAGTAATGGAAAGTGTAACCTTATGAAATAAAAAAAAATAATAATAATAATAATAAAAAGAAATCATGATAAACAAAATAAAAGAAGATTCTAAATATTAACACATTGCACACACAAAAATAGCAAATCAAAAGCAAAAATCTAGGAATCATATAAATGAAATTTCGGAATGGTTAAGTAAAGAAATCCTAAATTAGAAGATTGCATAAATGCATATGACATTATATAAATGCATATGACAAAAGATCCGTTGAAATAAAATAAAAATGAATCCAAAATAAGAATAAATAAAAATAATAATTTTACTTTATGCATTAATCTCAAAAAAAACGATATAAATAAAGGGGCAGGGTTTGGATAGGGGGATGTTTTTGCCCTAATATTGGACGGATGAGAGAATGCAGAGGCGGATGGTGACTGTAGAGAGTTTGGTTCATCAGGTGTGAAGGGGGTTGGGAGGCCCTTAGTGATTCTACACACTCTGATCGTGCTAGGGTACTTCTTCCTGCAACCCCATTCAGCTCGGGGGTCCTTGGGGAAGGAGAGTACCCATTGGAATGGTAGGGAGGTCAACCGGTGGATCTCTTGTGATTGGGAACTGATCGACGTTTGTGGGAAACTGACAAAGTTCGTGGTGCGGCAACCTCAGAAAGAACAAGCCTGCACAAAGAAACTCAGGTTTTTATGGATTGTTAAATTGTTGTTATAATTCTTGAAATGCATTGTTAAAAATCCATGAATGGGCATTTGAATTCTATTGCAGACCCATGTCTGTATTTCTTTATAGATCTAGATTGTATCTTAGATCTGCCTCTGTAGTTTATTATAGATCTGAAATTATATTTTAGATCTGTGTTGGAATTTTATTATAAACATGTGTTTGTACTTTACGATAGATCTGGATATTTGCGTTTGCATGTGGTTACAGATCTGTGTATGAGTTGAATTGTAGATCTATGTTTTTCCTTTTTTTTTTTTGCATAAGACCCCTACCACACTTGGATGCCTTTTGGAACAAGCGCAAAACCTTTTCAAAATAGTGTCATTACAATCTTGGGTGTGCCGTAGCAAACGTTATCTCATACTTCCCCAGTACTTTATGGCCGGAATTCCATCTGGGCGTCTCTTCTTTTTCTCAGACTTTAGATTTCCTTATCATCTGGAGGTGTGATAATCGCTGCTCTCCTATTCCCGATATTCGAGTCGACCTTGTACATGAACCCCAGATAACAAAGAGCGGCACTATTGCACCATTGTAACTGTGATACCGTCCATGAAATGGATCATACAATAATTTCTGCATGTACAAATGTATCATCTATTTCTTCAACAAACTGACCCATCGAATTCTCTGTCTTCTTTCTTTTGTGTTCTGTCCTTGAAAATATGTGTATTTACTTGTTACTCGAAATCATTTGGATCCACCAACTCAACGCTGTACAGATAAACCATTTTCTTCTGCTTTTTCCTCTTTTCCATCATCAAAGAAAATGGAAGTTTCCTTTTTACAAGGAATAGAATTACTGGATTTTAAGTAATCTTTCTTCACATGAATGAATGCTCGAAAGTGTAAACTTGGGGATCAGTTTCCATAAGCATCAAGGTTTCATGCGAATTAAGATTTCAAGTTTATACCTTGTGTGAATTAAGAGTTGAAGTTTATATCATTTAAAAGAACCGGCATGTATATTATCTGGCGTTTATATCATTTAAGAGAACCAGCATGTATATTATCTGGCGTTTATATCATTTAAGAGAATCGGCATGTATATTACCTGGCGTTTATATCCTTTAAAAGAGCATGTATATTATCTGGCCTTTATATTCTTTAAAAAATTGCCATTATCCAAATTCCAATCATAAAAGAACCCGGCATGTACTATGTGACGATATTTTAAAATGCCAATCATAAAAAGACCAGCATATACTGTGTATTTGCATCAGTTGCAATAAAAACATTACAGCATGTGACCGAGACCTATCCGTTAGTATTTTTAAATTTAAAGTTCTTTACCCATTTTGCAAACTCGGGAAAGGAAGATTATATAATCTTATAATATAGTCTTCAGAGTAATAAGTATGAAAACTTATTCTGAAATCCTATCTAAAAGTTAACAGCTTTTGGTATAATTCTATTTCTGAAATTATATATAACGTTATGGTTATTTTTATGAAAACTTACTCTGAACTCATATCTAAAGTTAACGGCTTTTTAGTATGATTCTATTTTTTTAAATTATATATATGGTTATGGTTTTATTTTATTTTATGATATTTCTATTATGAAGTTATAATATATATATATGGTGCTCCTAAAATATGAAGTATATGTTATATGCAAAATTAACTGTTAAATTAGCATTATGGAAATTTGTATATTTCTCTTGTGAAAATGTAATATATATATACAGCGTAATTTTATAATCCTTATAAATACTGATAACATAAAGTTAATTATTAATCTAATGTTAAATGTTATTCTTAGAATATTTACATTTTTATTTCATAATTATAAAAATAATCAATTAATCTTGCATGCTTTTTAATACTGTATTCATTACGTAGATATTTTATCATCCATTGCCTTGTATATTTATGTGATGTTATATTATGTTGTTCAATAAGGGACATATGGTAATGAAAAAAAAAAAAAGTATGTGTATTTTCCTTATTAATAGACCTTGGGAGATAGACAGCGCTACAGGATACGTCAGGGGTACTGTATATATATATATAATAAAAAATTAATCAATTTATTTCTCACTAGTATTCAATTTCAAAAAGTAACAAGTACAATTAAATGCACATTACTTCAAAGTTCATAAATCATTGATATAAAGTGGTAATTACATAAACACATGTTGTACTTTATGCATAAACAGTTATATAGCTAAAGGAATTGGAAAGGGACTAATATAAATTTGTGGATGTTTTTTTGGATAACACATACATTTGTCATTACATCACCATTTTGCTAAGTTGCCACGAAACTTGGGTGCGGGGACAAGAACAAGGACGGGGACAAGGCCGCCACTTTTTGAAAGAAGGGACTTGGGTACGTCAGGGGTACTATATATATATATATATATATATATATATATAT
>LPNX010557464.1:193012-233893 GCA_001517045.1 Pseudotsuga menziesii
AAACTATGCCAAAGTCATAAAAGAATAAGTCAATCTTCTAGAAAAAACAGTCTAAGAATATATACCATCCCCTCCAAGCTAGATAGTGCCATGTCATTAACTTAAAAGCACAAACCTTTTAAGTCTTAGACAACCTAAGCTTGTCTTTCCTCTCGTTTGCATGTATCGTCTCCTTAGCTCTCCTCTCGCGCGCTCCAACAAAAGTCAAGACTCAACTCTAAGTTGGGAGAAGTGGACAGGCCCGCGGGGTCTTAAGAGGTTAGGGGGACCCACGCCTACCCTATCCCTCTTCGTAAAGGTAATTTTTTTATAAAAATAAAAAAAAATTCACATACCGAAGTTTCCCTGAAGTCCCCAAAATCGGGGGACAGAGTCCCCAAAATGAGCAAAGTTTCTTGTTTTGGGGCCAAAAGTACCTGATACTTGGGGGCTTCGGCGGGGACTTCAAGGGATGTCTATGAAGTGCTCGACCCAGTTTCCGAGACTTAGGGACGGTACCCGAGACAGGGACGTGAACCCAGCCCCTGGGGACGAGTTACCCTACAATACAGCCATTTTGTTATTGGTTGTCCTATTATTTTATTTTATCAAACATATTGTTTGTTGGAAAGTGATTGGTTAATACGATGCTTACATATGAATGATGGTAGTGAATGATCTTAAAGGCTTAAAGTGTTTGGTCAAACTTGCTACTAGATGCCTCTTTGTATTGATTAGCCTTGGCATCACATTGTTACACTTATAACATCTACATTCCGTCTTCTTCAGTTCCTAACTAATAGATATAAAGCACTGGTCACTAACGATTGGCATAGAAGACATAGCCTTGTTTTCTTAGTGTTTTGCAGAAGGATCCCCCCTTGGAGACTCCGGATCTCCTAAGCAATTTTGGAAGAGTGACTAAGGTGACAGTGGTCATTTCTTCCATACATTGTTTATCGGTGACTAGCCCTGCCAATTCATCCGGTAACAGTTGACTAATGTCTTTGGCAGATCAACTTCGAGATTCAAGGTAGAGGCAAGGGCTAGAGCCTAGAGGAGAGGAGAGCAAGGTGTTATTGATGAATAGGATCCCAATATAGGCAATGATTTTGATGATTATGTATTTTCAATTTTGATTCAAATATGTATCGCACTTGGTGCCATTTTGATATAGTCAGCCTTACATGGGTATATACATGAATAGACTTTGCATATTTTGTGTCTAATGGTTTGGAATCATAGCTTGGAAGCTTTGATATATATATTTTTCATTAAAATTGTAAAATTTTCTGAAATTTTTTAGTAGTCTGAGTCATTGAAATCAAACCGCTCCAAATCATTGTTGCTTCCAATTACGAGCCGAGTTGACCCTAGGCCGATTCAAAGTCCAGTTCCGAGTTTTAAAAGATTGATCCATAGTGCATACATCATGGATAAAAAACAATCGTTCAATCACATCTAAAACCTTTATTACAGTAAAATAAACCTTCCGTTTTATCGAAAAAGGGCTTAGTTTCCTCAAATCTAAAGATTTATTCAAAAGCAGTGCATAGCCATCCATGTAAAAAACTTTGGTTTATGATAGTTTTGTTCAATATGTACATCTGGATACTATTTTGGTTTTTCTGGCCCCACATGATTTTTTGGTTCCTTTCTTGCCGTTTTCTAAGATCCCAGTTTCATAATCTTTGTTGTAATACCGACTTTCCTAGCCTTTTAGCATGTCAAAATTATAGTAAGCTCGGGACGCTTCTTTCCAAGCTCTTTGAGCATAGAAATATAACTTTAAAGCAAACTAATTAATTCTCTTTTTTTAGGTCCGATAGACCAAATTTGGTCTCAGGGGACGTTAACCATCATCATCATCATCATCATCAGTGAATACAGAGTCATTGAGGGAAACGAAAACATGAAGTCGTGACCACCATCACGATAACAAGACGCATGGCATGATTGGAGGGTAAACCTTACAAACTCAACCACCAGAATGCAAACCCCGACCACTAGAATGCAAAGGCCAGCGACTAGAATGCAAACGACAAGGTTAACAAGTAGCTGAGAGGTACGAAATGCAGTCAATGTTCACAGGTCGCCTAGAGGGAAACCGTCGAACTTGAAATTCTAACTGCGGTTAGATAAAGCCACGATTGGAAAGCGTCAACAGCTACATGAATATGGATCACTGCTCCTCATTGCTTGCTGCTATACTCTGATCGCTGGTCAACCCAAGCGAAACTTGGGAAAGTTTAACTCAGATCATTTAGGGTACGATCCTGATTTAAATCGGAAAATCGTGGTTTAAACCGCAATTCCTGCTACACTGCAATAGTGGTTGCTAACCTTGCGACTCTACTAGGTTTGAACCTGTGACATATGGCCTCCCTGTCTGCAACATGCCTTGAGTGGATGTTACAATCGATTTAGCTAACCCTTGGGGATTTATTAGAATAATATATATAGATATATACATGTATATATGCATGTTCATCATTCCCTAAAGGCTAAAAAGTTAAAAGTTTTGTTTCAGTTTCAGCTCACATTTACTTTTAACATGTTTCTCTTAAATAAATATTTCATGCTCACTCAGCTTGGGATCTTATTAGATTTTCTAGCCACCTTGGAGAGAGTTCCAAGAATAGATTTTCAATTGAAATAGTATGTTTTTGGAGTTGGAGATGTTGATTTTCTGAGCAGCATCGAGAGCCCTTCTCTTCGGAGAATGGGACCACCTGGTCCGGGACCACGGTGAAGACTCAACCCAGTGTTGAGTGACCATTCTGTTGAATGGTAGATATCTGGTCTAGGACCATGATATAAACCCAGATCTACCCTGGGTAGACTCAACCTTGTGTTGAGTAGACATCTGGTTCGGGACCACGATGTAGACCAGTCTGGGACTGGTAGACTCAACTTAGTTCTGAGTAGCCATTCTCTAGGAGAATGAAGACACTGTAAGCCCTAGACTGGGTCCGGGCATGTGTGTGGCACTTTGACCCTTGATCTATGGGTTTGGTGTGCTTCTCCAAGGATTAGCTACCCTTGGTTAAGTTACCCTGGTACCAGATCTAGGTGTCACATAGTGTGTGAGATAAAAGCATTAATAACTCTCTTGGTTTATGATGATGTACTTTTGAAATAAAAAAAAATGGTACCACAGGTAATAACCACAGGGGCACTTGGTAAAAGGCCAAAGTCAAAAGTGAAAGTGAAATTAAGGAAAGAATAAAAATATTATTATTTTTATTTTTCCTAATCTTGTCCACTTAGAGGTGAACAAAGGCTATAAAAGAAGATTAATCCTTCTTATTTGTTACACACACTTTTGCTCTCACAAGAGAAGAAGACTATCTTATGTTCAAACCCTCAGCTAGGGTTTTATCAGCAAAGTCCATCTTCAGCATTTTTGCACAGCTATCTTCAGCATTCCATTTTTTGGGCAGATTTCAGCAGTCCGATATTTTCGGGGCAATTTTCAGCAGTCTAATATTTTCAGACAGTCTGATATTTTCGGGCAGTTTTCAACACGCTGATATTTTTTGGCAGTTTTCAGACAATCTAATATTTTCAGGCAGTTTTCAGCACGCTGATATTTTCAGGCAGTTTTCAAACAGTGATATTTTCGGGCAGTTTTCAGTAGGCTGGTATTTTTGGGCAGTTTTCAGATAGGCTGATATTTTCAGGCAGTTTTCAGCAGTCTGATATTTTCAGGCAGTTTTCAATAGTCTGATATTTTCAGGCAGGAGAGGGAAAATCTCAGTTTTTCTGAGAAAGCCCTAAATTGGTAATTTTCTGTAATTCTAGAAATTGTGGGTAAAATTATTAGTTTAATTTTTACTGATGAATTTTTACAGTTACTGTGGTCAAAATCTAGATCTGGATTTGAGGAACTTTTTGAAGAATTTCTTAAGCCATCTCATTTACGAGATGAGCTAATAATGCTTTTGGGGTTTTTGTCCTTTGAAGGTTTCCCCAGTGAAAAATATTGTGTCCATGTGTGCTAATGTGCTGAATGTGTTTCTACTATACTGCTGATCTATTTATTTTTATCTACAAATTTATAAAGTTTATGCTAATGCTGAAAATTTAACATGGTATCAGAGCTTAGCATGTGAAAACACAGTAAAGGGATACTGTTGTTGTTTCTCACTAGATCTTGGACTAAGATTTGCAGATCTAACATTTGGATAAGTGACAGAGATGGCTACCGTTGGTTTCAAACCGGAAGAGAAGCTCTCTGGTTCACCAAACTTCAATTCCTGGAAGGCCAGGTTGACAGCCATTCTTGATGAAAATGACTTGGATGACATTGTTTTTAATGTCACAGAAGAGCCAACTACAAATGCTGGTAGGCTTGCCTACAAGAGGAAGCAAGGTAAGGCTAGAAGAGTTATTTATGATTCTATCAAAGAAGAATCGATGCCTAACATCACATCCTTGAAGACTGCTAAAGAATGCTATGATACATTGGTAAACCTCTATGAAAAGAAGGCTCCCAGTCAAAAGAGAGTCTTAAAGAAGAGGCTACGAACTTTAAAGCTGAACAAAGATGAAATTGTTGGTTCCTTCTTCACCAAGATCAAATAGGTAAGAGATCAACTCCTTGCTATTGGTGTTGCTGTTAATGATGATGATCTTGTACAAACAGTGGTTGATGGTCTCCCAAGCTCTTGGGAAACCTTCATGGCATCCATCTGTGGACGAGAAAATTAGCCAACCTTTGAAAGGCTTTGGCATGATTGCATTCAAGAAGAAGCAAGGAACACTGGAAAGGTAATCAAGCAGGATAACCTTGCACTTGCAACAAAGACCAAGAAGTTCAAGAAGCCTTTCCCTCAATAGAAGAAGGGTAAGAAACCTCAGGGTAAGTTTTCTGACATGTCCAAGATTGAATGTTATACTTGTCACAAGTTTGTACATTATGCTAGAGACTGTAGGCAGAACAAGAAGAAACCCAAGAGAAGGTTTCAAGCTTCTACTGCAGAAGCAGAGGAAGAAGAAGATGAAGAACCAAAGAAGAAGAAGAAAACCAAGGCTAATAAAACAGATGAGCCTAAAAGAGAGTACTATTTGATTTTTGCTCTAACTGGTTCTTTCTCAACTTGCTCCACTTCTTGGTTGGTGGACAGTGGTGCCTCCAGGCACATGACAGGTAATCGTGGTACCCTTACCAGTTACAGAAAGAAGAAGTTCACCACTCAGGTAGAACTTGGAGATGACTCCACTTACAAGATTGAAGGAGTTGGCTCAACTTCACTTCAACTTGACTCAGGTACAGTTCTTCATATTGATAATTTGGGTTAAAGAATAATCTTTTATCTGTTGCTGGTTTAGAAGACAAGAGCCACAGAGTCCTCTTTATGGACAAAAAGGTTTTTTTTTATGGGCAAAAGACACAGATCTAGACTCAACAGTTCAGATTGGGGTTCGAGAGGGAGACCTCTACAAGGCCTCCAAAGTTTCCACTCATGCTTTGGTACATCACACAGTTGATCCTTGTGAACTTTGGAATAGAAGGTTTGGACACCTTCACTACACAGCTCTCCCAGGATTGCAGAAGATGGTCACAGGTATGCCAAAATTTTCTCCAAAGCATGAAGGAATTTGCAAAGGATGTGCTCTAGGTAAGAACACTAAGAAATCCTATCCCAGAAGCAAGAGTAGATCTAAAGGCATTTTGGATTTGATTCATTCTGACATTTGTGGGCCCATGTCTTCACCCTCCTTGATTGGGTGTTTATATTATGTCTTGTTTATTGATGACTACTCTTGGAAGTCTTGGATTTACTTCCTTAAGGCCAAGAGTGAAACCTTTGACAAGTTCAAAGAGTTCAAGACACTAATTGAAAATCAGACTGGCAAGCACATCCGTATCTTGAGATCAAATAACGGAGGTGAGTATGAATCTAATGAGTTTGATGATTTTTGTCGAGAAGCAGGAATCAAGAAGGAACTGACAGTGCCTTACAACCCCCAGCAAAATGGGGTTGTAGAAAGGAAGAATAGAACGATCTGTGAGGCTGCTAAAGCCATGATCACTGATCTAGATCTTCATTTGTCTTTATGGGCTGAAGCTACCGGAACTACAGTGTACATCCAGAACAGAAGCCCTCATGCTATCTTGGGTGAGAAGACTCAAGAAGAAGTCTTCACCAAGAAGAAACCTGCAATTGATCACATGAGGATATTTGGCACTCCTGTGTATGTTCATGTGCCAAAAGAAAAGAGGGCCAAGCTAGAGCCTTCCGGTAAGAAAGGCTTCTTTTGTTGGGTACAGTGATTGCTCGAAGGCTTATTGAGTATATATACCTAGACAGAGGTACATTGAGGTCAGCAGAGATGTGATCTTCCATGAGGAAGTGGTGTTTCGTAAAACACTAGAGCTTTCACCGGAAGATGCAATTCCTCCACTTGAGTTTCCAGATTCAGAAATTCAGAGGGAGGAAGAGTTTGATGATCAAACTCCAGATGTTCCTGAGAACATTGAAAGTCCACTAGAAGAACTACTTGAAGTTCCTCCTTCCAAAAGGAGACCTGCTTGGTACCGAGAAACGGTACAAGAAGCCGAGAAGCATAAAGCTCCTCCAGGGACTTTCAGAGAAAGCATAAGACCACAGAAGTACTCCAATCTTATGAGTCAGCTTATCAGTTCAGAACCTTCATCGTATGAAGAAGCAGCAAGTAAATAGGTATGGGTTGATGCCATGATTGAAGAGTATAAGTCAATCATGAAGAATGATGTTTGGAAAGTTGTTCCCATACCTACAGGAAAGTCAGTAGTGACTTCCAGATGGCTTTATAAGATCAAGCATATTGCAGATGGCAATGTGGAGAAGTATAAAGCCAGATTCGTAGCTCGTGGCTTCACTCAAAAAGAAGGCATTGACTATGACGAGACATTTGCACCTGTTGCCAGCTACACTACCATCAGAACTATCATCTCACTTGCTACAGTATTCGGATGGAAGTTACATCAGATGGATGTAAGGACAACCTTTCTCAATGGTAAGATTGGGGAAGAGGTTTATATTGAACAACCTGAAGGCTTTGTTACTCATGGGAAGAAGACCCATGTATGTAAACTGAAGAAAGCCTTGTATGGACTAAAACAGGCTCCGAGAGTCTGGTATGCCAGGATGGATGGATTTCTCCATAGCTTGGGGTTCTCCAAAAGTACAGCTGATTCTAACTTGTACTTTAAAGTTGTTCATAATCATGTCTTGATACTTGTTCTACATGTAGATGACTTGTTTCTTACAGGTGATGAATAGTTGATAGACCAGTGTAAGAGGGAGCTTACCTCTGAATTCGAGATGAAAGATCTCGAAATGATGCATTACTTCCTTGGCTTAGAAATCTGGCAAAAGCCAAGTGAGATCTTCCTGACACAAGGAAAGTATGCAATGGATATCTTGCAGAGATTTGGGATGTAGGACTGCAAGTCCATGAACGTACCAATGACTACCAACTTGACAAAGTTGCGGGACTCAACCTCTAGTTCACAACATGTGGACTCTACTCTATATAGACAACTCATTGGTTCCCTAATGTATCTCGTGCATACGAGACTAGACATCTGCTACACAATGAATGCAGTGAGTCAGTTCATGTCAGATCCAAAGCACATACACTTGGTAGCCGCCAAACATGTACTCAGATATGTGCGAGGGACTGTCACTTATGGGCTCAGGTATATTTCCAGCAGTGGAGTATTGTTATCTGGATATTCAGATTCAGATTGAGCTGGCAGTGCAATCGACCGAAAAAGTACCTCTGGTTATTGCTTCAGTATGGGATCAGCAATGATCCCTTGGTCCAGCAAGAAGCAGGGTTCCATAGCTCAAAGTACAGCTGAGGCAGAGTATATTGCTGCAAGCGATGCTTGCAAGGAAGCAGTTTGGCTCAGAAAGTTGTTATCTGATCTGTTCAAGAGAAAGCTTGACCCAACGATCATCCATTACGATAATCAAAGTTGCATAAAGCTTTCAGAGAATCCAGTGTTTCATGACAGATCGAAACACATTGAAATGAGGTATCATTTCATCAAAGACCTAGTGCAAAGAGGTGCTCTAAAGTTGCAGTACATTCGTATAGATGAACAGATTGCAGATATCTTGACCAAGCCTCTCACAACATCAAAGTTCGTGTACTTTCGTGACAAGCTTGGTATGGCAGAGAATGCCTCTCTCGCTGAAAGGGAGTGTTGATTTTCTGAGCAGCATCGACAGCCCTTCTCTTCGGAGAATGGGACCACCTGGTCCGGGACCACGGTGAAGACTCAACCCAGTGTTGAGTGACCATTCTGTTGAATGGTAGATATCTGGTCTGGGACCATGATATAAACCCAGATCTGCCCTGGGTAGACTCAACCTTGTGTTGATTAGACATCTGGTTCGGGACCACAATGTAGACCAGTCTGGGACTGGTAGACTCAGCTTAGTTCTGAGTAGCCATTCTCTAGGAGAATGAAGACACTGTAAGCCCTAGACTGGATCCAGGCATGTATGTGGCACTTTGACCCTTGATCTATGGGCTTGGTGTGCTTCTCCAAGGATTAGCTACCCTTGGTTAAGTTACCCTGGTACCAAATCTAGGTGTCACATAGTGTGTGAGATAAAAGCATTAATAACTCTCTTGGTTTATGATGATGTACTTTTGAAATAAAAAAAAATGGTACCACAGGTAATAACCACAGGGGCACTTGGTAAAAGGCCAAAGTCAAAAGTCAAAGGAAAAAAATAAAAGTACCTATTTGGTAATAGTGAAAGTGAAATTAGGAAAAGAATAAAAATATTATTATTTTTATCTTTCCTAATTTGTCCACCTAAAAGGACTTCTTATAAAAGTCAAAGGAAAAAAAATAAAAGTACATTTTTGGTAAAAGTGAAAGTGAAATTAGGAAAATAATAAAAATATTATTATTTTATTTTTTCTTAATTAAAGAAGGACTTCTTCTAAAAGTCAAAGGAAAAAATAAAAGTACATTTTTTGGTAAAAGTGAAAGTGAAATTAAGGAAAGAATAAAAATATTATTATTTTTATTTTTCCTAATCTTGTCCACTTAGAGGTGAACAAAGGCTATAAAAGAAGATCAAGCCTTCTCATTTGTTACACACACTTTTGCTCTCACAGGAGAAGAAGACTATCTTATGTTCAAACCCTCAGCAAAGTCCATCTTCAGCATTTTTGCACAGCTATCTTCAGCATTCCATTTTTGGGGCAGATTTCAGCAGTCTGATATTTTCGAGCAATTTTCAGCAATCTAATATTTTCAGACAGTCTAATATTTTCGGGCAGTTTTCAGCACGCTGATATTTTGGGCAGTTTTCAAACAGTCTGATATTTCAGGCAGTTTTCAGCAGGCTGATATTTTCAGGCAGTTTTCAAACAATCTGATATTTTCGGGCAGTTTTCAGTAGGCTGATATTTTTGGGCAGTTTTCAGATAGGCTGATATTTTCAGGTAGTTTTCAGCAGTCTAATATTTTCAGGCAGTTTTCAGCAGTCTGATATTTTCAGGCAGGAGATAGAAAATCTCAATTTTTCTGAGAAAGCCGTAAATTGGTAATTTTCTGTAATTCTGGAAATTGTGGGTAAAATTATCAGTTTAATTTTTACTGATGAATTTTACAGTTACTGTGGTCAAAATCCAGATCTGGATTTGAGGAACTTTTTGAAGAATTTCTTAAGCCATCTCATTTACGAGATGAGCTATTAATGCTTTTGGGGTTTTTGTCCTTTGAAGGTTTCCCCAGTGAAAAATATTGTGTCCATGTGTGCTAATGTGCTGAATGTGTTTCTACTACACTGCTAATCTATTTATGTTTATCTGCAAATTTATAAAGTTTATGCTAATGCTGAAAATTTAACAGGAGAGTGTGTTTTGCACTCTGTTACTGGTTGAAATGGCAGTCTAGGCCACCGGTAAGCATATGTGGGAAAAGTGACCACTGTCACCTTAGTCACTTGTCCCCAACTACTTCGGAAGTCGAAACCTCCTAGGGGAGAGCCCTATGTAACTCTGCAAAAGACACCAAAACAAAAAAATATCTCCCTTTGAGGATTGTTAATGATCGGTGCCTATTGGAGTCTAGAAGGTGAATGAAGGCTTTATGTGATGTGTATAGTTGTTGTTGTAGCAATAGTTAGCCTTGTGGAAACAACAAAGATACATGTGTAATTATTGATCAAGCACAGACTTATATCATTGTCCTAACCAAGGCTACGGGGAATCGCTAGGGACCCCCATGAATCGCTCATGATTCGCGCTCCGGGGGGAATCGATGAGGAATCACTCACAGAATCGCGATTCCTCTTGGGGGCGTTTTTGGGAATCGCGATTCCTAGGGAAAAAAACGCCCCCTGCCATCCCCGAAATCGTTGAGGGAGCGACGCTCCCAAAGTGATTCCTCAATGCTCCCGAGTAAAAAAACGCCTTTAGTGATTCCATGCCTTAAGGATTTTTTTTCCATTTTTCTAAATTTTGCAAAAGAAAAAATTGTTTTTAGTGATTGGCTAAGGTTCAATTAGCCTTTAAAAACACTATTAGACTCATTCTAGTCCTCATTTGCTTGTTTTCATTTATCTTGCTAGGGCTTTGAATGGCTTTGCTAGTTGTTTGAGAAAAATTTGTAGGAGATTGACGGGGAGATTGAAAGCTTCTATTTGTGAGGGCTAGGAAGGAAGACCGAAGGCTTCCATAGATACATTCAACCATCCTTGAAGAGCTAAAGAGGTAGGCTCTAAAAACCCAATCTTTGTTTGTTTTTGAAAAAAATATTTCACTATGTTAAAATTTTAAATCTTATATGTGTTTTTTTCCTACTCTTTCCAATTTCTTCTTCTCCACCTTTCTATTGTGGACAAGAAGTGATTCTCATATTGAATCAAGAAGCATGATGGGTATGTGGTTTTTGTTTTGGGTTCCGATTCTTCTCGTGATGATGGTGGTGGGAAGTAGATTTGGTGGTGGCAATGATGAGGAGGAAGAGATAGGGAGTGGCACATAACATGGAGAGGAGGAGGAGGAGATTGAGAGTGATGAGGGGCAAAAACAAAAAGACACAACACCTTTGTGGAAATATGTGACAAGGCCTGGGGGAGGTAGAGGGGGTGGAACCACGAAGTTTGCATGCCTCCATTGTAATAAAACTTACACAAGTTCATATACCTGTGTGAGAAAACATTTGTGTGGGCTTATGCCACGTGATCAAGGTAAGGCTACTGGAGTCAAAACATGTGACAAAGTGTCAGCTAAAGAAAGAAACAAATACAAGATGGAAGAAGAGGTCGCTCAAAACAATTCCAAGAGATCAAGGGTCGAATTTGAATCCCTTGCTAGTGGATTCTCGCCTTTGCAAAAAACATTATCAGATTTCCTTGACCTTGGTGGCAGAGATGATGTGAATTCAAAAATTTACAGGTTTCTCTATGCATGTGGTGTGCCATTCAATGTTCTTTGCTCACCCTATTGGCATGAAATGGTACAAGCCATCAATGGTGCCCCTAAAGGATACATGAGCCCTGGGTATGACAGAGCTAGAACCGTGGGACTTGATAGGGAAAGAGCCAAAATCAATAGTGCCCTTGGAAAGTTTACAAATGATAGGTCCAACTATGGGGTATCCATTGTATCTAATGGGTGGACAAATGTTAAAGGCAAGCCATTGATAAATATTCTTGGTGTGTCTGCTAGTAGTGCGGTCTTCCTTTCAACTCATGACTACTCAGATTGCTACAAGCCTAGTATAAATATTGCACAACCTTTACTTGAAACCATTCAAACGATTGGGCCATACAATGTCATTCAAGTCATCACAGATAATGCTGCTAATTGTAAGGCAACAGGAGCAATCATTGAGGATAAGGCAGCAGGAGCAATCATGGTTGATGTTATCTGTTAGATTGTTAGATTTTGTTGATGGCAAATATTATATGTTAAAATTTGAAGGTTGATGTTGTTGATGATTGATCATTGGATGACAATGTCGCAAGTCATAGCTCCTAGATGATTGATGTTATATGTGTATTAAATGGTTATATCTATGTTTCAATAGCTAATTTGGCATAATACATGTTTTTTTAATATATATGCATCAAATATATTAAAATATGTATTATATAAAAAACGCTCCCAAAACAGAATCTTTTGAAAATTTCGCTTTTCGCTCCCACTCCCCGCTTCCAACAGCATAGGTCCTAACAAGCATAAATTAAGAATCTAGCCAATTAGTACAGCATATATGCGTCAGCCATTCATTCAAGTGTTCAAAAATTTGTAGTGTAGGTAGTAGCAACTATCATGGATTAATATGTCAAGTCTACAAAAGATGTTGCATTACATTCCCTAGCAACAATAGTAACTAGGCATTAGTAACAGTGGTATGTTAAAATCAGTCCCCAACATGTGCATATAGCACCTTTGTACAGCAGTAGATATCCAAAGTGGCAAAACACAAACAGTAAATGGTACCGATCATGGCATAGTAATACTTATGACAGTAGTAGTAGTTATAATGCAAACAACCATTAAGCAATTACATCAACTCAACATTGTACAATATTTGCAAGCTGCATGTATAATAAAAGAAACGCTGACACTCTACTTTCAGTGATATATGATATGCTATCCCTCCGTCAAGTGTTAAAATCAGTCCCTTTTTAGGTATGTATGCAAGATCTTCAGCATTATATATAAAGCATTTTATAGGAGCATCATGTACTCAGTCATTCAGCCCCAGTCTTATCATAGCAGCATCATAAAGTTAGAGTCCTTATTGTACAAACATCATTCATTTAACCAGTAGTGCAGTAGCCGACTAAAAAAGAATTGTGTGTACAATTAACAATTTGCAGACTGTGTGTATTAATATGATGATAATCCAAAGCTTTACCTCAACATCCACCAACAACTTTAAGGGTTACATGTGTGGACAGTCCCAACGCGAGCTGACCCTTTCCTTGCCACTGTGTAGGTTAGGGGAGCTTGGCGAAGCCAATGGAGGGCTGCCACTGTAAGGGCAGCCCAGGGAGGTGGGTAGAGACCCCGGATGAATGCAGAGGAAGAGGCTGCTGCTGTACCAGCAGGCCCAAATATGGGGCAGTCCTAAGAAGAGATCGAGGGTAAGAAAAAAAGAGGGAGAAGAAGGGCAGCGAGATAGTTCAGGGAGGAACGAGAGTAGTTAGGAAGTGGCCTAGGGCAGCGAAGGTATAAAGAGAGACTAGGAGAGGGCTATGAGGATAGGGTATGGTTGCATCAAGGTAGATGAGGGTCTTTTAGGGCTGTAGCAAAGGTTGTGAGGATGGAGAAGAGGACTGTTTGGGGCAGCCGAGGAAGAAGGAAGCTCTTGTGAGGGTTTAGGGAGGAGTTTTAGGGACAAGGCGAGGAAGAGGAAAGGGTTTAGAGAGTTTAGGAGGGACCAGTGAAGGTATGGGGTGAGTTGGGAAGGCTAAGGAGCATCAGCGAAGGGAGTATAGGGAGCTATGGAGGGCAGCCGAGGGTATGAAGGGACTGCTGCTAGGGCAGCGGTGGCCTCTAGGACTGTTTTGGGTGGAAAAAAAAGAGAATACTAACCCTAAAACTAATCTAAACTGAACCCTAGGACTAGCCTAAGCCTAAGACTAAACCCTAAACTAGATTTGTGAGAGAAAATGGTGTGAGATCCAAGGGAAACCCTACCCTAGCACAAGCCCTACCCAACCTAGGGGTTCTAAGGAGAATGGCTAGCCTAGTGAGGAAGGGTCCTAGGTCAAGCAACTAGCCTAGAAAAACTAAGGAGAAACCCTAGGGAACCCTCTCAAGGAGACGTGCCTCACTTTAATAAGGTGACAAGAAAGAAGGTAATGGCCTATCCTAGGGAAAAGTGCAACTCTAGGGCTACCACTAAGACTTGAGCATGCACATCCACCAACATCCAAACAACAAGGTAAGAAGCCTGACCTCCTTGTGCTCGTGTTCATCCAACAAATCAAAACATCACCAAGAGCAGAGATTCACCAAAGAAATACCAAAAAATAGCTTGCATTAACCAGAAAACTTCCTCAAGAGGAGCGCATCCATCCAAAGAAAGCCTAACAAGGGTAAAATAAGTGCATAGTGCATTATCCCATAAGTTCTCTCTTTAAAATGAAAGTGAGGAGATCTATTTATATAATCTCACACTCACTTTTTACAACATATCCAGGCCTACATGCCTTAAAAAAAGTCAACTTAAAATGTCAACTGAAAATTAAAAGAAAATAATAATAAAATATAGCCTAAGGTAGGCTACCTGGGGTATTAGTACACCCAGGTGCCAAAACACGCTCAAATAAGCGAATCACTCCAACGACATGCTAGAGTGAGCTGGAGGGAGGGCGTTATAGCCCATACGCTCCCTAGAATGCTGTGAAAACCCTCAACACCCTCCTCAAAGCATGAAAATGGCCTAGCATGGAGGATGTCTTCCTCTAAGGAGATAAGCCCAAGGAGAGCAAGAACCCACTGAAGGGAGACAAATGTCTCACAGCTGAAGCGAAGGCCACCGGAGCACATAAACAGGATATGGAGCCATGTGACCCAGTGGTCAACCCTTAAGGGCCCCAGACACCAACCCCGAGGTTAAAAACCCTAATAAAGGGCAGTCAGCAGTGCCATTAAGCCATAGTACCCCTAAAGGATGACAAAGGACCCATCCATGATCGCCATTGCTTGATAACACCCCTCTTGGTCGAAAAAATTGGCCCTCTCTCCCTGGGGTACACCTGAAAGTGCGTTGGGTACAGATGCAGCGTAACACACTCTTTTCTTGTTTGATTTCCCTAATATGCCAAGTACTAGTGTCTTCACTCTTGATCATTGATGATTTTTACACTTTTTGAACTCTAATCTATTAATAGAAATGCCATTTGTGTGCTCATATATTTTCATGTTCTCGATTCTATGCTAATTGAATAGTTGTATCATTATATTTTAATTCTATGTAAATTGCTTAATTTTTAGTTTCTTCTATTTCTAAAATGTATTAGAATAATATTTTTTCAAAGGATCGAGAACATCCAAATGGATGGTGGTTCAACCACCAGACGCAATAGTGGCTGTTAAGCTTGAGGGACTACATTGGATTTGAACTTGTGACCTATGGCCTCCCCATTAGCAACATGCCTCAGCTTCAGTTGACATTTTCTTTTAACATGTTTATCTTAACTAAATAGTTGATGCTCATAAGCTAGGGTTCTTGTTGAGATTTTCTGGCCAGCTTTGCTTGGGTTATACGAATCAGCCAAAACAAAAAAAGAGATTATCAATTTCGTCCATTGCGTAGATTAGCCGCAAGCCAGATCTGTGACAACAACAAGAATAATTCTGATGCCTCAAAGTTGAAATTGCTCTACACATTAACCCTTCGCATTGAAAACCCATAATTTTCTAAAGCCAATATATCATTCTAGAATAACGATGTAAGTGTTTGTAAATGCAAATACGAGTTTGAAAGAAAGGAAGACCACTTACTTTGAAAAAGAATACTGCTGCAATCAAGCCATTCTGAGCATAATCCAAAGTTGTGTACAGCATATTAAGTAATACTCTTTGACAGGTCTGCACATTTAAAAATTAAATGCCAAAAAATTTCAATATTCTGTAATGCTAAAACAGGAAACAAGCATAAGCATAATTTACATTACATGTAGACTGCAACCATGCCATTAAGTTCAATGCAAAAAGTAAGATACAATTATAATACAGGTATCTCTTAATCCGTTATGATTCCAAGTTTTATTTCACCAACAAAGATAACTGCCCAGTGCCATATATGATATAACTCCATCCCTCTACCTACAACCCTATAAAATACTCCAAATATTTGGTAATATAGATAAATTTGAGCATCTAATATAGAATGAGCATGACTCACGTTTTTCTGCTGTTGCACCAAAATGATCTGGAGCATTTTGACAATCTCTATTGTTAGGTTAGTTAAAATTTGAGCCCCAAAAACCAACCACACCAATTGAACCATTGCAAATTGAGAGAGTTAAATCTCATACTTCCCAGGATAATGCACTACATTATCGTAGTTACTTACGGAAATAGGGTTCTCTGAATCCTGACTTTGCCATGAAAGCATTTTATCATGCCTTGGAAAAAGGTATGGGAGGCTCTTCTGTAGGGAAGCACAGTTACCTAGCATGCCAGGTTTTTTAGAAGATGCATGTATATTTATCCATATCACAGACCTTGCAGTGTACATGAAATTTCACATATCTATTACCAAAATGGTTAACAGGCATGCCAAAAAAGATCCTGGAGTATGTCATCAAACTTACTTAAATGCAAATGTATTCTTTGATTTTTTATGTAGAGGGTGCTAAGGATTTTTTAACTCAATTATCTACATGATGCATTTCTGATTCAGATTTCTCTCTGGTCAGACAACTTTCACATTCTTATATGGTTATAAACTTATATACCTTGGCTCAACTGATACCTTGTTAATTAGAGGTTTTAATCAAAGAAATTGCAGAATATAAAGATAATACAAATATTTCAAAAAACAAACACAGAAACACCTATTCAAGTGCTTTGAAGTTTTCTTGTTCTTCACTGTCCTGACTCCTAACCAAGCCGCCTCTTTTTCTTTGAAATAAACTGTGGATGAAACTTAATACATTGCAATGGCTTCCATTCTAAATTACTATTTAACATTTTCAGTTTCAATTTCAATTCAAAAACTATTGATTATTCTGCCAAACTTATTGTTGATGCCCCTTTATCTCTATTCATTGTTGTTATTCCTATCAATAATCCACTTGATTACCTGCTAGTAGGTGATATAATGCATTGACTTCTACTCAGCTATTGTAGTAACTATCTATATACTCCCCCATTCCATAATACATGCGGAGATTGGTGCTCGGCCCTTTCAGCTCGAGACTGTATTCAGCCTTGTCTCACTCTTACACTGCATTCAGAGCTTTGTTGACTCAGCAAAGGGACGGGATCAAGATCTGTACTTAGCCTATTGTTCATCAGAGTCCATTGCCTCAGCTAGCCATTCAAGCCACTCTCATTGTTGGTATGCGGGAGTCTCAGATCTTTTGGAGTCTGTTGGTATTGCGATGGATTAGCTTCCCCCATTTAAATAATCCTTGGATACACCTATCCCACTCATCCTTACCAAGTAGGAGATGAATAGGATCAACCAAGATGATATCTACAAGCAATTTGTGCAGGTCACCAGGATCAACCCTCCGAGCAAGTCACATTCAAAGATGGCCTTCTACACGGAGCACTTCATGGATATGAGGGATGGACTCATTGTTCGACCCCATTACACACCCTGCCAGTGGGTGCAGATTCTTCATTTTCCCTTAGGCCAATTCAAAGTAGACTCTCATAGACATAGGGTGGAGACAGATCACCAAATTGATCGATTAGATAGGATCTGCTAGGTGTGCCATCTTCAAGAGGTTGATACTAAAAAGCACTTGATTTTCCAATGCCCTATTTACTACTAGATCTGAGGGCGATTCTACTATCTTTTCAGGGAGCTTCAGACTCTGGCCAGTTTCTTCAAGTATAACAACCAGAGATGTCTAGCCTTATACTTGTAGGAAGTGCTCCAGCTCCTCTCCCTCATCCTCAAGCCACATTCACATCCTAGACCAACTTCCACTCAGCAGACAACTTCCTTTCTCACAGTCCTCCCATCTACTAGGGGCACCAGGAGGAAAACGAATAACAATCTTGTTTTCAAACCTAGATCTGTGAGGACTGGAAGGACAACAACTTCCACTTCCATGAGACCCCAGCAGCATTGCCAATCCTCGTCCCATACCAGGCTCCAACAGCCATCCAATATAGTCTAGACCACAAAGGTGGGCCCCCTCCTCCAAGTAGGAAACACATTACACAGTCTAGCTCCTTTTCTAGGTCTTCCTCTAAACAAACTTCTATTTTGAAATTCCTCTATTTGGCTTTGAATGTTAGGAGAGATGGTTTGAGCGGACCATGCTAGGCTTGTACTATTTGTATAATAGATTCTAGATACATTATCTTTGTACATCTCACTTTCGGATTAACTCTCCATTTTCGGAGTTGGTTTCCCAGGATATAGATTAGAATCATACTTTATTTTCTACATTTTGCTTTTCATAGGCATCGTTTTAGCACTCCCACTTTGTATTGACATCACTTTGTACCATACAATCCCTTTGGCCTACATCAGTGGTCATTTGTTGGACATTAATAAAATCATCTCTTATCTTATCTAACATTACATCTTATTACATGTTGCCACCCTTCTTCCACAAAGTGTGTATTATTTTCGAAAGGTACAAGTATCTTAGATATTATGACATTAGCTAAGAATTTGCAAGAGTGTTCATGGTCAGAATTTAGATTCAAAGTTTGCTCTGCAATGGTAGTCACGATGTTGTCAACGTTTCGAGCCCCAACGGTGGCTCATCTTCAAGACAATAAGTGTTTGTCAAGTTTAAGGTTTGAGCTAGACAATGCAATAAATAAAGAATGTCTCCCATTTCTTTAAGGATGTGTGTCTTTACATGTTGCAGCCAACACATCAAAGGGAATGCAGCTGATATTAAGAGACAACCTATTCAAGTCACGAGGATATAGGTCGTAGTAAAGTTGGGGAACCAAGCTTTACTAAGGATTAACCCATCGTCTCTGTTTAGGCAGTTTGGCATTTTGGAGATTTCAATGGCTTCCCTAATTCATCGTTTGGACCAATGATCAACCCTAGCCAACACCTTCGCCTCTTGTATTAGGATATGGTGTTTAGAGTTGCAAGCATGTTCTGCAAGAGCTAATTTTGTTATTCTGTTATGAATAATGTCTGCCTTGTGTTCTTTGATTCTCTATTAGGATATGAATAATGTTTTGCATGTTTCTCCAATGTAGACTTTCCCGCAAGTACACAGAATTTGATAGACCCCTTTTTTGGGCTTTAGGGTTGATGGGATCCTTGACCGAGCTTAGGAGCTTCATGAGACTGCTAGGCAATAAAAAAACAATGTTAATTGTTTTCTTTCTAAGAAGGCGGGCAATCTTGTCAGTGGTCCCTTGTATGTAAGGCATAAATACTTTGTGATCTTCTTCTTCTTTGCAATTTTCTTTGTCGGAGCTTTCTTTTGTTTTATCGTGTCTCACCTCAACCTTATTGAATGCCTTGTCAATCTCAATATTAGTACAGCCATTTCTCTTGAAGACTTTCCGTACATGTTCATGCTCTTGTAAAATGTGATCATCATCCGAGATCCTTGATGCCCTCATGATGAGTGTGTTGAGCACTCCTCTTTTTTGGTTGGGGTGAATGATGCAAGCAAGCATGCACATATTGGTCCATATGGGTTTTCTTTCTATAAACCCCATGGGCCAGAGAGCCATCTTCTTTCCTTTTTAACAAGACATCCATAAACGGTAGAGATCAGTCATTTTCTTGTTCTAAGGTAAACTTTATGAGGTCCGATTGTTAAGTGTTCAACAAATTTTAATAGCTCTTCTTCTCCATGTTCCCAAATGACATTTGTATCGTCTACGTACCTCACCCACCAGTTGGGCTTCTTGGGGGCAAAGCTGAGTGCCTTCTTTTCAAATTCTTCCATAAAAAGGTTGGTCACGATCGAAGAAAGTGAGGAGCCCATGGCGACACCACACTTTTGTTCAGAGTTCACCTTGGAAACTGAAGAAGGTGGATCTCAGACATAATTCAACCAACCATGCAGTTTCAGGATATGCCAAGTTTTCTACAACTTTGACGGCCTCATTTATCGGGATCATTGTGCAAAGAGAGATGACATCAAAACTAAGTAATCTTTCATGCTCCTTAATCTTTTTGTCTTTAATCTTGTTCACGAAGAAGGTAGAGTCTTTAATGAACGAACTAATATTGCCTACCAATGGTTTCAGCTTGTTCGCCAGAAACTTGGCCAACTTATACGTTGGGGATCACATTGTGTCAACGATGGGTCTAAGCGCGTTATCGGCTTTATGAATCTTAGGAGAGCCGTATATCCTTGGGACGGTTAGGCACGATATCCTTAACTTGGTTTTAGTGTCATCGTCGAGCGAGGAATGTTGAATGGCATTAGAGACGTTCTTAACCACTCTGCTCATTGGGTTTCTGCCTAGCTTTATGCAACACCCACTATTCATCAAGCGGTCCTTCATCTTCTCCACGTACTCTTTTTTATTCATAATAACCGTCACTCTTCCCTTATCTGCCTTCAGGATCACAATATCCTTGTTATTCTTTAAAGCTCGCACTTCAAGACACTCGCTTTTGCTGATGTTGAGTCCAGGGGGGTCTGGCTTTTCTAAGTGTGCTGCAGCATTCTTGCCTAATCATCTCAGATTCCGCTTCAGTCAGGTGTTGGATTCCCGATTCAACTCCACGCACTATGTCATCCACGGGAATTTTGGACAGTGCAATCGCGAAGTTGAGACCTTTCTTCAAGAGGTTGATGGCATCATTATTTAGCGTGAGGTCGGAAAGATTAATCACCAGCCGATTCGTAGTGTCCCCTTCTTTGTCAGGCATCGTATCCCCATTGTTTCTCACGTCCCTCGCAGTATCTTGCTTAGATAATTTTTGTAACTTGAGATCATGTATATTAATCATTTTCTCACAAATCGTAGAAGATCTAGCATAGGAGCTTCTATCAAAGTGCGTCCATGTTTCTCTGTCAAGTGTATTGGCTAACCGCAGGGGTAGCTGAAACAGTTCTGTATCGATGTTAGCTAACTCCAATTGAAGCTGTCTAAATTGGCGTGGTGTGATCATGGCACTCATGCATTTGAATAGGGACTCATTCTTTACACAGTTAAACTGATGCTTGATCTGTGCGAAGGTGGGAACTATGTGGCAGTCTCTGCATCTCTTTAAGAACGGTAAGTGGACTAGCTTTTTGTATTTATTAATCCTTAGTAATCTTAGATATTTTTAACTGGCCACATCAATCTGTAGAAATCTCTGAAATGCTCTAATTCCATGTGGAAATTTTGAGAATCCGAATTTTATTGCAAATTCATAAATTTCACTTAAACCTTGATGTTTCTTGGATCCATTTTCTGTGCATTTTCAGCCTTAGAGCTGAATCTGACATGTTAAATTACAGCAGCAAAACTTCCCTTCTTTTTAATCCAATTCACAAGGCATATAACAGATTAGAAAATAATTTGGACAGCAGATTATTGCAGCAGTAAATCTGCCCCTTCAGCTTCTATATGTTTGTTAAATCACTTAACAAAGTCTGCTCAATGTTAAATCAAACCAGCATGCATAACCAGTGCTAGGAACTATTTGAAAAGATAACATAAGCTGAAATTCAAATCTGCAAGTACAAAAAATTTGGACAGCTAGAACACTTCGTATATCTAGAAAGATGAATTAGAAGTACATACCACAGCTCAATACAAACTGGTACAAGTCACTGTTAGCTTTTGGGATTCATCCAAAAGTATTCACACCATGCTTGGGACTGCTTCATTTGATGTGGGGTGCATGGTGTGTCAATTATCCTAGGTTGTACCATGTTGGACATGCACATTGGAGATCATTTTCTCATGGGTTGCTAGACTTTGACTCGATGCTTATGTGGCACATTTGCTTGTAGCGTTCGAGACCTAGATCGCACAATGACTTTTTGTTAGATTTCTAGGTTACTCCGAAAGTGTTTATACCATGTTTGGGGATGGTTCATTAGATTTGGGGTACATGTTGTATGTTCAGCCCCTAGATGGTCCAAGATGGATTGTAGCATAAGAGATGGCCCGTGATGGATATGCATAGTTGAGCTAACTTGATCAATGCCTACTTGACCTCAAGATTATATTGGCTCAGTATTCTTCCCTCATGCATTGGAAATCTCTTGCTTGGATGGTGGACACCCTTCATTGTGGCCACATGGAGGATTCACTTGCAAGAAGAATACCCTACACGGCATATGAAGTATTTTTCATCTTGGAGGAGGGCTTGGATACCTAGACAGCATGGATGTACTTGGTTGCTTACTTGGAGACCTAGAATTGACTTGTGGATCCCTAGGTTGCGACACCAGTTCTTGTGGGTGACTAGACCACGGAGATTGGCACATCGCTTAAGAGGAGATTGAAGTCCACAAAGCATGGAGGAGGATCACTAGACCTATCTTAAGGAGCGCCCTAACATTCAGAGACTTTATTGTTTACGACATCACCCAAGAGCTTGACATGCGCTCACTTGGAGTGGAGCGCCTCACTTGTGTGTGGCTTACTTGTGTATTAATAGGCTTGCTTGTAGGGCTAGTCCCACCTGTTATATTGTTGGCCTCCTTTACCTCATATAAACAAAGGAGAGATTCCTTTTAAACAACTTTATATCATCTTTTGTATCTTCTTCTTAGCTCTTGTTCTCTTGGGGTGATGTACTAGGTTTCATGAAGAAACCCTAGTGGAGCATGTGAAGTAGATGTTTTATCTCTCTTAGATTCTTTCTGGGTAAATTTGATCTCCCTCTTGAAGGCACAAGGGATCTTGGAGGCAACTTGAAAATTAGGGTTAGGGTTTCTCCTAGAGGATTGAGATTAGGGTTTGATGAAACTCTAGGATGTATTTGGGAAGATGAGGACATCTTGCCTTGAAGTCATGCTAAGGTCATCTTAGCTTGTGGAGCATCTTCGTGGAACTAGGGTTTTCATTATTTCCCTAGTTTGAGGTTGGAGAGTTTGTTGGGCATATGCTAGCTCATCTTGAGCTTGGGTGTGTACTTGAACTTCAACACTGAATTATATATATGAGGTTTTTAGCTTTCCACATCTTGTCTATATTGCAGATTTGATTTCAGAAGTTTGTCTTCTAAGGATAGTTATTTCAGTGCTTACTTGTCTTGATGATTTGACACACATTAGAAGGAAACTGTTAAGGGACTTAGCACTCATATTGATGACAATAGTAAATCCATCTCGTGCTGTTTGGTTTTCGGTTATATCTATTGTGTATAATGAATTTTCAGATATGGTTTATGCCTAAGAAGTTGCCCTAGAGGGCTGAAAAGTCACTAGACCATTTGATATCTTTTCTTCTTGAATTGTAGGGAAGTTTAGAGTTGTTTGGAAGTGAATTATTGTACTTATTACACTGTTGTTTGGTATTTTAATTTACAGCAGTCTTAGGGCAGAGAATTATAACGCTAAGATCTAGGAAACCTTCTAGAAAAAAGACGGAATTTTTTTTTTGCATTTAAGTGTCAACGCCAAGAAATTCCCAACAATTCATACTACATAGGATGCACACCTAGAGAGGTTGCTGGTTTGCTTGCTTCGGAGGATGAATTACCTTGGAGGACGGTGTTAAGTCCTAGATGGCATGAAGACAATTGGTTGCTTGCATGGAGGCTTGTAATTGACTTGAAGATGCCCAAGATGAGGAGTGTTCATGTAGGTGGGCTGGAGCAAGAGATACACACGGCTTAGGAATGCTCAGCCTTGGAACCTTGCTTGTTGGATGTGCATGCCTTGGATCCTAACATGTGGCACTTAGAGTTGGAGCGCTTCACAAGTGGGCCTATCTTTTGTTTACTTATGTTGCTTGTAGTGGGCCAAGTCCACTTGTTGTTGTTGGTCTCCCTCACCTTTCATATAAATAAAGGGAGTATAGAGTATTTCCATCACTTTGGTAATGTTCACTTATGTAATCACATACTTGTGTTAGAGATGTGATAGCTAGATAAGATAAGATAAAATAATTTTATTAATGTCCAACAAATGACCACAAAAGTAGGATAATGAGACTATGCAGTACCATGATAATAAAACAAAGTGGGAGCGTAAAGGTAGCTCCAATAAAACCTAAAAGCAAAACTCAAACCAAACCTTAGCTCTATAAATGGAGAGTCGATCTCGGAGAAAAATATAGGAGCGATATGAAGAGAGTTGGGCATTAATAAAATTATCTCTAGAAGGGATAGGGATTCGTATTCTTTATTAAGTCGGGGTTGAAGAGCATGTCGCAGGCTGAAATGAGGTCCTATGAATTGAACCAGCAAATATGTATAGGTGCTAGTGATCTCGACCTCCTCCCCTTTGAAGAAGAAATGAAGATCAGTAAGAAGCCTCTTTGATCTGTTGAAGATCATAACCTTGGTTTGGTTTTACCCAAGTTGACCATCAATTGACGAAGATCACAAAAGAGCAAACTAGTTTCTTTGTACTCTTCTTCATTTGCATTTGCTCTCCATCTTTAGTGGTAGAATTCTTGAGGAAATTTGTTTTCCCCTGGAAGACAAAGAAGACTAGGCTTTGGAATAAACCCTAGAGGAGCAAAGGGAGCTCTTGGTCTAGTAGTTCTTGTGAGAGAATTGTTATCACCAAACTTGTAGTTGCCTCCAAGATGGACGGTAGAGGGATGGGAAACTAAAGAGGTGGAACCAAGATAGCCTCGACTCCCAAATGGATGGTTGTCACGCCAATCAAGGCAATCTTCACTTGATGTTGTCTTATCCCAAGACAACAATGGGGGAGACCCAGATCTACTCCCGACAGGAGAGATTAGACCAAAACACCAGATCAAAATGAAGTTGAAGTACGTAAGGTGTAAGGTGGAGTAAAACCTAGATCTATGGATGAAGTCACAAGGTGAATTAGGGTTTGGATCAAGGGTTTATGAAATGTGAAATTTGATCAAGTTAGAAATACAAGTGACCTATGAGCTTATTACTAGATCTGGGATCCAGGTACTAGCAAAAGATGAAGATACCCTCTGCCTTGGGAAACGTGACCAATGCAGGGAGGGGAAGAACAGGATTGGGGCTATCTAGTACCACGGAGTGAACTCGAAAGAAGGTATGACAGTGTCAAAGCACTCGAGCCACAAGGAAAAGATCAAATCGCAAGAGAAGGAGGCAACATGAGGGGTAGCGCTAGGGCTTAGAGAACAGTGCATTGGGATTTGGGCTAAATGGAGTCACTTTAGCAAAACGTTTTTGAAGACCCACTTAGGGTTTGACCCAATCCACAAAACCCAGAAATGCTTTGCCCCGAGATCAAGCGGTTTGATCCATAATATTTTTTATTTTTTAATATTTAGGGTTTTAACATGAAAATGAAGATGCCAATGGATTGAGATCTAGAAAAGAAGCACCAACCTGTAGATCTTAGCTGGAAAACCTTGTAGATGCCTTGATGATGATGATTTATGTCGTCCCGATCAATTTGAGAAGATTTGAGGAACCTTCTATGTAAAATGATTTGCCCAAGGACGCCAATGTGCCCTCTCTCCTGCACAACAAACATCAACCATATTAGATTTGATAAGTCAAGAAAGAAGATCAAATGCTACAGAAAAATAGCAAGATGAAATCATAGATCACAATGATGCTAATGAAGACCCCATGATACAAGCAAAGCCAATCCAAGCGAGTTGAGGAGCCCCTGCAAAAACGCCCAAGTTGAAGTTGCCCTCCTGTAGACAAGACATTGTTTCCACAAAATATAGATCTCACAACAAATACCCAAATGCTAGGAAGCAATAGATTTCCCAATCACCATCTAAGAACATCAAATGCAAAGGAGATCCAAAAAATTTCCACAAGAATAGTTTTTCTATTATCCAAATCCAAGAGTCAAAGACCCATTTACAATGAGAAGCTCCCTCCTTTAAATAGGAATGAGAGAACCAAAATCATAACCATTTTTCAAATGGGTGGCTAAGATTAAAAGATCAAAATGTTCTAATCAACGGTTGAGATGAGCTCAACATAGAGTACATGGATCAATACAATAATATAATATATAAAGGGACCAAATCACCCTAAGAGAGGGGATCCCACTCATTAAAAAATAAATAAAGCTCATGGTGGGTCCAGGGAGTGTTAACTAACTCTCCTAGTGTGTCCACATGACACAATAAAAATAAATTAATTTTTTAAGTGCAATATAATGCCTTTCTGAGGAAATCGTGAGCCTCCAAAAGCTCCAGAAAATAATAATATATGCCGAAGAGATGGATGTGGATCCATCCAGGTGTTGAAACTGCTGGAGGAGTGGAAGACATCACACTCATCATCAAAACTCATCCCACACCATTTCCTTGCCTCAATAGCCCAAATCAAATTCTTCAGTAGCCATTTTTATTATTTTAAATCTGCCTCGAGAAACGTGATATGCCCAAAACTGACTCCTAGGGTGCCAGCGTCATCCAACTGAGCTCACCAGGCTCTCTGGAAGGGGGGTAATATGCTAAAAACAAGTGGCTAGACCACCCCTGCCTCATACAGCGCCCTAGGTGAACCAAACAAATCATCTTTGCTCTAACGGGCCATTCAGCATGGCAAAACTGCACCAGAATGGTACACTGAGACAAATCATCACTGTAACTTCCCGGAACTGAAAACAAGTTGTCTCATTGGACTCGGTGAGTCCAAATCCATCTAAGGTGCATACTCGTACACCCTACAGATCTTTGTATGATCTAATATAATATCCAATATGCCCAGACAAAAAAAAAAAAATCTGTAAATGATCAATAATAAAACCCAAGCTAACATCCATATGCTGCAAGTGTTTAAAGGTTAAGACATGCTCTATAAATCATTAAAATAACAATTATAACAAGTAGCAATCATTTCACTGGCGATCTATTAAACAAATATTAACTATAACTTAGACCAAACTTTCAAGACCATACTCACTTCATAGTTGTAATCAATTTGCTAGTGAAGGGTGAAGGCTAAAATCAAAAGGCTAGGCTGAGGGGTGACTACCAACTCGACACTCTGACACTTTGGATATGGAAAGAGGATAATCACTCTAGCATATGTCGGACAAGCAACAACACAGGGGATGGCAGTGTCTCACAACTGGATAAGTTGCGTTCAAAGGTGCTTATTCACCTTGACAAATGCTCACGATCCAAATCAATAAAGGTGAGGCCAGCAATCTTTAGATATAACTTTTAGGAACCATTGCTTTTTGGGCCTTTGATTTTCCATAGCCTTGGTCCATGTATTTATTACATGGATTTTTATTATTGAGGCTTCATGCATTCATGTATGTTTAAAAACACTACTTTTCATGAATGTTTTAAGATATTCATTTCAATGTACTTCAAAGCCAATTTCATTAGGCTTGCCTTGCATTCATGTATGTTTAAAAACACTACTTTTCATGAATGGGCTTTGTTGCCGCCTAATTCACACTTTAAGACACAGGAAAGTCACAACCTGCTATGTGTGTCCTTGGGGGCAAGTGAGAGCTGGCGACCACTGTCACCACAGTCCACAACTCCTCCATTTAGGCAAGATCCCAACAGAGCCAAGGGGGGTAGTCCCTACAGGGAAACTAAGTTCCAGATTTATTAATTAATTACAAATTAATTAAAGGGATCTTTTATTAAGATGAAGGCTAAGGTTCTGAGAGATGCCAGTCAAACTAATGCAATATGCAAGATTTAAATGACAGTCAGTCCTTTTATTTTAAAGCAGTGCCTAAAGAATGGAGTCAAAAAAATGCAACTTTTAATGGATGCAAATCTAAGTTAATTATCCACAGATTAAGTTGTCTAACAATGTGATAAATAAACAAATAAATGGTACAATTATAAACAATAATGAACCAGGATATTTAAGCAATATACAGATGATCTAAATTTATCAGTATAAATCAATCCAATAAAATAATTACAGTTTAAAACAGTATGAAACAGGTTTACAAATTATGGACAAGATATAATAGAAAGAAAATGCCTTAAATGAAAATTCTTAAACCAATAGTAAAAAGAGACAGACTTTAAGTTGAATTACTTGAAGTAGTTAAACCAATGATAAGCATGCACCACATAAAAAAAAAAAATTGAAGAATTGAAAAATAAATGAAACTAAAAGTAAAGTGCTGGAGGTAAAATGCTGGAGTGGAAGTGCTCTGAAATGAAAAAGCGTTGTAGAACCGGTTTTGCAATGTCTCTTGGTTTATTTTAGTAAATTTTATTAAAGTTTTTCTTCTTGAAGTTAACTTTTAGAACCGGTGGTGTGACTACCCCGATCTAGTACTTCTCAAGTCAAAGAGGGAATGTTGTCGCGCTCAACAAAGTGGGAGCAAAGCCCACCCGTAGCTCACAGGTCAAACCCCAATGGCCTGGTGCTCAACAAGGAGGACGTAAAACGCCTAGAGACCCCCCACAGTCTACTACCCCAAGTCGCCTCCGAGGTCACTGTTTTTAATTAACAGGAAAATTACTAGATGGATGCCTATTAAACTAAGACTTCTCTATCCCCTATCGTATCTCGTCAGTACCCCGAAGGGTGATAACCGAGTAGAGGAGAAGGAAATATTGAAGTTTTTGTTGGTTAATTTTAGAGGGTAAATTTTAATATTTGGTGATTAGCATACAAGGTTTATTTTAAAACTATCAACAAGACCAACCAAGCGGTATCCCTTATGGGAGGTGCTGGTACTTGATCTTGGACTTGGAAAGTAAAATGTGTTGAAATTGTAGCAAAAAGGAAAATGTTGTTCTAATTACCTAAGCCCCCACTTCTCCTGCTTTTCATATCCAACTTGAAGTCCCTAAAGGGAGATGACAAGTGGATAGAGGATACGCAAGATAGATGGGTTGTGTGATTACCCTTTCACAGAAAATTAAAGATTACTGAACTTGAAAGAAAAAAGCAACTAGCTAAACAATGCCTAACCGCACAGCAATCTCTGTGACAAAGATGGTGGTCTGTCACAGAGATAGTGGGTAACAGAAATAAAAATTATGCTTAAGCTAACCTCACAACAATCTCTGTTACAGAGATGGTGGTCTGTAACAGAGGTAGGTGGGTAACAGAAAAAATAAACTGAGTACACTAACCTCACTTCAATCTCTGTGACAAAGATGGTGGTTTGTCACAAAGATAGGTGGGTAAACAGAAAAAAATTGCATAAACAGAAATCTAAGTAACTAGTATTCTACTTCCTACTCTACTTCCTAATCTATTTACATATAGATTACAAATGCTTATTAACTTTTGCAGAATACCCCAAGAGAACTTCTCGTTGGGGTTTACAAATATCAGAAAATAAGAGAGAGAGGTAAGGGTTTGAACCCCTTTTGGAACTGTTTGAAGGTCGAGGTATTTCTGGGCCAATCTGGGCAGCACCTCCCCTTCACCTGTGTAAAACCTGTCACAAACCAGCAAGCTTTGGTCGCTGGAAATCACAGTAAACACCAAAGAAATTATCAGAAAAATTAGTACCAAAAAATCACTAATTTACAGTAAAAATCTGAGTGTAAAATGACAGAAATATAATGTTTAGAGGGCTGAAAACTGAGTTTCCAGCCACCTAAATGATGTTAAAATAGCAGAATTAAAGCATTCAACTAATATACTAAGGGTTGGGGCTTTAAAACCAAGGTTTTTATCACTATACAGTGATAAAAACTGAATTTTAAAACCCTTGTGAACAAAAGTGCGAAAATGAAAAACAGAGTTTTAACCAATGGAGGAAGTGCTCATTTGTTCTAGATCCCTGCAAATACACTTATAAGAGCTGCAAAATGTAAGCAAAGAGGTGAGCACATAAATAAACCCTACAAAATACTTTGTAGAATCTTACTAATCTACTCACAAATGCAGATAGAAATACTTCTACCTACAAGTCTCTCCACAAAATACTTTGTGGAGAGCTATCTAAGCTAATACAAATGCAACTAAAACAAATACAAAGCAGGTTACCTTACAAAGAAGCATGCAATGTAGAAAAGAGCCACCAAAAGTTCCTCCAAAGAATTCTTCTATTAAATGGCCCAACTAGGGCAAAGCTTCAATACAAAAGATGGCAAGAGAATATGAGAGAGTAAGGAAATATTTCGGCAGCATAACAATAGCGTGAGAGATCCTGTCAAATGAGGGAGTGAGACCCTCATTATATAGTTGAGGAAGACCCCAACCCCTTGAAGATCAATGGCCGAGATTAGATCTAGATATAGGTTAAATCTCCACCACTAGATCTAGGTATTTGACTTTACATTCTTCTCAATCAATCTACACCCTTAGATTAATTTTCAATCAATGGCTTGGGTGCTTGATCCATGTCTTAACAAATCTACACCCTTAGATCTAGGGTTTTGACCAAGCACCACCCTTAGATGAGTTTTGATGGCTTAAATGTGGGCCCTCCTCCAAATATGGCGCTTTCTCCTTTAAGCTAGCACTCTCCTCCAAGATAGCGCCCCTCTACATGTGAGTAGCGCTCCTCTTTATAATAGTGGCGCCTCCCTTAATATGGCGTCCTCTTCATAGTGTAGCACCCCTCTAAATGTGGGACGCCTCCTCCATATTTGGCCGCCCTTCTAGATTAGCGCATCCTACTATAGTTAGCGCCCTTTCCAATTTGGTGTGACGCCTCCATATGGGGGTTTTATGTATGCGCCCCTTTAAATGGAGCTTCTCCAATCTAGCGCCCCCCTTAATCTATGGTGACGCCCTCCCTTTAATGAGGGTTTGGACCACCTCTTAACTAGGCTTTAGCTTTAGCCCTTTGCTCAAAATAGATTTTAACCTTTAGACTTAGGCTAAAATTAATTTTTACCTTAGATTTAAATTTTTAACTTAATTTTTAAATTTTCCAATTTTGACTTAGGAAAAATTAAAAAATAAGCTTGAAAAAATTTAATCTTGGCCATGGGGGGGTGGAAAAATTTGGAATAAATTTTCCTAGGCTTAACAACCCCCAAACACAATTACCATGGCATTATTTGATTTTTTCTTTCAAAATCAAATAATATGAATTTTTGACTTAGGGAAATTAATTGATTCCCTAGGGGAGATAGACCCCTCCTGACCAAAATTGGTCTATCTCTTCAACCACTTGTCTGAATGACATGGGACTCGAAGCAGTGGCTTAGGGGGTTTCATAGCAATTTACTTTGCATTCATAGCCCCTATTACAAAATGCCAGTGCTTGAGCAATTACATTATTACATCAAAACTTAGTTAATTAACCACCAAGGGGTGAGATTAATTAACTAGAAAAAATTAATAAAAATACAACAACATAACGAAACTCCGCAAGACTCTATACAAATGTCTAGCATGGTCATGAAAAACATTTTGAACCCTTAGCCACCCCATGGACTTGACTGTTAGAACGCCCGTCACCACTTTGGAGGATTTTGAGTGAAAAACCAAACCAATTAAAATCGTTTATTCAACAAGATTAATTGGAAAGGGAAAAAAACACTCGATGATGGGACTTCCCTAACAACCAGTTCCATGGTGTGGCATCCATATCATATGACCCACACTAGCACATATAATTACATTAATTTTCCCACGCAGGGGAGCGGACATTTTGTTTTACAAAGAGGCAATTGCCCTGCAGAAGTGAAAAATCCTCAGATTTTTCCAAGGTACAACTTGTACAACTATGTACATCTTCATGTACATGGAGTTGCCACCTAGTCGAAATAGGTGAGCAACATCTGGCTCCAACTTGGGGACATGTGTTCGATCATCGGAGAGCGCATGAGAACTCCAAAATCCTACAACCACAGATTTCTCACCAATAACCAACATAAGACCTCCAACAAAAACCAATAAATAAACAATAAATAATATAAATAAATGAAATTGCTATACAAAATGAAATAGACATACAATTACTCACATCTATATGCATAATGAATAAACCAATGAAATAATACAAAACTTTAAAGAAATGCAAGGGAAAAGGGTTAGAGATACGTTACAAAGGGTGTCTCTTTGGACACCATGTTGACTCTATGTGTAATAAAACTTGAGTTGTTGACCATTCCTTGGAATGTTCAATGGCTCACCATCCAAATGACTCAGGTTGAAGGAATTTGGACCTGCAACTGATCTGATCACATAAGGGCCCAACCATAGGATGTCAAATTTCCCATGCTTCCCTGGCTTTTCTCTGCCTTTGTCCCATAGGACAACTGTATCCCCTACTTTGAAGTCTCTCTGTCTAGCTGACTTGTCAAAGGCTTTCTTTGTCTTTTCCTGACTTTTAAAGTTTTGGTCATAAGCTTTTCTCCTTATTTCATCCAACTCTACTAACTGATTTATTCTGTTTTGAAGTGCAGACTCTTCTACGTCAAACTCTCGGAGCAACTGATACACTGGCAGGGTAAGGTGAACTGGTAGCTGAGCTTCTACACCATATACCAACTCAAAAGGACTCTTGCCTGTAGATGCTTTCTTTGTTATTCTATCAGCCCATAAAGCATGTTTTATTTTACTATCCCAAGACCTTTTGTTTTCCCCTACAATTTTCTTGACTATGGTCATTAAGTTTTTGTTACTAGACTCTGCTTGACCATTTCCTTGAGGATAATAATCTGATGCATGAGATAAAACTATGCCATACTTCAAACAAAATGCAGACATTTCTGCTGAACAAAAGGCTTTGGCATTATCTGTTACTATCTTTGAAGGCACTCCAAATCTTGTTATTATCCTATCTTCAAGAAAATCCATGATTACTTTCTCATTTGCAGATTTAGTGGGAATAGCTTCTACCCATTTAGTGAAGTAATCTGTAGCTGTTATAATCCATGAAAACCCATTACTTGAATTATCCTTAAACTTCCCTATGAAGTCTAAACCCCACTGCTGAAAAGGAGCTTCTACAACAACTGGCTGAAGGGGAAGGGCAGCTAACTTCTGTTTTCCAGTGAACAATTGACAAGGTTCACATTTCCTCACAAACTGATGCACATCTGAAAAGATGGTGGGCCAATAATATCCAGCTCTGAGAATCTTATGGGTGGTGGTTCTAGCAGCGAAGTGACCACCACAAAAACCATTATGAAAGTCATCCATTAGTTTTTTAGATTCATTCTCGTCCACACATCTAAGGATAATCCCATCTGGATTTCTCCATCCTAAACCATCTTTAATTAAGATATACTTGGATGCTTTGAGCCTTAAGGCTCTTCTCTTATGACCAACAAGATGACTTGGGCAAGTTAAGTTTTTAAGATAAAAAATAATATCGGAATACCATTCAACTTGCTCAAGTTTTAACAAATCTGGGGATGAATCTGGAATATCAATCTCACAAACCATATTCTGATCAACCAAACCTAAAGCCTTCTCATTACTTTCTGTCAACATCTTAGCTAATCCTTGTCCTTTGATCAATTTAGTGGGCCTGATTTCTAAGTCATATTCCTGAATTTTAGCAACCCATCTACTTCTTGGACCTAGGCCTTCTTCTTGAGTTAACACATCTTTAATTGCTGTATTAGGAACATACCCAATTACTTTGGCATACCCTATGAAAATCCTGAAATGCTTAAGAGATTTTACCAAGGCATAAGCCTGTTTTTCTATTATATGGTACTTTAATTCCGAATCTCTTAAGATTTTGCTCATGTATGTTATGGGTTGTTCTTGACCTTGGTCATTTTTCTGCAATAAAACACCAGCAAAGGTGTCTTCAGATGCAAAGGAGAAAAGATAGAATTCTTTAGTGTAACTGGACTGATTAATACGGGAGCTTGGCCACATGCATCTTTTATTTGTTGGAAAGCTCTTTTTCCTGTTTCATCCCATTGAAACTTGACATCATTTCTAAGCAACTTATTCAAAGGCTTAGTTACTTCTGCTAGATTAGGAATAAATCTCCTAAGGAAATTTATTGTACCAAAGAAAGATTGGAGGCCCTTCTTTGTATTAGGCAAGGGAAGTTTAGCAATGGCTGCAACTCTTTCTGGATCTATCTTGACACCTTCTTTACAAATTATGTGACCCAGTAATTTTCCCTCAGTAACCCCAAAAACTGACTTGGCTGGATTTAAAGAGATCCCAAATTCTCTGCATCTTTCAAAAACCTGTTTCAAATGCCCTATGTGACTTTTCCCATCCTTAGAAAAAACCGTTAGATCATCCTGATAAATTTCAATGATTTTCCCAATTAAACCTCTGAAAGCATAATCCATTGCTCTTTGAAATGTAGCTCCAGCATTAGATAAACCAAAAGGCATCCTGATATATTCAAATGTTCCCCATGGAGTAGTAAATGTTGTTTTATGCCTATCTTCTTCTTTAACTCTGACTTGGTTATAACCAGAAAAACCATCAAGCATTGAAATCATACCCGATCCTGTTACTCTTTGCAATAAGGTTTCCATTTTTGGGAGGGGATAATTATCTTTCTTGCATACAATATTTAGATTTCTGAAGTCCACACACAACCTGATTTGACCATTCTTCTTCCTAACGACCACCAAATTGGAGCACCAAGTAGAATGTCTAGTGTGGGCTATTATTCCAGCTTTCAACATCTTTTGAAGCTCTTGTTGTACTAAGGGAGCCAACTTAGGATTTATTTGCCTAAGTTTCTGTCTAAATGGTTTGGCTTCTTCTTTAAGTGGAATAGTATGCTGAATCACATCTTCCTTATAGACTTTAAGCTCATCATATGTGAAGGCCAAAACATCCCTATATTCCCTTAGTAGATTAATTATTTGTTCTCTTTCATCTTTGGGTGTTGATTTCCCAATTTTAACCATCCTAGGTTCTTCCTTTGTGCCTATGTTTACCTCTATGTAATCACTTGGCTTTGTACCTGATTCTTCCTTAGGTTTATGGCCATCTTCTCTTTCAAATGCCCTTTCTAAAGACACAACTTTCCTAGGGGCTGGATTAAGCTTTTGACTTTCTTCTGCATAATAACAACCTTCTTCCTCTTCACTAATGTGAAAGTCAGCAAATTCTCCTATATTACTCAAAAACTTAATCACTTGTTTATCATCATCAAAGACCTGCCAATTATCTACATTATCTGGAACTGAAGGTCTGAAGATAACTTCCATTTTAACTTCTTCATCTACTAACTCTGGCGGTCTCTGAAGGGTGGAAGCAACAACTGCAAGTCTATCTGCCATAGCATTAAATTCTCTAGGAATTGCAATAAATTCTATGTGATCAAAACATGGAATTAGATCCAAAATTGCATCCCTCTATCTTCTTAACCTTTCTGATTTGCAAGCAAACTGTTTATTAACCTGTGAAATAATCAAATCTGAATCACCTTTGACCTCTAACCTCTTGATACCCTTATCTCGACACACCTCTAAATCCAGGAGCAAGGCCTCATACTCAGCCACATTGTTGGTGGCATTAAATTCTAGTCTATAGGAAAAATTGAATTCCTTATGAGAAGGGGATTCAATAACTATGCCTGCACCTTTACCAGCTCTAGAGAAAGCCCCATCAAAGTGCATATGCCAAATTTGATTAACTCTTTCATCCTCACTTGATTCTTCAATAGGTCCCCAAGAGTTAGCCAAAATTGCATAATTTCCCAAGTCATAAGTTTTATACTTTAATCATTGCTTGGATTTCTTGGGTCTTCTACATGGTGTCTCATCTCCAACTCTCGATTCAATCTAACAAAACTCCCTTCAGGAGTTGGAATGGTGGCATAAGTTAAGTCCATTTGAATATTTCCTCCTAAGTTTGCTCCAGTTTTTCTTGAGAGTAACATACCCCAAGCATCTGAGACATCTATCACTACTATGTCCATTTCTATTTGAATGTCTGGAAAAGCTGCTAAGTGTACTTGTAAGCCTTTAATTAAACCACACACTTCAATCATCTTACTGTCCATTGCACAAATGTTATGATAAGGCCTTGAGATCCTTAGATTTAATTGTTCCATAACTTTTTTAGTCATGACATTTGAGCTAGCCCCTGAATCTAACATGTAGTTGTGTAAAAGATGATTGTTTACTAACAACGAGAGGAAGAAAGGCTGGTTCTTTTCATTTCCTTTGTCCATACTCTAAAGAATGACAGGTGCATCATGGTAGGCTATGGCTTTATCAACATTATTTTGGCAAGGTTCCTCTATAGCTTTGAGTAATTTTCCCTTTTGAGAAGGGATCTTCATGAGTTCTGCTACAGGAACCAACATCTTAGCATTATTTAACCAACCTCCTAGATCAATGTTTAATTGTGTATTAGGAGCAATTGAAACAAGAGGGGGAGGAGGTACCTTAGGAACATTGGTTGGAGTTCTTTCTTGACTTTGATTCTTCTTACCATTTTGTTGGTAAGTTATTCCTCTATACCTAGAGAAATCTGACACTTGCTGCTCACTAGGCTTAGGGCCAAAAGCTGCTTCTGCTACTTCATTTATTGACTCAACACTTTGACTATTCTCAACTAGATCCATCCATTCATGCATGCCAATATCATACTTCTGCCCACACATGTTCACTTGTTCATTCTCTGTTTTTTCATTCATTTTATCACTTATGATTTGCAAAAAGACTTGACAAGTGTTTTCTTCATGAAAATCACCACAAGGCCTACAATATGGAATGGCTTGATGATCAACCACATTAGTAGACTCTAGAGGATTAGGGGGCCTTTGATCTTGAGGTGGGGGCTGTCTTTGGTTTTGCCACCTATCATTTGGTTTGTTTGGATAGAAATTATTTCCTCTGTTTCTTTCCAAAGAGACTACCTTGTTTTGTAAGGCTGTCTGGTTTGCCTGCATGGCAGCTAGCTGATTAGCATGATTCACTTCCATTTGCTTAATCAATTGGGTAAGCTTATCTATGGAGTCACCTTGAGGTTCCTGGTTTTCATACTTAACCTTTTTTACTTCATTAGCCTTTGAAGAGCTACCCCTTGAAAACCCAGGAATATTAGATTTACCAACAACTTGCATATTTTTATCTATCTTGATAGCTTTTTCTTGTGCATCCTTAAGATTTGCAGGTTCCTTATCCCTTATCTGATATTTCATTTCTCCTTCAAATGCTTGGATGTAATAAATCAAGAGAGATGCTTCTTGGGGCTTGATGTCTACAGGAAGGCTTTTTACTAAGTCATTAAACCTTTTATTAAATTCTTCCATGGTCTCATTTTCTTGCTTATGACTAGTATGCAAGGCTGCCAACAAGAAATGGTTATCCTTTCTATCACCCCATCTATCATTGAAGGCTTCAATGATTTCCTTGAGAGTTTTGAACTTATTGTCATTCTGATCATGAAACCATTCCATGGCATCATCTTCTAAAGACAAAATAAACAACCTCATCTTGGCATCCTCATAGTTATGAGCATTACACCACTTGGCAAGGCATTGGTTGAACTTGGTGATGTGAGACCTGGCACTGATGGCATTATTACCTTGAAAGGAAGGTAACTTTTCTATAGCTTTATCTGGCAAATCATGAGGATAACCAACAATGTTAGAGAAATCACATGGCTTGCATAGATCATCCATTGGTGAGGATTGGTTGTTTTGGGCAAACAACAAATGGATATCAGAGATAGCCTCTTCTCCAAGATTTGCAAGGAGTCTACGGGGAGCAAGTCTATTCAACCTCCTCCTATATACCCTTTCAGGCTCGGTGAGGGAGTTGAGTAGACCACCTGAATGGCTCCGGGTAGAATACCTCACTATATTTGAAAGTGGAGCCGCCACTTGGAGAAAAAGATAGCTCTAATATGGGTAAATCAGTTATTAAAATTAATTAAAGAATTTTATTAACAGTTTAACAAATTAGAGAATTCAAAAAAATAAAAATAAAAATAAAATAAGCCAGGCCAAGGACAAATGACTTGTCCCCGACAACGGCGCCAAAGATGTTGCCGCCTAATTCACACTTTAAGACACAGGAAAGTCACAACCTGCTATGTGTGTCCTTGGGGGCAAGTGAGAGCTGGCGACCACTGTCACCACAGTCCACAACTCCTCCATTTAGGCAAGATCCCAACAGAGCCAAGGGGGGTAGTCCCTACAGGGAAACTAAGTTCCAGATTTATTAATTAATTACAAATTAATTAAAGGGATCTTTTATTAAGATGAAGGCTAAGGTTCTGAGAGATGACAGTCAAACTAATGCAATATGCAAGATTTAAATGACAGTCAGTCCTTTTATTTTAAAGCAGTGCCTAAAGAATGGAGTCAAAAAAATGCAACTTTTAATGGATGCAAATCTAAGTTAATTATCCACAGATTAAGTTGTCTAACAATGTGATAAATAAACAAATAAATGGTACAATTATAAACAATAATGAACCAGGATATTTAAGCAATATACAGATGATCTAAATTTATCAGTATAAATCAATCCAATAAAATAATTACAGTTTAAAACAATATGAACCAGGTACACAAATTATGGACAAGATATAGTTAGAAAGAAAATGCCTTAAATGAATATTCTTAAACCAATAGTAAAAAGAGACAGACTTTAAGCTGAATTACTTGAAGTAGTTAAACCAATGTTAAGCATTCACCACATAAAAAAAAAAATTGTAGAATTGAAAAATAAATGAAACTGAAAGTAAAGTGCTGGAGGTAAAATGCTGAAGTGGAAGTGCTCTGAAATAAAAAAGCGTTGTAGAACCGGTTTTGCAATGTCTCTTGGTTTATTTTAGTAAATTTTATTAAAGTTTTTCTTCTTGAAGTTAAGTTTTAGAACCGGTGGTGTGACTACCCTGATCTAGTACTTCTCAAGTCAAAGAGGGAATGCTGTTGCGCTCAACAAAGTGGGAGCAAAGCCCACCCGTAGCTCACAGGTCAAACCCCAATGGCCTGGTGCTCAACAAGGAGGACGTAAAACGCCTAGAGACCCCCCACAGTCTACTACCCCAAGTCGCCTCCAAGGTCACTGTTTTTAATTAACAGGAAAATTACTAGATGGATGCCTATTAAACTAAGACTGCTCTATCCCCTGTCGTATCTCGTGAGTACCCCGAAGGGTGATAACCGAGTAGAGGAGCAGGAAATATTGAAGTTTTTGTTGGTTAATTTTAGAGGGTAAATTTTAATATTTGGTGATTAGCATACAAGGTTTATTTTAAAACTATCAACAAGACCAACCAAGCGGTATCCCTTATGGGAGGTGTTGGTACTTGATCTTGGACTTGGAAAGTAAAATGTGTTGAAATTGTAGCAAAAAGGAAAGTGTTGTTCTAATTACCTAAGCCCCCACTTCTCCTGCTTTTCATATCCAACTTGAAATCCCAAAAGGGAGATGACAAGTGGATAGAGGATACGCAGGATAGATGAGTTGTGTGATTACCCTTTCACAGAAAATTAAAGATTACTGAACTTGAAAGAAAAAAGCAACTAGCTAAACAATGCCTAACCGCACAGCAATCTCTGTGACAGAGATGGTGGTCTGTCACAAAGATAGTGGGTAACAAAAATAAAAATTATGCTTAAGCTAACCTCACAACAATCTCTGTTACAGAGATGGTGGTCTGTAACAGAGGTAGGTGGGTAACAAAAAAAATAAACTGAGTACACTAACCTCACTTCAATCTCTGTGACAGAGATGGTGGTCTGTCACAAAGATAGGTGGGTAAACAGAAAAAATTGCATAAACAGAAATCTAAGTAACTAGTATTCTACTTCCTAATCTATTTACATATAGATTACAAATGCTTATTAACTTTTGCAGAATACCCCAAGAGAACTTCTCGTTGGGGTTTACAAATATCAGAAAATAAGAGAGAGAGGTGAGGGTTTGAACCCCTTTTGGAACTGTTTGAAGGTTGAGGTATTTCTGGGCCAATCTGGGCAGCACCTCCCCTTCACCTCTGTAAAACCTGTCACAAACTAGCAAGCTTTGTTCGCTGGAAATCACAGTAAACACTAAAGAAATTATCAGAAAAATTAGTACCAAAAAATCACTAATTTACAGTAAAAATCTGAGTGTAAAATGACAAAAATATAATGTTTAGAGGGCTGAAAACTGAGTTTCCAGCCACCTAAATGATGTTAAAACAGCAGAATTAAAGCATTTAACTAATATTCTAAGGGTTGGGGATTTAAAACCAAGGTTTTTATCACTATGCAGTGATAAAAACTGAGTTTTAAAACCCTTGTGAACAAAAGTGCGAAAATGAAAAACAGAGTTTTAACCAATGGAGGAAGTGCTCCTTTGTTCTAGATCCCTGCAAATACACTTATAAGAGCTGCAAAATGTAAGCAAAGAGGTGAGCACATAAATAAACCCTACAAAATACTTTGTAGAATCTTAATAATCTACTCACAAATGCAGATAGAAATACTTCTACCTACAAGTCTCTCCACAAAATACTTTGTGGAAAGCTATCTAAGCTAATACAAATGCAACTAAAACAAATACAAAGCAGGTTACCTTACAAAAAAGCATGCAATGTAGAAAAGAGCCACCAAAAGTTCCTCCAAAGAATTCTTCTATTAAATGGCCCAACTAGGGCAAAGCTTCAATACAAAAGATGGCAAGAGAATATGAGAGAGTAAGGAAATATTCCGGCAGCATAACAATAGCGTGAGAGATCATGTCAAATGAGGGAGTGAGACCCTCATTATATAGTTGAGGAAGACCCCAACCCCTTGAAGATCAATGGCCGAGATTAGATCTAGATCTAGGTTAAATCTCCACCGCTAGATCTAGGTATTTGACTTTACATTCTTCTCAATCAATCTACACCCTTAGATTAATTTTCAATCAATGGCTTGGGTGCTTGATCCATGTCTTAACAAATCTACACCTTTAGATCTAGGGTTTTGACCAAGCACCACCCTTAGATGAGTTTTGATGGCTTAAATGTGGGCCCTCCTCCAAATATGGCGCTTTCTCCTTTAAGCTAGCGCTCTCCTCCAAGATAGCGCCCCTCTACATGTGAGTAGCGCTCCTCTTTATAATAGTGGCGCCTCCCTTAATATGGCGTCCTCTTCATAGTGTAGCACCCCTCTAAATGTGGGACGCCTCCTCCATATTTGGCCGCCCTTCTAGATTAGCGCATCCTACTATAGTTAGCGCCCTTTCCAATTTGGTGTGACGCCTCCATATGGGGGATTTATGTATGCGCCCCTTTAAATGGAGCTTCTCCAATCTAGCGCCCCCCTTAATCTATGGTGACGCCCTCCCTTTAATGAGGGTTTGGACCACCTCTTA
>LPNX010557464.1:234088-298102 GCA_001517045.1 Pseudotsuga menziesii
TCCGTCACCACTTTGGAGGATTTTGAGTGAAAAACCAAACCAATTAAAATCGTTTATTCAACAAGATTAATTGGAAAGGGGAAAAAAACACTCGATGATGGGACTTCTCTAACAACCAGTTCCATGGTGTGGCATCCATATCATATGACCCACACTAGCACATATAATTACATTAATTTTCCCACACAGGGGAGAGAACATTTCGTTTTACAAAGGGGCAATTGCCCTGCAGAAGTGAAAAATCCTCAGATTTTTCCAAGGTACAACTTGTACGACTATGTACATCTTCATGTACATGTAATTGCCACCTAGTCGAAATAGGTGGGCAACAAGCTTTTTTCATAAGATATTCATTCATTTCCAAATGCATTGTATTGATGGCAGCACTACTTGTTTCAGGTTTAGCCAACACAACCTAGGCAACTCAGAGCTGAGACACAAATAACATGGAGGCTTGTCCAGCAAAGAGGCTCTAGTGGGGAAAGGTCCTCCATGCCACAAGTCAAGTAGTAAGTCGGGTTGGAAACACAACTGGAAGGTAATGGATGAGTGGAGATAGTGAACCATGAAACCAACACTAGCAAGCCAAAGTATGGTGGGAATGACTACCTCTATTCTCCCTAAGGAGGTTAAAACCAATGAGTATGGGTCAAGAACTTCCAAGTCTAAGTAGGGACATACATACATAATATCAATTCATCCAAGTCCACATATTTATATGACCGCCAGATCATGACACTAGATGCTAAGACATGTCACAAGAATGAGTATACAAGCCATAATAACCATAACACAAGATAATATATGCCGAGTCATAAACATGTAAATAATCAATCTAAACCAACAATTGTCCAATGATAAGCTATTGATGCAACTCTAGGCACTACTGACTGCTCTGCAAATGGCTAAATGACTACATCAGTCCTCAAATATGAGTGGCCTGAGACTCAGTCATGGCATGGGAGAGTACTATAGTCCATCATCAAATAATGATCCATCATAGATGCTCATCTCAGCATCTCATATGTAAGGGAACTGGCTGAAAAGCATACAGGAATCTGAAAAATAGAATATGGTATCCCGGCTACTATGTATGTGATAACAAGAATAAGGCAAGGGCTTTGTGGTATTTGGAAATGCTAGTATTACTTGGAGCACTTGAAATTGACGAGACAATGGAAGACTATCTTCTAAACATGTGTGATGCAAGTGAAGGTGCCAAGGAGGACTTGCCAATGTGGTGTACTTGCTTGTTGGGGATCTTTGGTTGAGCGACCAGCTTTAGTTTGGAGAGAATCCTAGCTAGAGGAGTTGGTGGCTAGGATTTGTTATTTTGGTGCATGCCCTTGCGAAGGTTTGGAAAAATTGACTTGTACCAACTTGAATTCAATTGTGGTATGTACTTGTACATCATCTTAGCTATATATATGAAGTCTTCCAGCAATCCAAACTTTTTGTATTGTGGATTTAAATTTCAATTTCAAATATCTTTATGATTGAATAGATTCTAGCACTAGTTATGCATGTTGATATGACATAACATTGAGCTGCATTAATTAACTGATTTAACACATATCTAGCAACTAAAAGAGCAAAAATAGTATTGTAATAAGTCATTTCAAGATCTGTTATATGCTTGGAAAGTGTGCCCTAAGGTATGAAACTTTGTGGTATTAAAGTACACTTGTTCAGTATTTATTTCCTTTGGCTGCCTTGTGAATTGGGTTGAAAAGAATTGACATATTCGCTGTAGTAAATTAATATTTCAAATCGATCCCTAAGGCTGAAAGTCCAAAGGAAATCGATCCAAGAAACCTCAAGGAAATTTTAGAGATTGATGCCTTAGACCAAACCATTTCAAAGATTTTTATAGTCTAGCTTTCCAAACCCTATCTAGGGGGGCCATAAGAAAACCCTAGCCACCAACTCCTCCTAACCAAGAACACTCCCAACCAAAGTTGATCGCTTCACTACAAATCCACAACAAGCTAACATAAACACCGACATGTCCTTGGCACCTTCACTTGCATCACACAAGTGTACAATATAGTCTCCCCATATCTTCTCCACATCAAGCACTCCTCCTAGTACTAGGATTTCCAAATGCCACAAAACCATAGTCTTTTCTCACAAGAACTACTAGATCAAGTGCTTCCTTTTCTTCTATTGGGTTTATCCCAAACCCTAGCTTTCCTTGTCTTCCTAGAGTAAAACCCTAACTGTAGTTTTTCCTTAAATTCCCTCAAGCACCCTAGTGCTCAAGACAAAGAGAGGCAGTACAAATCAAGGAGAATCCAAAAAAAATAGTTTGCTCTAGCTCTCACATCTTTAACACAAATATGTGATTGCATGAGTGAACAAGAGTGAATATGATGGAAAGACTCTATCCTTCCTTTATTTATATGAAAGTCTGTGGAGACCAAGTCCAACCATAACAAGTGAAGCTAGTTCACAACAACCAACCTAACTAGACAATAGATAGGCCCATTAGTGAAGCACTCCAACTCTAAGTGACATCTATCCATGATCCAAGATCCCATTGTATCCAACTATAGGCTTTCCCTGCAACCTATATACATTTCCCTCTCTAGCACCAAGAACTCGTGTTAAGTCTATGTCAGATCCCTTCAACCGAATAAGAACATGACCACTCTCAAAAGAGATGCCGTATCCATTGTCCTCCAATGCTTAAACTGAGATCAAATTCATCTTGAGCTCTGGTACATACTACATACAACACATATGTCACCTCCACAAATCCTCCATACTCTAGTTGAAACTTAATTGTCCCAACCATAGTTTTAAAAATCGGTGGAACCAAAATCGGAATCGACCGATTCACCGGTTTACTGGCAAGCCGAATCAAACCGGGCAATAAATCTGTTCAGTGTCCAGTTCAGTACCGAACCGACCGATTTAGAAACCAAATCGGCCGGTTCGGTACCAAACCAGTCTACTCGGTCGAGTCACGACTTAAATCGGTCAGTTTAGATGTGGACCCCTGCAAAGGTTAAAAAACAGGATTTTTGGCATTGATACATGTTACGTGGACTTTGATTGTGGTCAGACCAAGGGGTTAGACCAGCGACAACACTTAGCATTGCAATGGGATGTATTTCTTCATGAATTGCAGGAACAACAGATTTCCTTCTCCCTCCATTTCCACCATCGAGACATTTTATTTCCATATATTCATGTCAGTATTTAATCCAAGAAATATTAGATATAAGCTTTTATTATTTTCATTTTTCAGCTTAAATAAATAAGTCGAGTCACAAGGGACAATATCAAAAGATGATAAATGCATGCACGTTGTGCTTCCATATATTTTGCGAAATGGATAAAAAGAACATGGACTTGAGCAACCACGTATATTTCATCAAATGATGTAGGGCTTGTCAGACCTTTACACTAAAAACATGTAATCTTATAAGAAAAATAGATGACTATCCCATTGCAAAGACATTTTAGACACGAGATACCTCATATGCATTTCTATTTTATTGAGGAGATGGTACAGGACAGCCTCCAATAAGGAATCCAATAGATTTTAATTTGGGGGGTTCTCATCCTCCAAAGCTAAAATGTTAATTAACAGCTTGAATTGATACTTTGTGCCATTTTGAAATATTGACTCTTATATGGTATATACATGAGCAAATTTTGGATATTTTGTCTTCAATGCCTTGGAATCATGGATTATAATCTGGCAAATGTTGTTTTTATTTTAAATTTAAATATTTTATGTATTTATTAGCAAACCGATTCATTAAATTCAAATCGGACGATTTATGACCAATTCATTACCGATTCTGATTTCGATTCGGAGTTGACCCTTGACCGATTCCGAGTCCGATTCCAATTCCAATTTTTAAAACTATGGTCCCGACTACCTTTACAACACACTTGGCATGGGTGCCAAGCTCCACATGCAAACTTTACTCTGACTCTGACAACCTAGTGAACAACTCATGTGTCCCTGTCATGTGACAAGAAGCCCCACAATCCACAAACTAGGCACTACTAAAAACTATGCCAAAAAAGAAGAGACTAACGAGAAATCCTTCTCGAACCTCTCAGCAAACTCCTTGACTTGAGCTTCTACAGAAGCTACTACCTTCTAAGTCTTACCCTTCCCTTTCTTCCATTCTAGACGCTGTGGAGCATAGTGGCCAAACGTGTGGCAAACAAAGCACTTAACTATGCTCATGTCCTTCTACTTCTTCACCATCTGTGAAGTTGACTCTCCACCTGTATTTTCCTTGCTTCTCTTTACCTGAATGGAATGAACAACATTCTACTCATCATCACCCTTTTGTTGGCCTCGATATAGAGATTCCTCTCAAATCTCCTCTTGAATGAAGTCATCCCACAACCTCTCCTAGTTAAGAAGCTTCTCCCATGCAACGATCCCTTTGACGAAGGGTTCCCATAGCTTGGTAAAGCCATTCCAAGCAATCTTCACCAAGTCTAGATCTCCCACTGTCTCCCCAACTGTTGCCAACTTATCGCGAACCTATGTGATTCGTGTGAGATAAGAAGCTACTATATTTAACTTGAACATCTTGGTGCGTCGGAGCTCCTCCTTCAGCACCATCTTTCTATTGTGGTTTTCACTCTGGTATAAACTTGTCAGAGGCTCCGACATTGCCCTGACTAACATTCACTCAACTATGTGAGCGATCAAATGATCCTTCACCATGTCTAAGATAATCCTCCTGGCTTTCACGTCCTTCAAGTTATGAGTTGTCGTGTCCTTTGGATCTGTCGGTGGGGTCACAGTTGTGCTAGAGAACTCCCACAACCCGTTCTCCATGAGAATTAGTGTGACCCTCTCCTTCCAAGGGCTATAGTTGGATGCACCCTCCAACTTGTCCTCATACCTTAACTAAGTCGCCCAACACAAGGACACAAGGCATGGTGGACACAGAAATATGATTTTTCGACAAGGACACAGTGACCCTTGGATCAAGGCAAGGAGGACATGTTATATATATATATATATATATATATATAAAGAGAGAGAGAGAGAGAGAGAGAGAGAAACTAGAACATTTACAAATATTCGAAAGAGATTAGAATCAATACACGTTACACAGTCACAAATCACAATGAGACACATAGATGATTAATCAAGATGTCGAAACCATATTTCTCATTAAGTGATCAAAATCAAAATGTATTACAAAGATGTTGGAATGTCACTGGAAAATAGTAAATAAAAAAGGGATAGATCAAGATGGAAGAATATCATCTGTCAATAATCCTCCTCCATGTGTGAATCCAAACACATCACTGCTCTCTTCTTCGTCCTCTTCTGCCTCTGTGCCTATCTTCGGATCTACACCTATTGGTGTGGAGGATGACCCCTCTAGAGGATCACTATCATCAAAAGTGATCAGCTCTAGCACTAGATCATTAAGATCCTCGTTGGTAAATGCCAACTCAACACTATTGTCCAAACCCATATCATCAAGAAACGCATGCCACATCTTAGTCTTTCCCTTCACCCACTCCTCCCTATTCCTGTAGATAAGACGAAGATTGGTGTGCACATATACCATCATCTCTGCCCTAGACTACTAAAGCCTGCTCTTCTTCAAACTGTACAAGTTCCCATAGTGCTACAATTTCTCTCACAACTAGACCATGAATTAACTTAGGAGATGTCCCTCAAGGATAACTTCTGTAGAATAGGGCATGTTTCCCCATAAGATGCCCACCAAGCATAGGGTTTCTTAACCCCCTTGTCTCCAACCACATCATAGCCTCCAAATCTCCCACTGGCAGTGGAAAACTCTACAAATCCCTCCACCTCATCAAGTGAGTCTACATCCTAATATAACCATTTAAATGCTATCTTCCTTCCCTATGAAATCTATCCATCCATGTGAGGTTGGACTCTGCATGAGGGCCCACCATTGAGCCATTCAAGACTATAGAACTTGGGATCCAATGAGTGGGCTAAGCAATGCAAAGGTGTGCAACTCTTATCACACTTGGAGATAAGAATATCCTATATGGTGGACCAATAGCTCTCTATGGATGTCTCATACTCGAGACACTCATTCTCCATACAATGGCCTTCACGGACTCAATCATGGAATCCCACCCCTCATAAACATCTTCTAGGATGGGTTGGTCCATGTCTGCAAGCTGCAACAAAGAAACAATTGGTTCCATGATCTTAATTGTAAGATCTACCCTCTCCCACCAACAATCATCTAGCATTGTGTCCTTTACCTTTTTTGAAGCATTTTGATTTGTCTTTCTCCAAACAAACCAAAGCTCTAAAATAACCATGGACCCAAGAACGGTTTTGACCTCCCTCAACCTCTTAATCATGATGAATGAGGAAGCAACCCGAGTATCTACAATCTTCAGCAATGAAAGATGTGTGTAGTCTTTGTAGAATGTGAGGGCATTGGTGTGGTTTTGTGCAAAGTTACGGATATGGTGTGCATCATCAATAAGGTTTCCAATCCATGTCACATCTAAAGCAATAGATTGCAGTGCTAAATTCAAAGAATGGATAATGCAAGGTGTCCAGAATACCTGTCAGAGCAATAAAAGCAAGTATAAAGGAGTACAACTCAAATCTATAAAATGAACTTTTCCCTAGATGAGTCTTGTGCTAAATTCAAAGAATGAGCAATGCAAGGTGTCCAAAATGAAAATACCTGTGGACATTTATCTTCCATGCTCATGTCAGTAGCCTTGCAAATAGGTGCATTGTCCACGATGATTTTTACACAAGAATCAACACCTTCATCTCCAATGGCTTTGATGAACAAATCACCCATATATTGTGGATCCTTGTATTTCTCGAGAGCATCCACTGCTTTCAAGAACACCGGTCCATTTTGGGAAGACAACATGAAAATAATAAGTGGATGGCGTGCTGCATTCGTCCATTCATTAGAAAAAATACTAACACCACATGAGGGCCATGTTGATCTAACTAGCTCTAAGATTTTATCCACCTCCTTCTTTGCCTTACCCAACAATGTGGTTCTAAGCTTCTTTGAACCAAGAAGCTCATAACCAGGTGGAGCTCATTCAAGTATACTTTGACACATCTCAATAAACAATCATGATCGTGCAACATTGAATGAAATGTAGTTGACATAGAAAAAAGAAAAAAAATGGTAAGGTCCACCTCATCTTGTGCCTCTTGTTAGAAATCCTATCCATTGGACCACTTGGAGTTGGCCACTTTTTTGTTGGTTGAATATCAACCTCACGCCCATATTTGCTAGATGGAAGCCTAGTGCCAGAGGGTTTCCTCGAGAATGGAAGAGGATCCTCATTCTTTTGTTTCTTACTTGGTGCTGCCACCTTCCCTTGGCCAACATTATTTTCTCTTTCCATCTTCCTTCATTAGGTAACACTCACTACTTTACATGTACCAAGCCCACAAGGGAGGCTCGACAAATGGCCATTAACCCGGTAATAGGTGCTCTTGAACTCTTTCTTGTAGAAATTGCAAGTCTTACTCACACTACCTCCCACACCAAGCTTTGCCCCATGCCCTTCTCTCCTTGTCACATCCTTCCACAAAGGGTATTTGTTCTCTTAGGCTTATTGTCCTCTTAATACAGGGTCATATGGATCTTGAGCTGCACTAGCAACAAATGGAGCACTACCAGAAGTAGATGAAATTATGCTTGGAGGAGGAAGAGAAGCGGAGACACCACCTTGAGTATGTTTCCCTTTCTTTTGCCCTTTACCAGTTGCCCTAGCAAATTGAGACATTCTTCTTATTGCTTGATGGTAAGACTCCAGTGCTCCCAATGAAATATTTCCTCAAATGACTTGGAAATCCTTCAAATGCTCTTCACCTGCAAAAAAAACACTCAACGCTTTCTCTTCACTTGCAAATAGAAAAGAAAGAGGTAAAAATCGCTTTTTAAGTGGTCACAACACTCCTTCATGACGTTTTTGTGTCTTGTTTTTCTGACACGTAGCACACAGGTCAGGACACGATGCAAAACCGTGTCCAATACATGTTTTGATCATGTCCCAAAAATGGACACGATCAAAACACATGTTGAACACGTGTCATGCCCGTGTTCGTGTCCGATACAATGACACGGGACAGGAAGGGCGAAATGGACATGTCCGGTATCTTAGCTTAATCTCGATGTGTCCATCTTCAACCTGCTGAACTACTACCTAGAATTTCACCCACTGCTTGAATTTCTACCCGTTTCTCGAACTGCAGCCCAAGGTCTATTTGGGGATGCCTGGACCTTCTACCAGCTGCCTTTCTAGGCTACCCAAATTTTTTGGGCGTTCCCCAAGTCTTTCTAGGCACTACTCGACTATCCTCTATGCTGCCCAAATCTATTTTGGGATATTCAAGTCCTATTGCAACTTTGTTGAGTTAGCTGCCTTATTGGTGGCTAGCCTTGCCCTAGCATTTGTGTTGGTCGGTTGTCGCTGTGTTGGCAACCTACTCCGACGGTTGCATCCCTGCTAGCCGACCCCTTTCTTCACTTGGCGGTTGGTTTCCCTTTCTCCGCCCACAAATCTTTACTGCCTCCACACACTCAGCTTCACATGGCCGCCAATCCTCCTATCAATGCCCTACCTTCTCTGTCGCCCTATCATTTCACTCTCACCACATTGCTCTACTCTCCTAAAGCTCAGCGCTATCATCCCCAGCAGCCTATTGTCTAGCGGCCTGTGCTATCCCATGCAACACTACTCAAGTTACCACCTTCCTCCTATCCATCTACCTTCACGGCTGCCCCACATCCATGTGCTCCTCTGCTTTCTCATCCTGTGCTCCTAGCTCCCAAATTGTGGCATCTCCTGCCACTTGCACAACCCAAGCCAACTGCACTTCTGTCGCCACCTCTGCCCTGTTGTTGGAAGCCTCTACCACCACCACGGTTGGCCACTCCTGTGGTGGCTTACACATCTCGTAGCTCTCCTTTAGCTGGTCGGCATACCTACAGCCCATGGATCCTTCGATTGCTTACGCAATCACTTCCATCCTACTCCACAGATCCACCCATCACCCATTCGCCTCTACAGCCTCCCAACGTGGTCTTACGGTTGTACAACGAACGTACAGAGTTTTCTTTTTCTATTTATGTAAACCCATGCCAAATTGATTTCCTTCTTAGAGTTTAACAACGCTCTAATACCATGCTAATTTCTTAATGACAGAGATGATCTCTATTCTAAAAAATTAAGAAATTATAAATAGAAACACACTGACATTTTAACTACTAACGTACCGAAATAAAAACAAGAAATCATTCAAACATTTGACATACTTATTTACCCTGGAAAACCATAATGGGGAAAAGCAAGCAATCAATGATTTTATTAAGAGAAAATCTTGGTCTCCCATCTTGGGATAATAGCCCACTGAGGAATAATACAAATCAGCAAATAGTCTAGCCTCGAGATTTGTCCTTCGATCTTGCTTGTTACTACTATGTTGTTGCAACTTCCTCCTTTCCTCTGACCCTGCCCCTGCACACTTGGATAAAAGTCCTCCAACCAATCAACAAGATCGCACTCACTCTTTGGGACTGTTGTGTCTCCTCCTCTCCTTAGGCTTCCTTTTATAACATCACAATTACCAAAACCCTAATCCTCAATCTCCAAAGTGATGGATGGTTGCAATTGGATCTCAAGCCTCACATAAGATCAATGGTTGTGACTTAATCTTAAGTTCGCTTTTAGTCACTAGCCAACATTAAGTTAATTAATGTACTTTTCCTAAGTTAGACTTAAGAAAGAGATACAAAAGTCACTTGCTCCCTCAAACAAGTAACTAGAGATGTAATGTGGATGAATCCTACATGCTAGACACATAGGCTATGTAGAAGTACCTGTCTAAGCTACAATCATCAACAATAACAATATCATTAGCTTCAATCTCATGCACACAACAAAATAAGAATGAAGATAGGGTGTCCCCACAAGAAGCTATACTTGGAAAGAAGGAATACAACAACTAACTACAAAGTATATTCCAACTCATCTAAGGAAGGTTGACAAGATCCAAGTTCCAAGAAAAGAATAAAGCAAGCCTACAATCCCATTAGCAATCATGGGAGGGAAATCACAAGCTAAGACCTTGAACCTTAAAGGGTTAAAAAAGATAGAAATGTCACAGTACTCAGTTCCTGCAATACTCATAGTTGTATAGACATTGATGTTACTAAACAACTAAACCCTTTTGTGTATTGCACCAAGAACCACACAGTTATGGTCACTAATGTACAAAATGTCAAGGGAATAGGGATCAGTTCAAATACAGGAACTAGAACTACAAAAAGATCCTACACTCTAACACTAGATGAAATGGATATGCTGCTAGGTGAAGAATAGTTAATGTTGTTGGGCACTTATACCACAAACTTTAAGAATAGTTCAAAGTTTAACTGGCAAGGTTAACATCAATGTTATCAGACTCGCCAAAGACTCGCCCGACTCTGGCAAGTCTACACGAGTCTTTTGCGAAACAAGTACTCGGAAAGTCTCACCTAACAAACTCGTCACTCGCCAAACTTAACCAAACTCACCAAAGACTCGCTAAACTCGGCCAAACTCACCGAAGACTCACCAAAATCACCAGAGACTCGCCAGGGATGGTAATATTAAATTCTTAAATTGGTATTCTCCTTATCTTTCATTTTCTATCCTTCTACTTAAATTTTTAACATTACCATTAATTGTTTTGGGATGTTTCAGAGTGGTTCCAATCTCATCGGACTTCATATGCAAAAAGTAGAATTTTAGATCCCATTCAGAATTCAACAGACTTAACAGTGTTCAGGGTTTTCAAGATCGCAACATTCCACTGGATTCTATCATGTATGGTGATAGGGGATTGGCATTTAATTAAGCACAGGAACTCCTCTATGTACCTCAATGTTGGTGGTGTTGGTTGTTTAACTCCTTTTTCATGACCTTAGTAAAAATGTACCCTTCACTCAAGCAAAATTACTTACTAGGCGTGCAAAGCTTTTTCTACCTTTTTTGAATGCTTGGATTAGGTGGTTTCATCAAAATTGTAGGGTGTCAACCAATGTCCTTGGAGGATCAACCTTGAGATTTGAGATAGAGGCAAGGGCTAGAGCCTAGAGGTGGAGAGCGAAGCGTGCTACTGATGAATACGATCCCAATATAGGAAATGATTTTGATGATATGTAGTTATTTGTTGTAGCACGAAGTTTTGAAGTTTTTTGGACTCTAGAGGCAATTAAGAGCCTTTTTGTTTATGCATTTTGGGTTAGATATGGATTGCACTCAATGCAATATCAGTTATATGCACCAATACTTTCTGTACGAATCTCCTGCTGATGATTTGAGTTGGATTGATGAAAAGACCAAGGATCCCTCTAGTGTTTCCATTTTCTGAAACAGAAACACCCCATACACCTGCATCACACTTGTTGCTCCAATCTAGCGATGTTGGCACCAACTCCTCTAGTCCCTATTCTAACCATTCGACTTCTCGTAGTTATTCATGAGACTTGAGATTGGACTTGAAGACATTGTCTATTTTGATTTTCTATTTATGTTTTGAGTTATGTAGTTGAATTTGGTACTATTTGTGAATTTATTCAAGGGTCATCTTTCGGTTCACTATTTTGCATATAAATATGGAATGTCAAATGTTGTATTATCATTTTTTTGAGATGATACAATAAATTTATGCATAGAATGTGGTTTTATAACTTATATGGATTAGAAATGTCATTAGTATATTTTTTGTCCACAAAATTTGCTGAATTTTATACCAAGTGCTCCCCTAGTGATTTTTGCCTAAGTCACTAAAAGGGGACAAGTTACATGACCCTTGCATTAATTGCTTCGAAAAAGTAAATAATGTCACTTTAGAGTTATAAAGTGACTTTTCAATTAAATTTAAGTGGGAGTTGAAAAGAAATTATTTAATGGAGAAAAAAGATATTTTTCTTATCCATTGATGTGAATTCACTAGATTAAATGTGGGCCATTAATCTAATGACCTTTCAGTTACCCCAAGAGAAGAAATGAAAAGACAAAGGAAAATGATAAAAAGGGAGTTCATTCCTCATTTGTACTTAAACCACCAAAATATTTGGAGCAAGGTCGAGTTGCTTGAGAGGAGCAAGATAGTTGGAGAGGAGACCAAGTCGACTTCTTGAGAAGAGAAGCTCACAGCAGAGTGAGAGAGAGAGAGAGATTGTAGCATGCATATCGAGGCAACCTACAGCAAGATAGCAACACAAAAATCGAGAGATAGTAGGCATATTTACCAAGAAGGAGAACTAAGCACAAGTTCTTAGGTGACTGGCACAATTTTCGAGGAAGTATTGTACAACATTCAATGCAAGCCGTACAACATTTAATGAGCAAATTCATGACTATAGTTGTGGACACGATTTTCTAGACTGTGTAGGCACTAAAATCAAGAAGGTTTCATTGTTGGTTCAATGGGCACTTTAACCGATGTAGTAGACTCAAGAGTACAATCCGTACTATGCTTCTGTGGGGACAAATTTCGAGACTATGAGTGTACAGAATGTTGATGTTTGAGAAAAATATGAAGATGCTTGAACTTTAAAACTTTTATCAATCAATTACTGCACATATGAATCTCATAAATAAATCAGCCACATAAATCATTCATCCATAAGAGACAAGATATACCTTGGAAAAACCTTCCAAATACAGAGGATGAAAAACCCAACAATTCTTTGAGTATGATAGATAGATTTGCAGAGAATGGTTTACAACACAAGCAGATTGCCAAATAAGAGATATCACCTCAGCAATAGAGAAGAGAGATTCAATACATCAACTGTAATAAACTTGCCAAGTGCCCGACACTTTAACAACAAGTTAGAACATGTGCCATGCAAAACCTAGCGAATGGATGCATGATAATTAGCCATCCATGCATTACAAATTCGAATTCACTGGAGGAGCATTAACACGAGTGCATGGGATTCTCTCCATGCAAAAATTAGCATCCTTCCTACACTAGTGCCAAGTCATTGTCCTCGGGTTCTTCTCTATGCACAATACATGTGCCATACCTTCCAAGAATAGCTTTAACTGATTGTTAATTGGCTTTGAACTGAACTCTATTTTCAACTGAATGCATAACCACAAATTTAGGAGACTAACTGAGAGTCATGGTGCTTCACTCTTGGTGTCATTAGTGCTTCACTTTTAGTTCCATCCATGCAACATTCTATTATTAACTTACTTTTGCATGGATCTTTCTAGTTAAATGATGCATGCTTTATTACAACTGAGGCTTTACTAAAGCCTTTACAATTGAAGTTCACTAGAGGTATGCATGGGTAATTCGAATCCTTTTTCTTTCTCTATGCTTATCTCATTATCATTAATTATTTACAGGATGGTCCACATGTGTATTAATTATTTATCCATATTATCATATCATACTTAGAAGAATTATTCCATACTGATGATCATATCATATTACCCCGTGTCATATAGTCATATGCTAAAGTAATTCACTCTAGGGGTAGCTAATCCCTAAAGGAGACTTATAGCACTCAATGACCATGACTAGTAATACATCACATAGTATCACCACTTTACCAAGTAAAGTATGCCTTACCTCAACACATAGAGGTCCACCTGAATGAGTATCCATTTTTTGGATGACTTCATTAGGATCATTGCTTGATATAACTCACAAGTCCATCTCCAATTAAGGAGATCCATCTCATAGGGTACCGTCTATGAGAATCATTGACTAGAAACAACACAAGTCTACAGTCTTGATACAATACAAGACCAGTCTTGATACAACACAAGACTACAGTACTAGCATCCCACCTCAACACATGAGGATATAAATTGGACTTGATACAACACAAGTCCAGAGAATGACTATTGATGATGTACAATCAAAACAGAAAACTTGGCAGTTATCTGCATAATTTTTGAGACAAATTTTACTCTTCAGGGGTTGAGATAAGTTGTACTCACTGAGTGGTTTTACTGTTGTACTCTTATTTTTTACTAAGAAAATAATAAAATACTAAGTAGGTACTACAACACATGCTTTGTTGTAACTTGTACATGTCTATGTACACACTGTAAAGCATATAATTGATCCTGGTGCTTAACTAGATACATCTCCACTAACTTTAAGATCCTACAAATCTGAATCACCTTCAAATTTATCTTCATATGTGTGGCCATAGACTTACAATCCATCATCCTGAAACTCTTCAGGATCTCTAATGCATATTTTCCTTAACTGAGGAAAATCTGCTCTGGTGACCGCCACACCACTAATCTCAAGACTCATAACAAGAATCTTGAATATTGTTCTTAGTCTTCTAAATATGAGCATCATGCAAGTCTCCTCTTAATGGGAGGTACATCAACCAGTTACACTGGTTCTTTAGGAGCCAACGAATTTAGCTCCTCACTCTCACCATCAGGATGTGAGAATCATAAACTGTGTTCTCCATCAAGGAGTCTCATGCCCATCTATGTTTGAACCTCTTCTTGACATAGGAATGTAAATAAGATAATTTGATTATCTTTAGGAGTCTTCAAATTTTTCAAAATAGTAGTAGGGCATATGTTCTGTCTTCTTCCTAGGAACCCTAGGAACTTCCCAATCTACTCTCTTTCAGGATCCGCTATCGGAATGACACCATTTTCATGTCATTATTTTCTTGTAGGTCAAGGCATATGGTTTTTCCCTACAACGCAAATTATTCTCATGATTAATAACTTCACATAATCAAGAAATGAAAACTTTTCAACATACTAGGAATGGTTCACACGGTTATGTACACACATTAAATTAATGTTTCAACATAACCCTATTCATATCTCATGTAATGTTTAGCAGCCCTGTATCAGTCCTTATATTAGTCTAATATTCATATTTTATGAAAGAAATATGCAGCCCTATATCAATCTTTATATCAGTCCAATATTCATATTTTATGAAAGAAATATGCAGCCCGATATTCATATCTCATGAAGCAAGCATGCAGCCCTATATCTGATATAGTATGAACAATCATGCAGCCCTATGTGCATAACTCATGAACAATCATGCAACCCTTCATCTCATGCCTTATGGAGGAATTATTCAATTATGCAGCCTTATATTAGTCCTATAATATATCTCATAATATGGACTTCATGAGATCTACAACATGCTAATAAAAAACAGACAACAATGTATATGCTCAACATGTTATAACACAATTCCAAATCCCATGAATACAAATCTTGATATGACTGTAATGAAACACATTCAAAAAGTATATAGATTTGATTTATAATAGCATATGATAATCAAAATACAAGTACTTGTCTTTTATTGCTTTGTGTGGACTCCCTCTTGATCTTTGCACCCTTGCGGAGAATACTGAAGTCCTTATTTATTCACTCTAGCTTTAAACACTGCAAAAACGTACTGCATTCACTAGGTAGCAAATCACTGCACGGGGAATAAGGAACACAAGAGCGAATGCTCTACCTCACTAAAGGAAATACTCCTTTCGATCATCCTTTTCCTTGGATGATTTCTTCTGAGAAGGTTCATCTCCTTCTATTGCGATGGATGCATGAAGTCTTTCTTCGTTCTTCTTTCTTGCATGGTACTCTCTTGCATAATGGCCCTTCTTTTGACAATAGTAGCACCAAGCCCTTGATTTGTCAAAAGATTTCTTTAACTCTTTTTTCTTTGCATGAAAGAACTTCTTTGGAGTGAATGGCTTTCTCCCTTTTCTTCATTCTTGTTGTGAGGGAAAGATTCTCCTCTTTGGTGCGCATCGTCTTGCTTTGGATGCGCCCCTCTTCTTGAATGCAATCATGCCATAACCTTTCGAATTTGGGCAGCTCTTCTCGACCAATTACCGCAGCCAAGAATGTCTCCCATGAGGATGGGAGACCATCGATGGCGGTTTGAAGAAGATCATCTTCTCCCGTCATTACTCCAATACTAGTAAGCTTGGTTCTTCTTGAAGTTGATGCACCCTCCTTGGATGTAGATTCCTCCACCACTGTGGACATGAAACCTTTTAGGTCATGTTTTTCAAGAATGTTCAATACTCTCGCCTTCCATGTGTTGAAGTTGGAAGTTCCTTCTCATGGCTCTCAAACTGGCTCAACTCCTCAAGATCTACGTAGGCTTTAGTTTGTTGTGCAAAACTAAGCTTTGTCATGCCCTATACTCTGATACTATGTCAATGTTTGAGAAAATATGAATATGCTTGAACTTTAAAACTTTTATCAATCAATTACTGCACATATGAATCTCATAAATAAATCAACCACATAAATCATTCATCCAAAAAAGACAAGATATACCCTGGGAAAACCCTCCAAATATAGAGGATGAAAAACCCAACAATTTTTTTAGTATGATAGATAGATTTGCAGAGAATGGTTTGCAACACATAAGCAAATTGCCCGATAAGAGATATCACCTCATCAATAGAGAAGAGAGATTCAATACATCAACTATAATGAACTTGCCAAATGCCCAGCACTTTAATAACAGGTTAGAACACATGCAATGCAAACCCTAGCGAATGGATGCATGAGAATTAGTCATCCATGCATTACAAATTCAAATTTACTAGAGGAGCATTAACACCGGTGCATGGGATTCTCCCATGCAAACATTAGCGCCCTTCCTGCACTAGTGCCAAGTCATTGTCTTCGGATTCTCCTCCATGCAGATATAGATGCGCCATACCTTCCAAGAATATCTTTAACTGAATGCTAATTGGCTTTGAACTAAACTCTATTTTCAACTGAATGCATAACCACAAATTTAGGAGACTAACTAAGAGTCATGGTGCTTCACTCTTAGTGTCATCAATGCTTCACTTTTAGTGCCATCCATGCAGCATTCTATTATTAAATTTTGCATGGATCTTTCTAGTTAACTGAAGCATGTTTTCTTACAACTGAGGCTTCACTGAAGCCTTTACAATTCAAGTTCAATGGAGGCATGCATGGGTAATTCGAATGCTTTCTCTTTCTCTATGCTTATCTCATTATCATTAATTATTTACTGCATGGCCCACATGTGCATTAATTATTTATCCATCTTATCATATCATACTCAGAAGAATTATTCCATACTAATGATCATATCATATTACCTCGGGTCATATAGTCATATGCTAAAGTAATTCATTCTAGGGGTAGCTAATCCCTAAAGGAGACTTATAGCACTCAATGACCATGACCAGTAATACATCACATAGCATAACTATTTTACCAAGTAAAGTATGCCTTACCTTAACACATAGAGGTCCACCTGAATGACTATCCATTTTTTGGATGACTTTATTAGGATCGTTGCTTGAAATAACTCACAAGTCCATCTCCAGTTAAGGAGATCTATCTCATAGGGTACCGTCTATGAGAATCATTGACTTGATACAACACAAGTCCAGACTTGATACAACACAAGACCAGTCTTTATACAACACAAGACTACAGTACGAGCATCCCACCTCAACACATGAGGATATAGATTGGACTTGATACAACACAAGTCCAAAGAATGACTACTAATGTTGTACATTCAACACAGAAAACTTGGCAGCCGTCTCCATAGTTTTTGGGACAAATTTTAGTCTTCATGGGTTGAGATAAGTTGTACTAATTGAGTGGTTTTACTGTTGTACTCTTATTTTTTACTAAGAAAATAATAAAATACTCCCTCATAGGTTTTCCCTTCGGGGATTTTCCTGGGCTATTGGCCAAAATTTCTGAGTTTTATATGTGATTACAGACTACAGTTTGTTGTTCCTTAATATTTTTCGCTGCAAATTCACTTTACAAGTAGTATATCAGCCTACAATGCTGTTGCATTTAATATTCAATTAATGTAATTGAGACTAGTTCATTGTTGAGGTCTGATATCAAAGTTGTGTGAAGTGTTTGACCATTTTCTGAGTATACAGAGGTCTGTTTTCTAACATGGTATCAGAGCAAGGGCTCTGAGATGACAGCAGACTATTGGTACAGTTTATGGCAAGAGATTTGCATGAATTGGATGATTTCTAAGCAGAGGTTTCAGACTTAAGAGGGAGTTTCTTTTGTTCAGCAGAGGCAGATTTGGAAATTGGACTTACATTTTCAGTGAGATGGCTACCAAGATAAGGTTGGATGACAGGTTGGATGGGGCAACCAACTTCATTTCTTCGAAAACAAGGGTTGTAATTATTCTGCAGGAGAATGAGTTCTGGGATGAAGTAGTGAACAACACTCAAGCAAATTCAGTGTAGGTACCTGCTTCTACTGATGCAGCAGTGTTGGAAGCCTTCAACAAGAAGGACATCAAGGCAAAGAGGATCATCCTTGATGCGGTAAAGGACCATGTGATCCCACACATGTCTAGGAAGGACCATGCATATAAAATGTGGGATGCCTTAGACAATTTGTACGAGAGCTCGAATGAAAATCGAAAGATGGTACTGGGAGAGAAGCTGAAGAGCATAAGGATGGCTACATCTGAAAATGTTGCTTCTTACCTTACCAAGATCACTCAAGTGAGGGATGAGCTTGGAGCGATTGGGGAGAAGGTTGATGGTGGTGAGCTAGTGCAAAGAGCCTTGAATGGCGTGACAAAGCCATGGGCTGTTTTTGTGGAGGCCATTGTAGCCAGAGAGAACATACCTTCTTGGGACCATCTTTGGGACAACTTCATCAGGAGGAGACCTGGAGAAGTTATGTGCAGGATAGCTCATCAAAAGGTAAGGATGAAGAGGAGAATGTTGCCTTGTCAGCCACAAGCAAGAAGTCCAAGAAGGGCCCTAAGAGAGGGGCTAATATGCAAAGAGGTAAGCAAAAGAACGACTTGAGCAGAGTCGGGTGTTATGCATACAATGAGTTTGGACATTATGTTGGCCAATGTCCTAATAAGAAGTGTGGGAGTTCATGCAACTTCTGAAGCTATTCTTATTATTCTTGTATTGTACGTCCTACGGGAGATGAACTTATTGTAATCAATCATACAAACCCTAGAATAACAATGTAGACCTTTGGGAGAAAAGCAAGCAATAGAAAAGATAAAATAAATTATAAAATATAAATTATATTGCTCCCTCAAGAGAAGTTGGCCCCAGTTAAATTATTAGCGGAAAATATGTATAAATAGGAGGCGCCCCTCCTCATTATTCCATATAGCAGCAGCACAACAGCACAGAGAAGTTCGTAGTTTTCTGAGAGAGAGAGAAGTTCGCATATATTGCAGAAGAAGACTGTTTTTCAGGGTTTCTATCTTCGGAAAGATTTTCCATATTTTCTCTTTCTTCTTCATTATACTCTGATCTCAGAATTATTATCTCTAGATGAAGGTTGCTGGGTTTTCTCCCATTTGGGTTTCCCAAGTGAAAATACTAGTGTTATTGTTTTGTGCTTTGTCTATCTTCTAGTGATCCTATTGATAAACGCATTTAAGATATACTGTTATAATTTTAAGAAAATCTAATATGGTATCAGAGCAGTGCTAGAAGAAGCCATTGTAGAACTTCATCGAAACCTGTCAAAACTAGGGTTTCATCTTTCAAGGTCTTCACTCAACCTTTTGGCAGAAAAAGAGCCTTGGAAATTTCACTCTAAGGAGGACGCATCTTTTGGTGAAGACAGAATTCAATTCTGAGAATTTTCAATTTTGACCTAATTCTGCAGCTGCAACAGAAATTAGGGTTTCAGTTTTTTACCTGCTCCCTCGACGGTTTTGGCTCAATGCTACCACTTCTCAACTCGCCTCTCTAGGGCACATTTATCTGTGGAGTCAGTTTTGCAAAACTCCAACCTTCAACCTAGTCTCTACTAGGGTTTCAAATCCAGATCTACAACAAGATGATCAGCATGAAGGTTGAAGATCGCCCGGAAGGAGCTTCCAACTTCATCCCCTGGAAGTCTAGGTTTCTTCTTCTACTAGAAGAAAATGACCTATTACAGTGTGTAAATGAAAAGGTCCCAGAATCAGAAGCCGAAGAAGAAAAACCTCGTTGGAGGAAGAATGATGCCAAAGCTAGAAGGATTTTGGTGGACTCAACTAGAGACCACTTGGTTTCTCGGATCTCAGAAAAGACGACAGCGAGGAAGATGCTCAAAACCTTAAAGAAACTATTTGAACACAGTAATATCAATGTGACTTTCACATTGAGGAATAAACTGTCGAATATGAAGATGACGAAGTCCGAGAATATTGCCTCATATTTCATGAAGATCACCAAACTCGGAGACAAGCTAAAGTCCAGTGGAGACAATCTTGAAGAAAAGGATCTCATTATGATCACCTTAAATGGTCTCCTACCATCTTGGGAGTCTTTCATCCAAACTATAAGTGGTCGGACCAAGTTGCCCAAATTTGATAAGCTATGGGCAGAATGCACTCAGTAAGAAACAAGAATCACAGCACGCCAAAGACTTCATGGCGCTCAACCTGAGGTGAAACAAGCGTTCATATCTCATGCCAAGAAAGGCAAGGGAAGGGGAAGGAAGTCCTTCAATCACAAGCACCAAGATAGGAGATCAAGTCCTCCTCCAGATCAGAAGAAACAAGAGAAGAAGGATTTATCTCAGATACAGTGCTACAGGCGCAAGAAACACGAACATTGTGGCAGTAGTTGTCAAAGTTCAAACAAAAGGAAGCATGAAGCTTCAACTATTGATGTAGAAGAAGACCCTCCTCACAAGGAGCCAAGGAAGGATGATCATTAGGAGTTCTTCTTCTGAGGAATGATATGAAAATCCAAATTGCAATGATCGTCAAGCAAGCATATGAAGATCAGTAGACTCTGGCAGTGGTAGCCCACCCACGAAACCACAAAAGATAAGTATTTGATTTTACATGCTCTAGTAGATTAGATCTAGTTTTTTTTTAGTAAGTTTTACACAGATCTACATTTCTAAATTCAAGTAGTTAAATAGCCTGTAATGTTGCACAGCCCATCTAGGATGACGACTCCTTTATAACATTCTAGAGTAGTACACACTCTTAATGGTATGCTATAATGGAGACCATAAGCATCCGGATAATGGCCTTACGGGTGTTGTGTCGAAGCATTGACTAAAAGGTTGCCTACATTATTGTGTTAATACATTGATTATGAAATATTACTAACCATCTGACGGGATTTGACTTGCAGGGAATGCCATGATCGACAAGGACAAGTGATCCCATTGATATACAGATGGAACGGAAGCATAAAGCCTCTAGAAGCATGTAATATGACTCTCAGACCCAGGATAATCTCATGCAAAGATTTGGTGATCAGAAGCAGAAAGCTTCTACGAATGTCGATCTATCTGTTGCTTCAACAAGATTTACTCAACCGACTTCTGAGAGACAGAGGGAGTTATCCCTCAAAGACAAGGATTCTAGTTTACTACATATGATAGAAACCTGACGACACTGTTGTCGTGAACAAGTCAATTGAAGGATCCTTGATGAACTTGATCATAACCAGGATGGATAATTACTTTCCAGTCTACATTCATGTGCCCAACTTAGAACCTTCAGGCAAGAAGGAAACATTCGTGGGATATCACAATCTTCAAAGGTTTACAGAATATACATCCCAGGATCGATTCAAATCGAAGACAGGCAGGATGCAACCTTCGAAGAAGAAATGGCTATCCGAAAAGCAAGAGGATCAAATATGGAGATCGATGACGATGACGAGATGAGATCGTCTCCCCCTCCAAACATTAAGAGGGAAGTCTAAAGAAATGAATAAACCGATCAGTCCCATTGATTCTGTTGAGCCAGATGATGCTCCCACAGATATGGCAGTAAGCCGAAAAGGACCCAGATGGGCACGACAGATTTTGCAAAATGCAGAGGAGCATGAAACTTCACATGGAGTAAATGGGAGCATTGAATAATACAAGGCCAGAATTGTTGCCAGAGGGTTCTCTCAGAAAGAGGGGGTCAATTATGATGAGACATTTGCTCCTATGACTCGATATACTTCCATCAGATCGATCATTGCTATTACTTCAGCAATGGGATGGAAGTTGTATCAGATGGATGCCAAGACAGCCTTTTCTCAATGATATTGTTGATACATTACTTCTTGAGATTTGAAGTATGGTAAAGGCAGAAGAAGATTTTCCTAAGACAAGATATACTGAAGAGATTCAGAATATTGGACTGCAAGTCCATAGCTACTCCGAGAGATGCAAATTTGAAGAAGTTGAGAGATTCTGCTTCAGATTCAAATTTGATCGATCCCACTATGTATTGCCAATTGATTGGGTCCTTGATGTATCTGACGAACACGAGACCAGATATTTGTTTTGTTGTGAATGCCCTCAATCAGTTCATGTGCAAACCGAGGCAGATTCACTGGACTGCTGCAAAACATGTGCCCAGATACTTATGTGGCACTGTGGGATATGATCTACAATAGAATTCAGATTGTGACTTAAGATTGCAAGGGTTTACAGACTCATATTGGTTTGGATGCACTTGAGATAGGAAGAGCACTTCAAGATGTTGTTTCAGTTTAAGTTCTACAGTAATTTCCTAGTACAATAGGAAGCAAAAATCAGTAGCTCTCAGTACTGCAGAGGCCGAGTATATGGCTGCAAGTTCAGCAGCCCGAGAAGCAGCTTGGATTTGTAAACTTCTTGCATCATTCTTTGGCCAGATTTCAGAGCCAACCGTGATTCACCATGATAACCAAAGTTGTGTGCAGATGTCAGTGAATCTTGTATTTCACGACAAGTCAAAGCACATAGAGAATTGGTATCACTTCATACATGATATGGTGCAAAAAGGTGCAGTCGAACTCTAGTATATTCCGACAGAAAACTAGACTGCAGATGTTCACACCAAACCTCTTCCCAGGATGAAGCTTGAATACTTTCGCGGAAGACTTGGAGTAGAAGATAACGTATCTCTCCTTGAGAGGGAGAGATGCCTGAGAGATTTACCATACTTCTGCCTCGGTACCTCTGCTCGTCCTGGTTCTCAGCCATGTATGGGAGAAATCCCATCGGCAGATGAGACGAACAGGTAGTAGATGGTCGGGTTCACACAGGTGCCTCTGCTCGTCTAGGTGCTCGACCAAGTATGGGAGAAATCCCATTGGCAGATGAGTCGGACAGGTAGCAGATGGTCATGTGATTGCACAGACACCTCTACTCATTCAGGTTCTCAACCAGGTTTGGGAGTAACCCATCGACAGATGAGACGAACAAGCAGTAGATGGTCGTGTACATTTACTTGTTCAGATTCTCAGCCAGGTATGGAAGTAACCCATTGGCAAATGAGACGAACAGGAAGTAGATGGCCATGCACATTTACTCGTTTAGGTTCTCAGCCAGATATGGGAGTACCCCATCGACAGATGAGACGAACAGGTAATAGATAATCGTACACACTTGCTCATCCAGGATCTCTAAGCAAGCATGGAAGTATTCCATCGGCGGTAGAGACGAATAGGTAGCAAGAGATTTTCTCTCAGACATCCCGATAGAACAAATTCATAAAGACAACCTTCAGTACGTTTAGAGATGATAGAGATAGTATAGATGTACAAATGAAACCCAGATGATCGTGATGTTGATGAAGACCAAAGAATACCTTCCTTGTTGAGAGGGAGTGTTGGAGTTTGTGCAACTTCAGAAACTATTCTTATTATTCTTATATTGTACCTCCTACGGGAGATGAACTTATTATAATCAATCATACAAACCCTAGAAGAAAAATGTAGACCTTGGGGAGAAAAGCAAGCAATAGAGAAGATAAAATAAATTATAAAATATAAATCATATTGCTCCCCCAAGAGAAGTCGGCCCCAGTTAAATTATTAGTGGAAAACCTGTATAAATAGGAGGTGCCCCTCATTATTCCATATAACAGCAACATAGTGAAGTTCGCAGTTTTCTGGGAGAGAGAGAAGTTCGCATATACTGCATAAGAAGGTTGTTTTTTAGGGTTTCTATCATTGGAAAGCTTTTCCATATTTTATCTTTCCTCTTCATTGTACTCTGATCTCAGAATTATTATCTCTAGACAAAGGTTGCTGGGTTTTCTCCCATTTGGGTTTCCTAGGTGAAAAATACCTGTGTTACTCTTATGTTCCTTGTCTATCTTCTAGTGATCCTATTGATAAATGCAATTAAGATATACTGGTATAATCTTAAGAAAATCTAACAAGAAGAAGGGAAAGCGAGAGAAGGACGAAGAAGTTGCAACTACAGCTTTGATAGAGAGTTACACTGTAGAGTTCAAGAAAGAATTCTCTCTTGTCATAGTTGTTTCGAGTTGTGGCAGTAGTAGACCTGTGGATACAAGGAAGTGGATAGTTGATAGTGCATATTGCGATCTCGTGACTAGGATGCAAGATGCATTCCTCACTATAGAGACACTTCCGAAGCAGCTCGTACAGGATGGACGAGGGCACAGTGTATGCAATCAGAGGAGTGGAACAAGTACGTTTCCAGCTAGATTTTGGAGAGCTTCTGGAGGTATCAGGAGTACTCTATGTTCCAGGGCTGAGAGATAGCAGACTCTCTATTCCAACCTTGGAAGGTAAAGGGTATGCAGTATTGTTCAAAATGAAACACATATTCATTTTCCCAGTGGGAGTGGATCTGATTGATCTTGTGTTGATTGGTCATCGAAGAGATGGTGAGTATGTAGTGCATGGACAACCTACATCAAGAGGATTTGGGAGGATGACAGGATCAAAGTCTGAGACAGACAAAGAGCGAGAAGCTCTAAGGATTGATGTGGCGTAGAGTAGTCAGTCCCCAGTTCCGAGGGGAGAGGGAGATGCTCCAAAGATTGAAGCGGTACTGAGTATCCAATCTTTGATTTAAGGGAGTAAGCAAGAGGCTACTTCTTCCAGTGTTAGCAAGAGGGTCAGCTGGTATGACACGTCATTGATGGATGATCGAGATGAGATTTCTCAACATGTGGCACCAGTGCAATGTAGAATCTGTAAAGGGACAAATTCCAAAGATAGAGGGAGCTTCTACAGCAGACAGTGTGAGACTGGAGTGTGATTCTGGTGGAGGATAAGCCAGAAGGACTCCCCGCACGAAGCGGAAGTGGTAAGTGTTGCAGCTCAAGATGACCTTCAAGCGATGATGCCTAACATGAAGAGACATTAGATTTGACCTTTCTAGAGAGGAGTTTAGAAAGAGCGGGCATTTCTTATATTGTGTGAGAAGCACATGAGCAAATTACCAACTTTGGTGAAGAAACAGTTTATCTTCTTCAGGGATAAGGTGGGAGTGAGGGAGAACACTTTCCTGGGTAGGGTAAGAGGGAGTGTTGACTTTTATACCAAGGAAATGTTCCCCTATTGATTTTTTCCTAAGTCACTAAAAGGGGACAAGTTACATGACCCTTTCATTAATTGCTTGAGAAAAGTAATAATGTCACTTTAGAGTTATAAAGTGTCTTTTCAATTAAATTTAAGTGGGAGTTGAAAAGAAACTATTAAATGGAGAGAAAAGAGATTTTTCTTATCCATTGATGTGAAATCACTAGATTAAATGTGGGCCCTTGATCTAGTGACTGTTCATCTACTTTAAGAAAGGTAGTGAAAAGACAAGGGAAAATGATAAAAAGGGAGTTCGTTCCTCATTTGTACTTAACCCCCCAAAAGATTTGGAGCAACGTCGAGTTGCTTGAGAGGAGCAAGAGAGTTAAAGAGGAGACCAAGTCGACGTCTTGAAAAGAGAAGCTTGCAGGAGAGAGAGTGAGAGAGAGAGAAGATAAGATAAGATCATTTTATTTATGTCCAACTAATGACCACAAAGTAGGTAAACGAGACTGTTGGTTACAATGATGTCTGTATAGAGCGGGAGGACCAAATGGTCTCCCTTTAAAAAAGAAATAATAAGAAATACAATGCAGAAAGGTAATAGATGAGTAATGCGAGTTGTGTTGAAGTATGAGAGAGCTCTGGTCGCAGCCACAAATCCAGAGCCCCGTCATGGGATGGAGGTGCTCTGGCTAAAAAGATCCTGGAGAGAAGAGGACCGAGGAAGGTCTAGTACTCCTAACATCCGAGGCTGAATGGAGAAAATTGAGGGAAGTTCAATAAAGTCTGCTGGCCCAATGAGGATGCGGGTTGTCCACTGAGTTGTCGTCGGGAAGAGTTTGTACGATGTTGAGGTCTGGAGTGTTGAATTTTAGCATTAGCATGAATTCTTTAAAATTTTGCAGACTGTAAGATAACAAAAAACAAGTGCAATAGAAACATCAACAACATCACAAATATCGAACACAAGAGTTTTTCACAGGGAAACCTTTAAAGGACAAAAACCCCAAAAGCAATAGTAATTCATCTCTTTAAATGAGATGACTAAGTCTTCAATAATTCTCAAACCCTAATGGGTTTGTACCACAGATAAGAAAAATCCACAAACGAAGAATTTTACATCAAAATTCAAATTAGGGCTTTCTGCCCTAATTCTTCCTACTACCTAGAAAATCCAGATCTGCTGCCAAGATAAAATTTTTGTTGCCCAGGTCTGTTGCTAGCTTCCCGAACCTTGTTGTTGTCTACCCGAGCTCAGCCTGAGGATAGAACAGGGTTTCCTGAGCTTTGATGTAGCTGCCCCAGATCACTGCTGCTAGCCCGAGATTTTGTTGAAGATGCCCAAACTCTATTAGGGTTGCCCGAGGATAGATCTAGGTTACCCAAACCCTGCACTGCCAGCCTAATACCTGCCCAAGTGTATTTTCAGTCTACCCGAAAGTGTAGCAGACCTTCCCGAATCCTCTGATGCTGCCCGAAGCTAGAGTAGGGTTGCCCAGAATAAACTCAGGCTGCCCGAGTTGTAAAACGCACTGCCTGAGACTTGTTTCTCCTTGCCCCGATCCTGCTCGAGCTGTTACTTCCTGCCCGAGGGTTCTGTGGAGAGGCCAAGGTAGGGAGAGGGTTGTCCGATGAGGAAAGAGGCAGCCGGGAGTTCCTTGCTGCCTGCCCGAGCCTAAAAGAACGGACCGTGAAGAATTGCAGGCTACCCATGGAGATTATGTGGCTGCCCGTGACTTGCTGAGGATGCCCGTTAGGGTTTAAAGGCTTCCCGTGAGGGCTTGAAGGTTTCCTATGAAGTTGCAGCAGGTGAAGTGATCAATAGGGTGATGCCCCTAGCCTGAAGAGAAGAGGATGAGGCTGCTGCAAATCACCATGAAACCCTAGCTGAGGGTTTAGTGTAATAAGTGTGGGTGCCCTAGCTAGAAACCTCCATGCAAGGGCATAACCACAAAGATTTGTCCTTCTCTTCAATACCAGTCAAAATTTTCCTTTAGCACCTGTAAGATGATGATGAGCAAGTGTGTAATAATGAAATGGATTGATCTTCTTTTATAGCCTTTGAATCACCTGTAAGTGAACCAAAACTCAAAAGAACAAAATAATTTTCTTTTATTCTTTTATCTTTTTGACTTTTACCTTTAGTGGTAATAAAGGTCTTTTTGCACTTTGACTTTGACTCCTTAGTGGTCTAAGGGTCCTCATGTATTTTTTACTTTTACCTTTAGCCTTCTTCAAGTGCCCCTGTGGTCAACACAAGTGGACATAGGGGTCCTCCATCCCCACTCAAAGTACATCATCCAAAATAGAGAGAATTACTAATGCTTTTATCTCACACTCCATGCGACAGCAAGATCGGGTACTAGGTGTCTTAACCAAGGGTAGCTAAGCCTTGGAGAAGATAACAAAGCCCACAGATTGAGGGTAGGAGTGTATCACATGCTCAGACCCGATCTAGAGCTTATAGTGATATCCTGGTAACAGACCAGGTGCCTTAGCCATAGGCTGCATAACTTGACTCGAGGTCAAATACTTGGTAACAGACCAAGCGCCTCCATTCTCCTGGAGAATGGCCCTCAACCCTAAGCTGAGTCCCCCAGTACTAAACTGGTTCATCTTCCTAGTAACTGACCAAGTGCCTCCATTCAAAGAATGGCCACTCATCTCTAGGCCGAGTCCCCCAGTGCTGGACTGGTTCCACATCCTAGTCCCTGACCAGATGTCTCCATTCAACAAAATGGCCACTCAGCTCTCGACTGAGTCCCCCAGTGCTGGACTGGTTACACAACCTGGTCCCTGACCAGATGTCTCCATTCAACAGAATAGCCACTCAACTCTAGGCTGAGTCCCCTAGTGTTGGACTGGTTCCACATCCTAGTCCCTAACTAGATGTCTCCATTCAACACAACGGCCCCTCAGCTCTAGGTTGTCCCCCAGTGCTGGACTAGTTCCACATCCTGGTCCCTGACTTGATGTCTCCATTCTCCTAAGAGAATGGCTCTCGATGTTGCTTAGGAAAAATCAACATGGAGGACCTAGTCCGTCTCTCAAGGAGAGAGAGAGAGAGGGACTTTAGCACGCACATCAAGGAAACCTACAGTAAGACAACAACACAAAAATCGAGAGAGAGCAAGCACATTACCGAGAAAGAGAACAGAGCACAAGTTCCTAGGTGACTAGCATGATTTTCGAGGAAGTACCATACAACATTCAATGCAAGTCGTACAACATTTAATGAGCAAATTCATTACTGTAGCTATGGGCACGATTTTCTAGACTATGTGGGCACTGAAATTGAGAAGATTCATTGTTGGTTCAATGGGCACTTTAACCAAGTTAGTAGACTGAAGAGTGCAGTCCATATTGTGCTTCTATGGGCACAAATTTCGAGACTGTGGATGTACAAAAAACATGGCATCTATTTACACAGTTTTCGAGACAAAATTTAAGTGTTTAGCGGTTGAGATAAGTTGTACTCGTTGAGTGGTTTGATTGTTGTACTCTTATTCTTTTACTAAGAAATAATAAAATACTCTGTCTCTCTCACAGGTTTTCCCTTCGGGGTTTTTCCAGGGCAATTGGCCAAAATTTCTGAGTTTTATAAGTGATTACAAACTAAGTTTGTTATTTTTCGCTGCAAATTGACTTTCAAGTAGTATATCAACCTACAGTACTGTTGCATTTAATATTCAATTAATGTGATTGAGACTATTTCATTGTTGAGGTCTAATATCAAAGTTGTGTGAAGTGTTTGACCATTTTCTGAGTATACAGAGATCTGTTTTCTAACAAAATTTACTATAATTTGAGTGTTTTTTCTTTTTGTTGACTCATATCCGAGTTGCTTGTTAACGATAGTGCAACTACGAGACCCATTCTTAGGGAGGATGGTACCCTATTCAGTTAACTACGGTTCCCAGTCAACTAACCAGGCAAAGTAAGTCCCTAGAAGGTACCCTAGGGCCCCCAACAGTCTCCCAGGGTTCTTGGTCTAGGACAAAGCAAGTTGATGCCATGGCAAAGTCCCTAACATGTGGTTAGGGCCCCTATATGTCTCTAGGGTATTCTGGTTTGGGACCATACAGTTTCTTAGTCATAAGGGCCAAGTGGATCCTGCAGGTTCAAATAGAGACTTCCTAGTCTAGGACCAGGCAGATTCTTGGTCTAGGACCAAGCGGTTTCTGCAAGTACATACCTGGTCAGTTAACCAAGTGGATCTTGGTTAGTTGACCAAGATGATAATGTGTTATGTCTTCTTCTCCTAAATGGTTATTGCTAGGTTGTTTCTCAAGGGACTGGATACCCCTTAATGATGTCACTAACACTTGACCTTTAGGAGCAGTCAGGAGGACCATAGGATCACATCATCCAGTGTGAACCTTCCTTTTATGGTGATGATGGACCTTCAGTTATTGTTTGGAACACTTATAGATCACAGAACTTGAGAGAGAGATTGATTTCCCCTCCATGTGGGTAAAAGGATTGTTTCCCCACCTTGATGGTACACCTTGGTCTTATGGGTAAAAAGGGTTGTTTCTCCACCTTGATGGCACACCTTGGTCTTAAGGGTTAAAAGGGTTGTTTTCCCACCTTGGTATTGTGGGTGAAGAGATTGTCTTCCCACCTTGATGTGACCCCTCTTGTTGACTCTTAGTCTTATGTTTTCCTATTGGTCCTAGCACCCATACTAATTGTGGTACCTTGACCTTTTTGCTATGATGACTTAACTTTATTGTTTTATTTTTTGTATGACCACTTGACCATTGGTACCTTACTAAGTCAACATAATATTATTTTTATGTTATGTTTGGTATCTTTCCTAAAAGCTAGGGACCCTTCTAGAAGGCATGACAAGACTATAAGTTAAAGTTAAATCTTCATTTCTGTGTCTTGACAAAAAAAAAGAGATCTGATCCATTGTCTGCTGTAGGGCTCGCTGCTGCTCCTTTGCCTTGGCGTCTAAGGTTTTTACTGCTGTTTTGAGCATCCGCCACCATCTCCCACAGCCTGCTAGACTGCTATTTTTTTGCACTATCTGCTGCTGCTGGTGTGGAGCTGCCTTCACCTCTTTTTCAGCCATCTAAGGCTGTCACACTCTGTTCAAGCTGCTACTGACAGGCCATGAGACTAGGTAGGCTAACTGGGATTGAACCGTGACTTTTCTATGGATTGCTAACGCTGGGCGTGATCTCTTTGAGGGATGCTAAACCTAGCCGTGACCACCTGTTGACTGTTTGTGGGCTGCCTTAAGCTGGGCGTGATCTGTTTGGGCTGTTTAAACTGAACCATGTTTTTTCTAAGGACTGCTAAACCTGGGCGCAACCACTTGGTTGACTTCTAAGCTAAGCCGTGACCTCTTGGTTAACTTCTAAGCTAAGCCATGACCTCTATTTGACTGTTTGAGGGCTGCTAAGGTGACTGTTAGCAGGCCGTGACTTTTGGTTGACTTTAAGCTAGGGCCATGACCCTTATTGGCTGCCCAGCCTGAGCCGTGACCTACCTTGATCCTGCTTGTGGATAATGTAACCTCCTGAGGGTTACCAAGAGTGCCCTGAGCTTGTTTAAGGCTACTGCTAGCCTATGTGAAGGTGCCGTTAGGGTATCTATGCTCTTTGAAAGGGTGCCACTATTCTGAGGCTGTCTTTGCTTGTATTGAGGTTGTCTTTGCTTATACCTCTAGCCTGCTGCTACAAGTTTGTCCTTGCTGGTCTGATGTCTGTTAAGACGGCCTTGAGGGTTTTGTGATCTGTTAGGACATCCTGAGTTTGAACTTGTTTCAGTTTCCTACCTCTCTCTCTCTCAGGTAAGTATCTACCCTCAGATAAGGGTTAGCTGTTCCATTTTGGTGACTTGTCTCTGAGAAGAAAAATTTTGATCTGAAAAGTACAGTCTGAGTGTAAGGAAGGACCTCACAATCTGATCTGATCTTTGTTATGTTAATGTTTTACTTCTACAGTTCATGATTCTTTTACAGTACTGCTGTTACTGTTTATGTTCTATTCCCTGTACCTTGCAATTGATAATTTCTATCTCAAGAACCAACTTTAACACAGTGATCAGTGGGGAGTGTTAAAGTTAAAAGAGATGCAAATTATGTTTTAACTTGTCTAATTAAAATTACTCCTACAGGTGCACTGCCTTATTGTTACAAGTACTCGTTTTAAATTAGAATTGTTTTTATTCATTAAAGTACAAAAATATTTAGTTTTTATCTCAACCCTAACCTAACACAAATTTCAACATTGCCGATTCGGCCAAGTCCCAAACCAGACGAGTATTTGCCGAGTCCAAGTCTGACAACATTGGTCAGCATTATATATTATATGTCTGCTCTCAAGAAAGGTGAATTACAGCTAAAATAAAAGGAACAAGAAACATAGTCATATATACAACTATGACTGCAACGGAAATATGTCACCAAGAAGCATAAAGGTTTAATGTTAAACAACCAGGTCAAAAGACTTCAAATATGTTACCAACCTCATGGGTTGTGACCAGCCAATCCATATAAGTATATACCGTCACGAAGATCATCGTAACATCATCATTCTTATCAATTATCTATTATTCAATATATTTTTCTATAATTGCAGAAATTTTCTTGCAATCTCAGTGATAAACAATCTTGTTTATTCCAAACTAGCATACATTCACCCCTTAAATTTATTGTGTATTTAATATGGAAAACAATATACGCACAGAGTAGCCAAACTGACAGTGGTATGTGAACTTTCAAAGCAGAGAATTTGATCTTGTAAACTATGTCATTAAATTCATCTAATCATGGAGGAAAATGGTAATTCCATTTAACTGGTTCATTTGTGATGTGGCAATTATAAATTTTATTTCATTCATTGAAACAGATCCCTGCAACCAGCATTATATTGTGTCTAGACATTGATTTCCCAGTATAGTTACAAGTATATGTGTATTAGGTAAATAAAATGCAAAATAAAGTCCACCTGTTGGAGTCCCTCTTTTTCTATTGTGAAATATTCCTATACTTATTCTAGATATTTAAGGAAAGTTATTTTCAATGGAAATATATATATAAATGCGAGTCAAAAATGGAAGCTTACATTTTCATTACCCTAATGCTAAAAAACAAAACCTGGCCAGTAAAGAAAATAAGATACCTGCAGCCATGGAGGACCACGAAGCCTCTCATATTCACGGATTCTACTTCTTGCATTTCTCGAAGAAACATCCATCTGCCTTAGCCATCCATTCAAATGTATTTGTTCAGTTTTGTTTGTACCAAGTATGTGCATAGTCTACTAACATATTCTATAACAAACTGGATATTCCTTTAAACTAGCTGAAAGAGTAAAAAAAATAGTTCTGGATTTAGTGCATAAAGTACCGAAAACTTTAATCCAATGATGTCTCGGATACGTGTTTCTAAGAATAAAATGAAAATGGATAGAAATACATAATAGGCCAGAAGAACTACTCAATTGTATACTTCGAACAAAACCCACTATTAGTTCCTCCTCTCAGCAGTAAGAAGAAAGCCATCGATGAAATCCATTGCCATCAGTTGCTATTTTATTCAATTTAACTCCTTTTCAGCAAATAACTTATTAAGGCCCTTTATCAAATTCATGTTTGCACTGTTGCAGAGAAAATATACGGTAAAGTCTGCTCACGATTCCACCTTGCTTTCTGCTCAACTCAGTATAATCAACTCTTATATTTCATGAATTCATTTATTTTTACTGCTATTTTCAGCATTGGATACCATAAATGAAAAGCTGCCCAGTACATAGGTAATCCTAAATATCAATCAGAGAGAAAGAAATCAACTTTCCATACCAGCTCCTGCCCTGTAGCACGACAAACATGGACGCGCATTATATGAAGTGCTGGGGCATAGAAACCAGTTGCATCCAGTAGATACAGTAATTGATATGTAAATGTCAACCCTGCAATAAGGCAGAACTAAAATTCAGACAGTGAACTGAAAACTTTTGAATTGTCACATTTTCATTTCTCCTAGGGTACAATGATCCCAACATAATACCAAGATATTCAATTTCCCTCCAAATATTCAAAACTTGATGAATCAATCTCTAAGATCACCCAATGGATGCAAAAAACTAAAATACATATCATTTTAAGGTACATCTCTGTGGAGATACTGCATCCTGGTTATATAGTTGTTTATATGTACATATATACCATTTGAGCAAAACGCTTAAGGCTCATTCCATTTTAACACATTAGAAGAAAATGATTTCTTATTATCAAGAAGAATATGGTTGTAATTAAGTTTCGCTTTGCAGCTTGTAAAAATTTAGAAGAAAAAGAATGCCAAAATACCCATAAAGCATTAAATACTATAAATAAATATTTTTGAATCACAAAAGCTACCATGCACTTCCACAAAGAAAATTCGCCATGCAAGCAAGCAAAGTAGTGTGTTCATGAATGGGAGTAATAATCTTAAATGTACATATTATAGGTACAAAACAAAATGCTTACATTTTCAAACCATGGTCCATGCCATTTTCTTTGATAGAATAAAACCCCCATATGCCACTAGGACGGACCATTAGCAATAGACAGATGTATTCTCCAAAGGGAGGTTTAAACATCTTTAAAGGGGCCCAGTTTCATAGTTAACTTATCATGGCTCAAGTGAAAAGTAGATAACAAGTTGAAAAAATTGTCGCACACTTTTATAGAATGTATATGATATACACAAACAGTTATCTGAAAAAGTTGTGAAGTCTGATATGCTTTGTGACAACTTAAAAGTAGATTTAATTTCTTTCAGACTTGGGAGATACTTTCTGCACCCCTTTTAGCCTCTAATGCTAGCTGTACTTTCGATTCCCCTTTACCTATATTGATCATTGGTGGATTGAAATAAAATTTCAATTTCAATATGTCATAACACTTCTAGGCATAGCATTTATTATAGTCTTTTTTGGAATTAATTAATACCTAATGATTAATATTAATAATATCAGTTAGTTTTCAAAGGGTCTTGATGTGTAACCTAAAGAGTTTGATAAACCTGTGTAAGAAAATCAATACCAAACAGAATTTAAAACACTAGAATTAACAATGGCTCACACACGAAGTATACAGAGATTTACCCTAGAAACCCAAAACCCAATGTACCCGAGAGTTTCTCCACTCGCTATCTTATTGTATTATCTTTTATGTTTACAGTACAATATTATAGCATCAAAACCCTAATCCATTCACCGGAATTATATTACAATAGCAATTCCTTAACCAGATTTGTTTACATTGTACAATAGATCGAAAAACCATTGGCCAAAAGCTGAAAGCAAACCAAAAACAGACCTAAAAAATTTCTTTCATGGGCTCCACCTTCTAACCCCCAGCAAGGTCCCTCTAGCCCCCCACAAACCCCAGGAACCTATGAAGAGTACAACACATGTCCAACATTCTCCCACTTGTTGTCTTCTTTGAAAGATGGGGGCAAAAGAAAAGCATTCATGTAATCAACTGCTAGAGGCAGCAATGCCTATTGATTCTCTACACCATGAGAATTTTTCAGTACTAAAAGGTGGATGAATCTGCAATATTCTTCAATGTATCAACCTTCTCCAACAATACATTCTTTTGTTCAACCATGTCTCTAACTAAATGGTATTGTACAACATTATGCTTTGTCTTGGAATGATAGTAGGGTTCTTTGCCATAAAAATTGCACTTGAGCTATCACAGCCTATTCTCACTACTTTCTGAACAAAACCAATACCTAAACACAATATTTGTAACCATATGGCTTCCTTAAATCCATGAATGGTTTCCATGTATTCAGCTTATGTAGTTGAGAATGCAACTACACCCTGCCTCTTATTCATCCAACTCACTGCTCCACCAAATAAGTTAAAAGCATAACCACTTGCACTTGAGCTATCACAGCCTCTCATGATCAAGGAGCCCAGTTGGTTAACTCAAGTGGTTGAGTGTTGTGGATTGCAAGCAGGAGGCCACAGAATCAAGTCCCTGAGCTGCCTCTCTAAATATTGTGGGCCTCACTCTATGTCTCCGTCAGGTTAGGTTGCCAAAACTGCAACTGGATGGTTTACCCTAGGTACTATCCTCAAAAAGAGGGGAAGTGCCTAGAGGGTTTCCCATGATGTGCATTCCATCGAAAAATATATATATGGTCAAAAACCCACTAAACTTGAAACATAGAAAATTCAGATCTCCCAATATATTTTCCTCCAAATTGCTCTCACAAACTCAGAAATGCATTCTGCAAATAATAACTCAGATTTGTGTGTTTTTGAACGAGGGAAGAGCTATTAAATACGCAAGATAGGATTTTGGGACCCAGGGCCTAAACTGATTAATTTAATTAAACAGATATCAAATATCCTACTAACAATTTCAATAATGAAAACCTGATGACATGGAACTGAAATTTTTCATACACCGTACCTTCATGGGTAGCATGAATCCATGGATAGCAACTAGCAAGAAATGCCTTCATTTTCTTTATAAATGGAGGGGAATGAGAAGCATCTTGTTCTTGTACTTCAGAAATTCTGCTATCTGTTTCAACCTGGTCACTGGAAAAATCTGTATCCAACATATCTGGATCTCCTCTTCCCCACAATGCTGCTTGAAGCATTGCCCCTCTTTGAGCAATATATACAGATTCCATCTTTGACTTGAAATAAGGCATAACTACCTGTAATCAACCGATTAAACTTTCCAATTGACTTTAATCAAAAATGAAAGCAATGAAAACTCACAAATCATTGTAATCATCATGAACTGTGTGTGTAATAATGAACTCAAATCAATTGAAGAACCAAGGGGTAAGTGTGATGTTAGTACATGAGAATTCTCAACTACATAAACTAGCTAAACCACACTTGCAGATGCTAGCAGAGATAAAATGACCAATTCACAACAGCCAAACAAAGTATCTACTCATCATGGTTTGGGACTCTTATAGTCTAATGTACTATATGAATTGTTGCGATTAGAAGAATCATTTATTGAGTTACTGAATAATGAATTTTCCTTAGACTTAGAATTGTTGCCAAGGTTTGGCACCCACTCAAGCCAATGTTTTCCAAAGCAGGAGAGCTGAGATGGCCTGCTTAAGCAAATCAATGTAAAGAAAGAGACAACATCATGTGGCTTAAAGACATTTAAAGATAGCTTGATTCTGAAAAAGAGTATTGATCTGTATGACAAAATGTTCAGTATGAGGAACAGTACACCTCCAAATGGACCCACATATTGGTGATCACCCTAGACCTAAGCCACCAGAAACAAGAAATGGCAAATGTGACAACAATGGCAACATGACAGGAAATGGGGCTGGGGAGGTTGCAGAAAAGAAATGGAGATATGTGTGTGTGTGTACCACCCCGTTCTTTACCCCAAGATGTAAATATGATGTAATTATGTAAAGGCTAGAAGCCGGATATCAATGGTCTAGGATGACCGAATATATTGTAAATATGTTCATTTTCTTTTTAATATAAAAAACCCCAACTGCTACAAGTGAAGAAGGACGAAGAAGAGATGGGGGGCTATGAATCCACAAATGGGGGAAGTGAGAGGGACTAAGGGGTGACGATCCTATTGGACTTTAACTATGCCTTCACATTCATTAACATATTTAACTCAAAGTCCCCTAACCAAAATTATGGGAGTCACTTTGATTTATAATAGGTTAATTATCTTAATTAAGTATTACGAGGGAAAAGTCTCCTCTTCTAGGGAATCCATGTGTCACGACAAAACCATGCATATTTAATGTTAGAAACTCACTCCATTCAGGATTCATTCATTCCAACATCCAGAAAGGAAGAGCATCCATGCCATGGTAGTTCCGGTTGCTAAACCAAAGAAAGATAAATTTTCCAGAAGCTACACTCAAGCCCATTGACAAACGACAACCTAGCTACCCTAATAAATTGGTGCCTAAGATTCTGGAACTTGGCCTACAGTGCGACATCCTTGGATCCTTGTCACGAAGACTTCCTAGCCGACCTGCACTAGAACACCAGAAGAGAAAGGGTATAGCCCGAGGAACTGCGGTGCCGAGAAGGGGGTACCTTCTCTGCCGTTGTGCAGCTTGATGGGGAACGAGTGAGGAATTGGGATCAACTGTGGACGGGGTTACCTACACCACTTGGGTAGAGGATAGGTTCCCTTGAGCGAGGATTGTGGTTGTCAATTGAAGAGGAAGAAGTGGATATTCGCCCCTTGTGGATTGATAGCCCCACCTCGAGGGAGGCATTTGTCAAAGAAAGAGAAGGCTTGACAAAATGCCTATGGTTGGGAGGAGCATTCTTAGCTAACTGTTGGTTGGATGACATTCCGATGATAAGTGCCAAATTTTGTGTGATTGTCATGGTTTATAAATTATGATATATGTGTATGCTTAAATTACTGTTGTTGAATTGTTTATATGCATGAATTATTAGAGCTTGCTTTGAATGCATGCATTTATGGTAGAAATAATCCAATAAAATTGAATGGATATTTTTTATAATCCACAATTATAAACATAAGTATGTTTCCACTGTAAAATTCATGAAATGAATGTAAATGAAAGGGGAATTCGGATTTGTATCGAAGAGCATAATTTTATACACTGATCTGAGTTCCCCTTGGTCTGAACAGTGTAAAAAGGTTGATGGGTATGTGACGGCGTGTGTGCATGTGTGTGTATGCATGTGCGCATGCGTGTGTGTAACTTGTCTATCAAGTTGTGGACTAGTGGCAACTCAGGGCAGTTGCCATAAGAATGACCCAGGTTCAATTCCAAGGGGGCATCCTCCCATCCTGTGTGGAGTGTGCCAAATGGGGGATATTTGGTTGGGTTTTATTACAACCTGAATTGCACTAAGTTGGACTTTCAAGCGAGCGGGAAAAGTTTGAACATATTATATGTTCGTCATCATGTTCAAAAGCCCATTCAAGCCTTCCAAGGCCCTTTTTTCACTTTTTTACCACATGTTTATACCCTACGGGGAAGTTGTAAAAAATGTACTAGCACGGGTTTTTTATAAAGAACTTGGCTTCCTAGGACTTGGTTATCAAGCTAATTATTCCAAACTGTTTTTTCTCTTGTTAATTATGCAATGTTGAATAAGTGATGTATAATTTTTGAGTTTTTCACCTGCTCCTCCAAAGCTGGAATGGTCGTCTTGGTGGTTAGGCCTTAGGAGGTTATTAAAGTTCACGTGTCAATGTATATGAACATGTTAGACAAGTTCATGTGTCAATGTATATGAACGTGTTATACATTATTATTGAGTCATATGGACATGTGTTAGGTCCCCCTAGGTTTTTTTTTTAAGTTTCGTGAAAAATATTTTTTTCCCGCAAACTTGGGCCATTTTTTAATGGTTTAAATGGAAAATTTGTAGATGGCATAAAAGTATGATTTGGAGGCGGAATTTGGCATGGGGATGCTCGTTTTCACACTCATAGAGCCTTCTTTACCATTGAACCCACTTTTCACATGCTTCAGGTGATTAATTTGTCACTTAGAGCATGATTTCTCTAAAGGGGCGTCAAAATGTTAAATTAATGCTAAAGATGCAACAAAATGACAAAGTGACAAATAAAACAAAATCAAGGGGGACATGTTAAAACATGCTATGTGACATGGAAATATTGTCTCCCATATGAGGCGACTTCATCCAAAGGTAAAAGCGTCATTTCCATTAAAGTTTGGAGGCTAGCGAAGCATACCAAATTAAGAAGGGCGCCATCCTTTTGGGCCTCACGTTGTGGTGATTTGGCACTCATGTATTGGGTTTGATCTATTGAGTTTTGAGGGCACATCTCATTTGGGGGAGGTGGTGCCTCCCTAATGCAACCAACTCCAATCAATCCACCAACCTCTCATGTGAACTCAATGCTCATGCCCTCTCTTTCTGTAATATCCCAAATGATATTCTATTGTACTTTGCTATTATGTGTGTTGTTCAGACACTCAAGATGTGCTAGAAAGATGAATAAAATGTGCATGCAAAAAGCGTTGTGCCAAACGGCCCTAAAAAATAGCTAAGAGAAAATAGGGCAAAGACCTTTAGAAAGAAGATATACACATACCACTGATAATGAAGTTGATAATCTGCCAATAGATAAGATGCATGCAAGTTATGTTGGAAAGATGAGATAATAGTATAATCTCCTATATTTGATGCCCAGCTAAAAGAGTGCCCTCCTTCTGATGATCTTGACGCTTTTGAGGGAGGAGTAGTCTGTTGTTATTGAAACTTTGTAGGAGTGATGGTCTAGGCCTCCTGGAGAGATAAGGAGTCTCATGCACAGGTTTTGACTTTTCTAAGGCACCTAGCGAATTGTTCTACCTCCAAGAACGCCATGTCCCTCTCTCTCATGTTTTTGTTGCTAACTACTCTGGATACGCAAACAAGGGACTGATAATCACCCAATACAACGTGGTGAGTCTGCTAAGAGAGATAGTGATGACATGCGGAGGAAAGACTGAGATTCTGAGTCCTAACAAATTCTTCTGAGGATTTCCAGTTGTTCCCCAGCTACAAAACGTGAACCTACAATAAATCTTTGTGTGTTGGATCACTAAAGAAGAATGAATATGGTGAGTAACTGATGATAGAACTAGACAATCTATCCTGAAGTGAATAGGGCAGATAGATTTTTCTTCCGAAACCCCTTGTTAACTGAAGACCTTCGTCTCCAACCGCAACTTGTTGCTGCGGCACCTGCTACTACTGCTCCTGAAACTAAAATCAAAAATAATAATCATTGGTAATCCCTCTGGTTCAATGACCCTTCTTATATAGCTTAGCATGTACTTTTAGGGTTTGCATGTCACTTTCAGGGTTTACGCTTTACTTTTTGCATGTATGCAATTCTAATTTCTCGTTGACTTTCATCCTAAAGAAATAAGGCCTCCTTTACCATACTGATGACTTAATATTGAATGAAAGTTCTATTTTGTTCTAGGTATCAAATGTCCTCAGTCAATTCCCTTTTCCTGTAGTACCCGCTCGAACCTATGGGAATTAAATAGGTTAGTCGGTGTTTTGCTGCTTAAGTAGAAGAGGACATTACAGTCCTACCTGCTGGAAATTGCTTGTCCTCAAGCAAATGAAAACTAGGTTGATGCAATACTTGTTCTCCCTCCCATGTGGCATCTTCCATAGGTAATTCTTTCCATTTTACCAAGTATTCTCGATTTACCCTGTTACGGAGTTTCTTTTCTTGAACCTGTAGGGATTCTATCTCGAATCAGTACCAGAAGCCCTTCATCATCTAAGGGAGGTAATTCGGTGGATGGAGTAATGTGTTGCCCTACTATTTTCTTGAGGTTTGATACATGAAATACAGTGTGAATTTTTCTTTCCTCTGGAGGTTCTAGTTCATAAGCCAGCTCTCCAACCTTCCTGACTACTTTGTAAGGACCATAGAAGCAGGGTTTTAGATTTCCCTCCCCCTATTTCTTGAGTGAAGATTGTTTGTAAGGTTGTAGCCATAAATATAGCAGGTCTCCTACCTCAAAACTACGCTCAACTCTGTGTCGATCTGCATATAGCTTCTGTTGGTTCTGAGTTGCCTGTAGGTTTTCTTTTAGAACTTTAAGAATATCTTGACTATCTTGTACCCAATCTTTTGCCTTAGGTGCTCTGTTGTCCCCGAAGACTAAATCTGCAAAGTTTAGTGCCTCATAGCCGTATAAAGCTTTGAAAGGAGTCATCTTAATAGACATATGGTGAATAGTATTATAGCAGTACTCCCCTAGGTGTAGCCATTTAATCCATGTCCTCTGTTTCCCTGCTACATAATTTCTCAAATATCCCTCAATCTATTTGTTGACTATCTCTGTCTACCCGCCGCTCTGAGGATGATAACTTGTGCTAATAGCTAGTTCTATCCCCACTAATCTGAACAACTCATGCCAGAAGGCATTGGTGAATTTACTGTCACGATCACTAACAATGGTTTTAGGTAGTCCATGAAGTCTGAAAACTTCTCTGAAAAACAAGTTCGCTACCTGTGATGCTGAATAGTCTGAAGAAATAGCAAAGAAGTGGGCAATTTTGTCAATCAATCTACTACCACATATAAGAAATCTCGCCCATGTACCTTGGGTAAACCCATAATGAAGTTCATCGAGATGCCCTCCCATTTCTGCTCCGGTATAGGCAATGGCTGAAGTAACCCTGTCGGATGAGTGTGTTTGATTTTATTCTGTTGGCACATACTGCATTCCCGGGCATGTTGTATTACATCCTCCTTGAGGCCTTTCCATGAGAACCTCTCTCTAATCTGTCTGTAAGTTTTCACGAACCCTTGATGCCCTGATAGTGGTGAATCATGTGATGCCTGTATAATTTTTTTCTTTAAACCTAACTTTGGAACGAGGTATATCCAATTCTTGTAGTAAATGATGTCGTCGATCACCCTGCACCTGTCATCCTGTATTTGTCAGTCTAACAATTCACAAGCAAATTTATTTTTGGAATATTCCACCAAGAGAAGAGATCTCCAATCAGTAGATATACTCATGAGTGATAATGAGGTTGGTTGCCTTAAAAAAGCATCAACTACAACATTGTTCTTTCCCTTAACATATTATATTTCAAAGTCGTATGCATGTACCTTGCTGACCCATTTTTGTTGACGCTCATTCAACTCTTTCTGCTCCAATAAGTATTTCAGGTTGTTGTGATCTATCTCAATTTTAAACCTGCTTCCCACTAAATACTGTCTGAATTTTGTTAAGGCATTTAAGATTGCTAGCATTTCCTTATCATATATAGAGTAGTCACATTCATAATCTTTAAGTTTTCGGCTTTCAAATGCAATCGGGTGATGGTTTTGCATTAATACCACCCCTAGTCCCTCTCCGAAAGCATCACACTCAACTATGAATGGCTATGAGAAATTCGGTAGTGCCAAAACTGGACAAGAACTCATGATTATTTTCATTTCTTCAAAGGTCTGTCATGCCCCTTCTGTCCAGCCGAATGCCCCTTTCTTTGTAAGATCGGTGAGTGGTGCAGTAAATTGAGAAAACCCCTTTATGTATCTCCTGTAATATGTGCAAAGGCCTAAAAATCCCTTCAGTCCTGTTACATTTTTGGGGATAGGCCAATCCAAGATAGCTCTAATCTTTTCCATATGAACCTGTAATCCATCTTTGCTTATTATATGCCCTAGATATAACATCTCCTGCATACCAAACTCACATTTGGACATTTTTGCGTAAAGAGACTGTTCTTCCAGAATTCCCAATACCTCATCCAGGTGTCTCAAATGCACCTCCCAAGTTTCACTGTAAATCAAAATGTCATCAAAGAACACGAGTAAATATTTCCGCAACTGAGCCTTGAAGCTGTGGTTCATGCACAATTGGAAAGTTGTCGAGGCGTTGGTGAGCCCAAAAAGCATGACTAAGAACTCATAATGACCATAGTGGAAACGGAACGCTGTTTTCAAAATATCTTGATCCCTTCCTCAGATCGGATGATACCCTTATCGAAGATCATATTTTGAAAAGTATTTTGCCCCCTATAACTCATCCATTAATTCATCAATCCTGAGGATGGGATATCTAATTTTTATGGTTTTCTTATTGAGGGCTTTGTAATCAATACACATTCGTACGGTGCCATCTTTCTTTTTTACCAAAACCACTAATGATGCAAATGGACTAGAAATCGGGCAGATGTAACCTAGTTACAGCAATTCCTTGATTGTTTTCTCTATCTCGTCTTTGTACCTTTTGGGATGTCTATACGGAGTGGTGAAGACTGCCTAGGTCCCCTCCTCTAACTCAATAATGTGCTCGAACCCTCTATCTAGCAACCGACCTACTGGAAGATCTCTGAATACCTTCTCATGTTTCTGTAACAATGCCTGTATATCGGTTGGATGTTGGGTGTTGTTATCTGGAGGTTTTCTAAAAGTAACAAAGCATTCAGTTAACCATTCTATGTCTCCCTGTCTGAGTACGGCCTCCATTCTTTGTGATGATACTGATTTGGGGGGGATAAGTGTTCATGCCCCTCAAGACTACCTGTTTTCCATCCTGTCCCTGGAATTCCATTTCCATTGCCCTGTAATCCGTGGTATATTTCCCTATTGAGCAAAGCCATTGAACCCCTAACACTACATTTGTATCAGCTACATTCACCACATAAAATGAGTCGGTCATATTGTAGTTCCCTATTGTAACATTTAGTTTGGGAATCCAATGGTTTCATTCCATGCTATTATTACCTGCTACTGCTACGGTGAATTTTTCAAATTTCTCTGTATGAATACCCCGCTTAGCCACCCATGCTGCACCAATGAAATTGTGGGTTGCCCCCCCATCAATTAACACTCCTACCCTATGGCCCTGTACTACTCCCCTGGCCCTGAGAGTATGAAACCTAAGTACTCTGGATAATAAGCAATGACTGCCCCTGGTGATTCTGCCTGAAGTGACTCCTCCTCTACTACCATCAATTCCTCAGTTGTTTCCTGTTCCAAATCATCCCCTTCACTGTCTAAATAGAATTCTATATAGTGGGCCTTTGCTTTCCCTACGCACCTCTAACCTAGAATCCATGGTTCCTAACAAGTGAAGCACAATTTTTCCTTCTCAGATCCTTCCTCGTGTTGTCGTCCGACCAAGTTTTCTTTGCCCATTCCTGTTGAAAAGGTTTCTTGTCCTTGTCTTTTATTGGGAAATTTGTTTTAGTTGGAAACTTATTCTTAGCGACTGAATCTTGTAGATCTCTGGATCTGTTGATCGCATCCTATTGAGTTGATGGATTGTAGGATTTCACCCACCCACGTAAAGGTCCTGTCAAAGCTTCTATAAATAACATAACCAACCTGCTCTCGGACACATCTATTACCATAACGGCTACTCTCTGAAACTCTCTGAGAGAAATGCCTCGACGCTGCCCATCTGTTTGAGTTGTGCTAACTCTCTAAAATGTATCTCTGGATCCCTTTTGTCAAACCACACCATGAGCCTCTGTGTGAAATCACTGTAAGAATTGATGGTGTTGTGACCCACCGTCACTAACCCATGGTACCACCACTCATGAGCCTCTTTGTCCAGATGTAAGGTTGCCAATTTAATGGCATTTGTCTCCATCATACAGTTGAGTTGGAAGTAAGTATCCAACTTATGGACCCATATTCTCGCTGAACACCCGCGAGTCCCTTCAAAGTTAGGAATGGTCAACCTGCCCACAGTTTTCTGCAATTCATACTTCTGGGTAAACCCTCTGTTAAAATTCCTTCGCTGGTTCTTGCTTTTCATATTGCAGAAGTCTAAAAACGACATAGTTGAATGGAACTCATCTCCCAAATCCCTGTATTCCTGTAAATAAGCCCCAAATGGTTCATTAGGTTCTGCTGGCATGACTGGTCCTGCCATTGCATTGTCCAAAAAGAGAGGCATAGTAGGTCTGGATGGTTTGTTGTATATGTGAGGAGTGTTTTGTATATTAGTGTATGCATGTTTCCCGCTACTACTAGTAGATCCTCTATCCACTGGTGAAAGAGGTAGACTGTTATGACCCTGTTCTGGCTTAAGAGCCAACCTGTTTATCGCATGCAATACTTCTTTCTGCCCTCTAGCTAGGCCATTCAATGCACTAACTAAGTTACGAAATTCCAACCTGTCTTCCTTTTCCCGTGTTCCCTTTCCTCTGTCAGAGTGTATCTCTGTTAGGTCCATGTCTGAATTTGTATCCTCTTACTGAATATCTTCAAATTCCTGCTCCTCGGTGTATCTACTCTTCCTCTCTCTATAAGTTACAAAAGTATCTTCTTCCGGATTCATTTACTTTTCATGTTCAAGCCCATAGTTGGCAAGGAACATGCTCGGATACCACTGTAATATCCCAACTGATATTCTATTGTACTTTGCTACTATGTTTGTTGTTCAGACACTCAAGAAGTTCTAGAAAGATGAATAAAATGTGCATGCAAAAAGTGTCATGCCAACAGGCCCTTAAAAATAGCTAATCTAGAGAGAAAATAGGGCAAAGACCTTTAGTAAGAAGATATACATATACCACTGATAATGATGTTGGTAGTCCACCAATAGATAAGATGCATGCAAGTTTTGCTAGAAAGATGAGATAATATTGCTCCTCTCCTTAATTTGACGCCTAGCTAAAAGAGTGCCCTCCTTCTAATGATCTTGACGTTTTTGAGGGAAGATTAGTCTGTTGTTGTTTAAACTTTGTAGGAGTGATGGTCTAGGCCTCCCAGAGAGATAAGGAGTCTCATGCACAGGTTTTGACTCCTCTAAGGCACCTAGAAAATTGTTCTGCCTCCAAGAAGGTCATGTGCCCCTCTCTCACATCTTTGCTGCTAACTGCTCTAGATACGCAAACAAGGGACTGATAATCACCCAATACAACGTGGTCAGTCTGCTGAGAGAGATAGTGATGACATGCGGAGGTAAGAATGAGATTCTTAGTCCCAGCGAATTCTTCTAAGGATTTCCAGTTGTTCCCCAGCTGGAAAACATGAACCTGCAATAAATCTCTTTGTGTGCTGGATCATTGAAGAAGAATGAATATGGTGAATAATTGATGATAGACCTGGACGATCTATCCTGAAATGATTAGGGAAGATAGATTTCACTGTTGAAACCCCTTGTTAGTTGAAGACCTTCATCTCCAACCCCAGCTTGCTACTGCGGCACCTGCTACTACTGCTCTAGAAACCAAACTCAATAATAATAATCATTGGTAATCCCTTTGGTTTAATGACCCTTCTTATATAGCTTAGCATGTACTTTTAGGGTTTGCATGTCACTTTTAGGGTTTACACTTTACTTTTTGCATGCATGCAATTCTAATTTCTCATTGACTTTAAGCCTAAAGAAATAAGGCTTCCTTTACCATATTGATGACTTAATACTGAATGAGTGCTCTGTTTTGCTCTAGGTATCAAATGTCCTCAGTCAAATCCCTTTTCCTATAGTACCCGCTCAAACCTATGGGAATTTAATAGGTTAGTGGGTGTTTTGGTGCTTAAGTAGAAGAGAACATTACACTTTCATGCTTGCGCCTTGGTTATGTAGGGTATGAGTATTCGATACGATGGAGAGTTTGGTTAGGTAGGCGCATCTTTTGAGAGGTGGCGCCTACCTCTTCACTCAAGCATGTAGTTAACTCATGATCATTCCCTCAAATCGCTCAATAACTCGACTTCTCTCTCAGTTGGACGGCGCCCCCCTTGGGCTGGCATTTTCTATATAAACAAGGCTATTCGCCTTTGTAAAGTATCAAGAGTGTCAAACCTCTACTTGCACACATTGTAATATTTTCCTAAGTATTGTTAATAAAAGGCTTTGGAGGCAATTTCTATGTGGGGTCTATGGATGTTTGGATGGAGTTTGCTCTTAAAAATTAAGGTAACCTGCACTGTTTTTCTTTTATGCTTTCACATGTTTGGAATCATCTTGTCTTCATAGGGAATTTATATTTTGGTAAGAATAAGAAGTAATTCTCGATAGGTTGATTTCTTATTGTAGGTTGTAAGAGACTACTTGATAATATATGATGTCTAGTTTGAATTTATGTTTGCTAGGTTGTCTTTTATCAAATTACTCAAGTATTTTTAATCCCCTTTGCAAGTCTCGAAAGTTCTTTGCAGGAAATCTAAGCTGATGTATTGACGAGCGAATGGCATCTACCTTTTCTCAGTAACTTTCGAAATAAGAGAGGCATTATTCCTCTAATCTCACTGAGAATGTGTTTCCTGTCCTTTTACTTTCTTGCTCAACCTTGGTTCCTCACCTTTTGATCCACAAGTCTTTTAAAACTTTCTTTCGGTTTCAAGTTCTTTTAGGATCTATATTTTAAAGCCATATAAAGAGTCGATCTAATTTCTTAAAGTCTAGATTACTAGTGTTCTTCAAGTTTCAAATCTAATGTCTAGATCTAGCCCTCTTCTTGCCAGTTTGAGTTTAAATCTAAAGTACTTGATTAAGAGAATGTTTTGAGCCTTTAATCTTTCATCTAGCATTTAGTGCTTTCTCATTTTCTTTCCATCTCTTGAAGAGGCAGGCAAAGATCCTAGGAAGTCAAGCTCTATAGCTTTGCCTTGGTTAAATTTTTGCGTTTTTGTTTATTTTTTAACTTGTAATTTTTTCACAACTTTTTTGTAGTATTTTCCCAAACACTCTTAAAGTGTTTGGGAGCATTTTCTAATAAACTTGTTCGCTGTTTTTTATCATTTAATGAACATGTAGAGAGAAATGCTGCCCAAAAATTGAAGTTTCAAGCGAACCAAAGACTCCCTACCTTCCCTATTCTTTCATCCCCTTTCTCTCCATCCATTTTCAGAGAAAAAACTTGTAAATCCATTTATCTCCATTATAGAAATCATGGATATCCAAAAAAAATTGGTTTACATTGTACCCTTTGAAATAAAGAGAGTGAGTGAGCTGCCAAAGTGCCCACACCCTATCCCCATTCGGGGATCTGTCTCATCTCTCCTTTTGGGTTTGATTTGTTAGTTTCATTGCTTTACCTTTTTCTTTTATTTTACTTTATTTCTTCAAGGAAAGAAATACTAATCCCATACATTCCCGAGTTACCCGAAAGGGGAAAGAGATTCATGGTAGGATTAATTAGAATACAAATTTATTTTCTATCTTTTTCAGTTTTAGCTTTTAAAATTAACCCGGTTGTGCTCTCCCAAGTATCCCGTAAGCGGCAAAGAGATTCTCAGCCATGAGTGGTTTGATAATGAAGTTATAAAGATCACACTTAGATTAATTTAAAAAAAAACCAAGGCCTTGCTTCCCGTATGCTCTGAACCGCTGCAACATAATCTGATTAGTTTGGTTGCTTCAAAAAGGATGTTTGGTGACTAGATTAATAGGAAAATCCACACAAGTTATTTTGCTAAAAATTCGAGAGGTTGCAAGGGTGAATACCACAGAGTCAAGGGGCTACTCTAAGCAGGTTATGCATCGCCCCATTGGACACTTGGTAAATTTACTCTAGTGCTAAATTTAAGGGAACATGGCTTGTTGGGCCAAACCCCAATTCAACCACTCCTTAATCAACTCATTAATAAATCTTAAAACTTACCAACGAGACACTCAATGCTTTCACCTAAACTACAACAACACCCCTTATACACAAGCACTCCATATTCATCAACACTGGTCTATTCAATTTTATGATTAAATCAATCTTCATAACATGTCGTGAATGGTGTTTGATTTTCCTAAGCTGTTGATTATAATTTATTTTGCAGTGGTTTGTTATTGAGAATTTAATTCACTTCTTATTAACTCCTAGATTCTTCATTTTTGTTTTAAAATAAGAACCTTAGATTTCCTTTTATAGGGACCACCCCCCTTGGCTTCGCTAGGAGTTGACCTAGACGAAGGAGTCGAGTATCAAGTGACAGCACTTGGCTCAAGCTTGCCTCCAAGGTCGCACCCAGTGGCTTGAAGATTTATGCCACGTGACCCAAGGTGCGAATTTGGCGGCAACATTTTGGCGTTGTTGCCGACGATAAATCTTTTTATTCCCAGAGTACGACTTTTGAGTTTTCTTCTTTGTTTTCTTTTATGAATGTCTAGAATAGATCTTTACTTTGCATCTAGTGACTCCACTAACATTTTTTATTTTTATTTACAAAGAAAAGCAAAATTAGTTTTTGTGAAAAAATTTTAATGCATATTTTTTTCTCACATGGCTACTCCATTGAAGGGATAAAACCCTGTTATCTCATAATCTTATGAAGATTTGTTGTGTGCAGACGAGCACATGCAACATTGAAAGTTTTTTCAAGCTCATTTTTTATAGCTCCACTTAGACAGTACAAGATATGATTACATGCATGCTTCATATTGAGTACCTCATTGGTTGAAGTTATGGATGATGATAAGGAGGGACTTCATGCTCTCCTATTGAAAATTTTCCCCAATTAGATTTCTCAAATATCCATGGTTTCCCTAATCATGGCTATGACCATGAGAAGTTATTTAATGTTGCTCAAGAGTTTTGTGGAAGCAATGGTGATTCCGCCACCCATCATATTGTGTCTTTCTTCAAATTGGTGGTTGATTTCAATATTTATCATGAGGATGATCTGATGACCATATTTGCTTGGACATTGGAGGGAAATGCAAGGCATTGGCTCTGTAGCCTTTATGACAAATCCAAAGTTTCCATTGCCAAATTCTTCGAGTATTTTCTCTTACGGTGGCATAAAGGAGAAGAGGAAGAGATTAAGCAGCTTGCTAGAAAGTATAATGCCCTCCTCACTAGAGCACAGCCTGACTCTAAAAAGGAAGAAATTCAAGAAGAGCATTGTTACCAACTAGGTTGCACTAAGTTGGACTTTTAAGTCAGCCGCCAAAGATAAACAATTACTTGTTCAAATTCTGAGTTCAGGTGTCCATTCAGGCCTTCCGAGGCCCCTTTTTATTTTTTTTAAACATGTTCATACCCCATGTGGAATTGTAATAAAATGACTTAGCATGATGAAATTACGTAAAAGATTTGGCTTTCCTAAGACTTGGTCAGTAATACATTATTCCAGAGTGTTTTTTCCTTGTTAATTATATATCGTTTTTTAACGATTTATAATTTTTGAGGTTTTCACTCAAGCCTCCAAAGCTGGAATAATTGTCTTGGTGGTCAGGCCTTAGGAAGTTCTTAAAACCTAAGTGTCAATGTATATTACCATGTTAATCATTATTTTGAGTCATTATGGACATGTATTAAGTCCCCCATAGGTTTTTTTAATTTCCAGAAAATTTATTTTTTCCGGTTTTCCAAGCTTATTTTTAATAAGTTAATTGTAAATTTTCTCTGAGTCATAAAAGTGGGACGAGGAGGTTGCTTTTGCTTTAACTCCTAAACCCACTTTCCTAAGTTTTCAAGTAATTATTTATCTCCAAAATTAATTAATACTCGAAAAACACAAAAAAGACCAAAAAATTGGATAAAGTGAAAAATCCGGCAACTCAAAGTAAAAGAAACTTGTCGAAAAAGAGTTTTGTGAGTTAGCAAAGTAAAGCGGCAAGCATCTTGAGGTTTTTGGATAGTTAGATGTTGTTGTTTTCATCAAATCAAAGAGGTGGATGTTTCCTCATCCAAGCCTGGGCGCATCTCTCCAAGTGGGGCGTATTCTCCAAGTGAGGGCGAAACCTTTAAGGAAAAAGTAACAGTTTTGGGATGTGGCATGTATATTTTTTTATCTTTCCATTACCCAACCCACATAACTCATGCCAACCCATTCCAACTCAACCAAGCTTGGTGCCTTTTTGGGCAAGTATGCCCCCTTTTGGCATTGGCTTCATCTATTTAAACAAGCAAGTTCACTTCATTTTCGAGATAAGTGTGGAACCTCTGTTCTCATTGCTCTGTAATTGCGAAGTATTTTATGAATGAATAAAGGCTTTGGAGGCAAGAATAGTGTGACTCTCTTCATGTATGTGGATGCATGCTATTGAACTTATGAGGTAATCTTTGTATTTTCATATACTTGTATCTTGTTGATTAATTATTGGCCTATGAAGGAGAGATATCACTCAATAGGGTAAGAGAAGTAGATTTGTTTATCTATCATCTTACTATTTATTTGCATAAGATACCTTAGAGATACTTGTTATTTTAGTTTAAATCCATGTTTTCTGAGCTTCCTTTGCAGTTAACACCGATTCGTTTAATCATTCTCGTGCAAGTGTGTTTAAAAGATTGCAGGTTGCTTAAGCTTGAAAAAGAAGGCGTTCTAGTTTGATTCTCCTCTCTTTTCAAAGCAATCAAGAAGAACACAATCCCTCTGATTCCCACTGGGAAGACTCCATAGACCAAGTTCAAGGGCTTGATATTCTTCTTCTTCTCTCATCTAAGCCATTAAACTTTTTTTGTTACTAGTTACTTTCAGCAATGTTAATTAAATTAGCGCATAAAAATATATCATAAACTAATTTGATTTGCATATATAAGTTTAAATCTGATTTTTAAAGGCTCATTTTTATAGATTTAGCTTCTAACAAGTATTTGTCTAAAACTTAAAATTTTATTTCTTAAAAGTACTTGAACATGATGCTAAATTTTTTATGTTTTAATTGATCAATCTAGCATATTTGGCATAACTTTGTTGGCTGTTTTGCAGCAATTGATGAACAAGTAGAGAGGCACTCTGGCAAAATTTTGAAGATTTAAGCCATCCAGGAGTCTTTCCTCTTGCTACTTGTTCTGTGGGCGTTTTAAAGCCTAGAATTTTTTAAATTTGTGTTTCCTATTCTACAAAGGAACACAAATATTCTTATTTAATTATTGTAACAAAAGAAAAGAGTGGGCAGCCAAGCGCTCACGCCCCATCCCCCAGGGGGGGACCGTGTCGTCTCTTTTTGTGGGTTGGTTTTTAGAGTATCTTCTTTCTATTTCTTAGTTTAATTTTAGTTTTGATTTGCTTTTAAAATTAACAAATCTGACCGTGTTCCCAAAAACGAGAGTATCGGTACTGTGACTTTTAATAATACATGTTTGACTTAAAATTCTTAAAATTAACAAAACTTTAGTTCCTGTATGCTCTTGTGAACACTGCAGGCCCTTGGATGGAACGGTGGGACAATCAGAAAGGGATTAGAGTGACTAATAATTAGTCTCATCTTAATAATTAATCCCCAAGTGAAAATCCGGCACTTTTTCGATATTGTTTAGATGTGGGAGAAGTCTTCAAGTGAAACCGAAACAACTAGAAAGTCTCCTTGTTGGTGTAGTGTTGAACACAACCCCGCGACTCCATCTAGCCCACATGTCACTGTGAGAACCACTTCTAAGCAAATTCAGACACATTCCTTGTACCCTTCGGGTATATTTGAAATTCCATCTCCCCTAATAATCCAGACCATTACCACATTAATAAAATTGATCAACAATTAACCCACTCCCTAATCTACTCATTTAATAATCTTAAAATTTACCAACCGAAACAACTGCAATACTTCTTTGAGGCCATAGCAGCAACCCTTATACACGAGCACTCTTTTCATTGGCACTGGTCTTTAATGTTTTCATGTTTAAATCAATTTCTATAGATGGCATGAAAAGTGTTATATTTTGAAGTTGTTGATTTAAATTTCATATCGCAGTAATCTGTTGATTAAATTTAAGTTATTTCATCTTAACTCCTAGAATAGTTGTTTTCCTTTTTATATACATTAGCAACCTTATATTATTTTTATGGGGACCACTTCCCTTGGCTTTGCTAGGAGTAAGCCTAGACAAAGGAGTCAAGATCAAGTGACAGCACTTGACTCTTACTTGCCCCCAAGGACGCACCCGGTGGCCTGAAGATTTCTACCACGTGAACCAAGGTGCGAATTAGGCGGCAACAAGCATCATTTGAAAACTTTTGTGCATCTTGAAGATTTGGTAAGGCCAAAGGAACCCACCTTCTTCCACTATTGATCATCATGTCCTAGAAGACCCCATTGAAGAAACATTTGAAGGGCCATTGATTAAAGAATACATCAAAGATCCACCTCATGTCACATTAATAAAAAATATTGAAGATTTTGAGTATTCTCATGATTATTTCAGTGATGATCAAAAAAATTCTCCAGATTTACCTCAAGAAGGAAACCATCACAAAAAATTATAAAGAAGATTATGATGAACTATGTATGGTGTATGATGACACTCCTCCATGTTCTCCGCATGGTGATGAGGGTTTGGAAAGTTCATTCCATTGTAACATTTTAGGAACCAAGCCTTGTGAGGATGAGTATGGTGAACATGAGGAAGACAGGTATAGCCAGGAACTTGATGTCATCGATGAAGACTCCCCCATATCTGACAAAGGTATGGATAATGATTATTGGACATACATTAAGAAGCCCATTTTTTATGTATCAAGAGAAGGGAGTGTTGATTTGGAAAACATTGGAGATCTTGGTATAGAAGAGGGTCATGTAGAGTTTTCATATGACCATTCAGAATCACACATAAGTGTTCGCAATGAAGACCTGGAGAAACAATGCATTGAAGTCAAATTTGGTATAGCCAATGGAAAGTCAGTCTAGACCCTAATCCTACATCTTCAAATTCAAAGGTTCCTTATGATTTGGAGCAGCATGGGGCTTACACAGAGAGTTATAATCCGACAAGCCCTTGTGATATAGATGATGGAGTTTCCGATTTGCTTCATCATATACAGATATGTACAGTGTCCCTAATCAAGCTTGGATAGAGGAAGCCTACAGAAGCACATGCCAGTTTAGGAAGTAGTTTTATGAAGTTCTGCATGCCTATGATTTCCCATCCAGCCTGCCCATCTTGAATATTCGCGTAGGTTTGCACTTTCTAGTAAAGAAGGTATCCTTGTTTTCGTTAGTAACCAAACACAAGTGAAAAAATTTAAATTTTGATAAATTGTTAAGATGGTTACATTGGATTTTTCATTTTACTTAACATTTTGATTATGTCATGCTTACAGTAAGAAAATAAGCTCTCTAAAGTGAATATTTACCTTTTTGCATTTATTTTATGTACTCGGGAATAAATAATAAACTTTTTAAGTTAAAGTTGTTCTTTTCACTTTCCAATAATGCAACTTATGGTTCATTGGCTTTTTACAAGATTTTGTGCTACTAAGGTTGGCTTGCCAAGTTGAGATGTTTTTACAGATTATTGAAACCAAATATTTTATGGTTCTCGCATGCTCTCCTTGCCTAAAGACCAGATCGAGCACACGTACCGTAGTTGGAGCTAGATGTTACCACATGAATCGCACTCATTTGGACTTTCAAGCGAGCGGGCAAAGTTTGAACATATTATATGTTCGTCATCATGTTCAGAAGTCTATTTAGGCCTTCCAAGGCCCTTTTTCACTTTTTTACCACATGTTCATACCCTGTGGGGAAAATGCAAAAAATGTACTAGCACGGGTTTTTTGTAAAGAATTGGGATTCCTAGGACTTGCTTATCAAGCCGATTATTCCAAGGTGTTTCTTTCCTTGTTAATTATGCAATGCTAAATAAACGATGTATAATTTTCGAATTTTTCACCTGCTCCTCCAAAGGTGAAATGGTCATCTTAGTGGTTAGTATTTAGGAGGTTATTAAAGTTCACATGTCAATGTATATGAACGTGCTAGACATTATTATTGAGTCATATCGACATGTGCTAGGTCCCCCTAGGTTTTTTTTTAACTTTGGTGAAAAATATTTTTCTCGCAAACTTAGGCCATTTTTTAATGGTTTAAATGGAAAATTTGTAGAGGGCATAAAAGTATGATTCGGAGATGGAATTTGGCATGGGGATGCTCGTTTTCACACTCGGAGCGTCCTCTTTACCCTTGGACCCACTTTTCATATGCTTCAGGTGATTAATTTGTCACTTAGAGCATGATTTCTCTAAAGGGGCATCAAAATGTCAAATTAATGCTAAAGATGCGACAAAATGACAAAGGGATAAATTAATAAAAAAAGTCAAAGGGGACATGTTAAAACATGTTGGGCGACATGGAAATCTTGTCTCCCATATGAAGCAACTTCATCCAAAGGTAAAAGCGTCATTTTTCATTAAAGTTTGGAGGCACGGATCATGCAAAATTAAGAAGTACGCCATCCTTTTGGGCCTCACGTTGTGGTGATTTTGCACTCGTGTTTTGGGTTTGATCTCTTGAGTTTTGAGGGCGCATCTCATTTGGGAGAGTTAGCACCTCCCCAATGCAACCAACTCCGATCAATTCACCAACCTCTCATGTGAACTCAAATCTCACTCCCTCTCTTTCATGCTTGCGCCTCGGTTATGTGGAGTATGAGGATTGGATACGATGGAAAGTTTGGTGAGGTAGGCACATATTTTAAGAGGTGTCGCCTACCTCTTCACACAAGAGATCTTATCGATGCCATGTAGTTGGGTAGGGGAGTCAATTCACCCCTCCTATCAATTGAAGTATAGTTGATAGCTTGAGCTTGGTGAGGTCGTTGAGCAATTTACAAAGTTGATACAAGTGGGGCACTTCTTTAGATCCAGTATTCACCTCTAACCTTTGATGCAAGAAAGAGCAATACACTACATTTCTTATTTCTGAAAATTGTTCATGGTGACCCTTGTGTTGTGAGTAGAGATGGATTTTGGCTCTTGTTTTCCTCTTTTGAATGGTAAATGGTAGTGGATCTAATGTAAGGTAAAACAATTCAAATTTTTTTGGTGTATTCAAGGATTATGGTTCACGGGATCAAAGCATGGTCCTCTACACCTATGAACCATAATCCTTGAATAATCCCAAAGATACTTCTTCTAAGATCATAAATCTAGCAGTTGAAGAGGGATAGCAGATATGTGTGTACCAAATGATGAATGGGAAATATTTTTTAAGAGCAAGGTGTTGACCACCTAACCAACTAGGTGGGCAACCATGTACCTTGCCCATGTACCATGAACCTTGAAGATGAAAAGGATGTACTTGACAAAGTTTTTCAAGCGAGGCAGTTGTTTCTACTTCTCTCATCTTTTCTCCATGACATTCCCGCACCCATGCAGGGGATTTTGTAATGATATGTCATCCTGAGGGTCGTAATTTGTAATATTTAGTTGCCTAGGACTTTATCATTAGAGAAGGCTTTTTTCCTTGGATAATTAAAATTCTTTTTAAGTGATTTTAATTATCTGAGTTTTTCTCTCAAAATTTCCTCCAAAGTGGCGAAAGGTGTTCTAATGATAGAGTCCATGGGGTGATTAAGGTCTAGGAATGTTGTATATAACCATACTAGACATTATCCAGAGTCTTGCGAAATTTCATTAAATTTTGCCTAAATTTTTTTAATTTTTGGTGATTAAGAATGTCCCTCAACATAAAAAAAAGTTGTATTATAAAGAGGGTTATGTGCCACCTAATGCCGATAAATAGGGGTATGGATACTCAAAATCAATGGCATGAGTCCCCCTACGCCCTTCGGCTATGTGTGAAGTCATTTAGACAAGTTTTGCTAAGGTTTTGGACACATTTCTCTAAGTCAGTCAAGGAAATCAAGAGAATTGGCAATTAATTAGTTGGGCAAATTTTGGAAAAGTCCCTAGAGTCACTTAGAGGGGGAAAGTAAAGCTTCCAAAGGTTATATTATGTACCCAAGGTAATGTTTGAAGCATAAAGGGGGCCCCCATGCAAGTGTATCTCACAAATGAAGTTGACTCCCTAGCAGGGGTGCCCTCTCAACCATGGAAATTCAAAGATTGGGAAATAAATCAAATAGAGGGGTCCCCCTGTTTTGACCTAGCAATGGTTATCAAAGCTTAAGAGGGGGGTTTGCCCCCTCCCCCACCCTCCCACATTATTTGATCTCTCACCATAGGAGGCGCCCCCAAGAGAGAAGTGCGCCCCCCTCCAAGAGACCCCTCTCCACTCAAGTCACAAGTGTAATACATGCAAAGGGGCTCTCTTCCTTCTCTTTTCCTATTTAAGGAGGGTCTTCCTCCTCATTTGGGTTACAATCTCTCATGCTTTCACTCTCTTTCTCTCCCTTGCTTCCATTTTGCTCTCATTCTTTGAGTTACTATAATTTCCATCCATTAGGCATTTTTAATAAAAAACTTTGGAGGAGATTTTGTGTTGTTTGGTAGTGACTTGCTCCCATTTTCTCAAGTTTTTCAAGTACAAGTGAGGTCAAAGAGGCAAATTGTTTTGCCTTGGTAAGATCTCAATTTGTGTAGATCTTATGAGTTTTTCTCTCTTGCATTCAAGAACTTCAAGCATTTCTTGGTTGAATAGTTTGATTTCTTTAATCGTTATGAGAATCTCACCTCTCTTTGTGTTTGTTTAGCTTATCTTTCAAGTTGCAGGTTATCTGGATTGAAGAGTGAGATTTTTTGGTTAGATGCCCCACTTCTTTAACCATTTAAAGAGCAAAGAGCCAGGGAAATTTTTAGGGGCAAAATTTCACCATTTGGCTATTCTTTTTGGGGGGGGGGGTTCAAAAAATAAACTCGCTATTTGGTCATTTTTGGTCTCCAATATCACCTATATTTACATAAAATATGTTTTTTTATCATAATATTCGTCAAAATTTATAAATCTTAGTAGTAAATTGTATGTTTCAAATTTAATATTCGCCTACAAATCTACATATATGCTTTTTTCAATCCAAAATAATCGCCTAGAATACTATACTTATGTATACTTTTATAATCCTCAAAAAATACTCTGCAACGAGCACATTAACTCCTTACTTCAAAAAAAAATTGCATTTTTCTTTATCTCTATTTGCATCTTCAAGTCTAGTTTAAATCTTCATTTTACAAGTTATTTGAAGCCAAAGTTTCTATAATTTTTATTACATCTCTTGAGCAAAGTATTACACTTGTATGCAAGGTGTCCCAAAGTGATTTTGGGCATCTTTACCACTTTTTGTTTCTTTTTTCTTGTACGTTTTAGGTTTTACAAGGGGAAACTCTGTCAAAATTTGGGCAGAAAATAATGCAAAAAACACCCAAGGGTCACCACTTCAAAACCCATTGCCTCAAAGTGGTCAAATCCTTGTTCTTTTCTCATTTTTCCTTATCTAAAAGTGCTGAAATTTTTGTCATTGTAACAAGTGCAAGAGAGTCTCTTGGACTTGATTCTTTGTTTGATTTTCAAAGTTATATTTGAGGTATATATTTTGGCCATCCCTTGCATGCAAAGGAGGTAGGGCTTGTCGACCCTTGCATTGCAAGTGAACATGGGCTAGGGCTTGTTCTTCTGTTGTTTATTTGTAAATTACTTGCCCCATTTCTTCATTAGGAAGAAATTTGTGCGGCTAGGGTAAATTTTCCTTTCCTTTAAGTTTTGTCATCCATTGTTTGCAAGGAAGTTGGGTTTTCCCGCCCTTGCAAGCAAAACAGGAAGGGATAGGATAATTTGCTTTATTTTTGCAAGTTTATTTTTGCCCCACCCTTTCCATTCCAAAAGTGGGTTGTGAGGCTAATGTTAGTTTGTAATTTTGTTTCAAGTTATTCTTTTGTGCCCACGCCTTGTAAGTGAGTTGGCTTTGACATCCTTGCAATATCGTGTTGGCTAGAATAGTTAAATCTCTTTAGAATTCTTTATTTCTATATTTCAAAGTAAATAAACATTGCCCCAATCTTCGCCCCATATTCACTCCCCTTGTCGATTGGTCCGACCTTGGGTGACAAGAAAGGGAGAAGATTTGAGTAGGCTAGATTAATAGGCATCCAACTTTTACCTTGATAAGAAATTGATAAAAAAAGGATTGGCCTCTGGATCTAGAGGGCTAAAGACTGGTGGGAGCCTCGTGGCACTTAGTGTCCTCCTGTTAAGCGCCCAACAATCTTTGGGATTGACTTGTGGAGTTATAAGAGAACCTTGTGTTCTCTTGTTGAGCACCCAACAATCTCTCTCAAATCGTAAGAAATAAGTGTTAGGGGTAGACACATTAGTTAGGTTGTACTTTTAATGTTTCACGCATTAATTCCACTAAGTTCAAGTGAGACCTAAAATGAACTAAAATTTACGAGACCATTTGCAAAACATTGCTCTCTTGTTTCATCTCACATTTACTTTCAAACCACTTTTCAATTCAAGCTCTTTACTTTTCGAAGCAAGTTACTTTCAAGTTCAATTTTATTTCATTCATGTTGAGTTATTTTTTTATGATCAAGCTATTTCATTGAATGTTCTAAATATTTGAGACTCACTTCATCACAAGTTCATTTTTTATCTTGTGTTTATATTAACAAGTATTGTTTACTGACTCCAAAGCCCAACAGTTAAGGCACTGGAATTGTGAGATTTGTTAGACACATTCTTCAATTTTGTATTGATCATTTGCAAAGGGGTTTCCTGTCATTGAAAATTGTTGCATCTTTGCATGATTGCTTGTCATTGAACTTAAGTAAACCTTAATAAATTTTAACTCCTAATTAAAACCTTTCATAAACTTAGTAAGTAGGGAATACCCCCCTTGACTTTCTATGCTTAAGTGTGATTTAGGCGGCAACACCAGGAAAAGCATACTCAAGAGATAGAGAATCATTTGCAGAATATGATGGAGGCCTTATCTACACCATTTGGATTTCAAAGGTTCAAAAGATTCTTCTTTGGTTCATCCACAAAGAAAGACTCCAAAATTCAATGTGAAGAAATTGGCTCCGAACAAGGTGCATCCACTAAAGGGTATGTAAGTCTCTATGTTGGTGACATAGAGATCAATTTGGAGGAGCCTACTGCAGGGGAGTATTCCCATAAGCATGAAGATGAAGAACTTGTAGCAGAATAGGTAGAACAAGGATCAACTTCCCCATCACAACTTAAGCTTCATCATGAAGTTGATCCAAAAAAGGAGAAAAGAGTATGTTTATCCTCAAGATCCACACTTTATTGCAGGGCCTTTGAAGATGAGCGAAAGGAAGATCCATGAGGCCTAGAGCATTATGCATGACACTACTGCTTTGATGTCAAATTCTTGTTGGAGACGTGCATCAATGGAGGAGCTATCTTCCATTAAAGTCTTGGAGGCCATTTGAGAAGCAATGACAAACATCAAAGGTAACTTTTCGCAATTACTTTCTAATAGAGATCATTTGTTCAAACTTGTGGGGATGTATCATGATGCATCTTTGCGGGATGTAGAAGAGTACTCATAGTTCACTTCAAGAATCTGAGATTCAGGTTGAGTAGCTTCATGACAAGTTGCCAAGATCACATTCTCCCTCCTACATTACTAGTAGCCATTCTCACATGAATGATTGCATTCAAGGACCAAAGAAGGAACCTTATCTGAAGGTGGTACATGAGGAACATTATGATTCGCAAATGCTTGAGGAGGATCAAGCATTTGAGTTTCCTCTTGGAGCGAGACACACATTCATGGAGGAGACACAGAAGCACACCATTGTTGAACCAACCAGTGGAGGAAGAAATGCATTCACCATTTTTATGGATGCATTTCACATGAAGATGAGATTGGTTCACTCTCCTTTATCCCACACACTTATGGAAGACATGACACATGGGTATGAAGATTAGGGGAAGGGATTCTTTCTCTTGATGCCACAAGAGAAGCAAGAGGCTCCCACAATTTCTATTGATGGCTTAATGGTCAGGCCTAGGGGTTTGACAAGCACACCAGTCCCTTACCAATTTGATGAGCAGCATGGGCATCTATGGCTGCAATATGATGCTCTCAGTATACATGGATGGACATGGGATCACCACCTATGTCTTTGGAGCAAAAGTGATGTGAGTTTCAGTGCTAACTTGCACATGGAGTCACATATTTTGGAGAAAGATTTGATTTTGGAGGAGGTAGCTAAAATCGCTCCACTTGGACCAACCAACAAAGATGTTGACCCAACAATGGATTCAGTGGACAAATACATCTCAAAGATAGAAACAGAGAGAGGTAAGAATTTTGCATGCTTCAGTAAAAAGTTGATTGATACATCTCTTACTTTCCTATGTTATGAGCAACAACAAATTTTTCCATGGTCATCATATGATGCACTCGGTATGCCTAGTGGGACTTGGAAGTTCCAATTGATTTAGTTGGATGGAGCATATAGCATTGATGCCCAAGAGGAGTTTCTCTTCATGTTGGAAAGATTCATGAAAGCTCCCACAATCACTTGGAAAAGTGTACTTCCGATCCAGATCTAGGATCTTGGCACCACCTGGTATGATATATTGTTTCTAATGTCAATGATGTTTGAAGAATTGCAGCATAGATAGTGGGATCCGAGCATTGTTTGGTTTTACACTTTACAGCTTGGCAAAAGAGGGTAATAACCAGAATAACGCAGCAAAAGCATGGTGGAATCTCTTTAAGTTAGCTTGGGATTTGGAATTCCAATGCTAGTCAGTCTGGGAGTAACATTTTGGAGGCAGTACATATGTTCTTCATCACCCTCGTTTTCCATTGCTTGATGACAAGCAATTTTGGGAGGGGAGGACTGTAATGTCCCCATTTTGATAGCATCATGGAGCAACCCTCTAACCCATTCAATCCCTTAGGTTCAGAAGGAAGATTAAATAAATTGACTAGGAATAAAATTGGACTATAGTTGTTTTGTATTAAATTAAATTAGAAGTGATGTAACCTTTATTTTTAATATTTAATTTTATTAATTATGATATGAGTTGGAAAATGCTAAGGGACCCATGAGGTCGCATAAGGAGATAAAGATGGCTCTATGAGTTGTCAACCAAAGTTGGAAACTAGAAGAAAGCATCCCAAAGAAAGGTGTCAGTAAAAAGAAGGAAAATCGCAAAAAGCAAGAAAAAGATGGCAACTAGAAAAAGACAGGAAAATCAAGGAAAAACAAGAAAGAAGCAAAAATTCAAGAAAAGGCGTATCAAAGCAAGGAAAGTTCAAAAAATCAAGAAAAGCTACACAAAGATGCAATTGCCAAAATTGACTAATGAAGGAAAATTGGATGAAGATTGGACCAAGGAAGCTTGCCCAAGAAGCTAAATAACTTATAAAAGAGGGACGGTGAACCAAATTGACATCTTTTGGTCATTTGTATTTTGGTTTTGGAGAGCTCAAAGCCTTCAATTCAACTTGGGAGATGTTCCCTAGTCACAGTTGGGAGATGTGCCCCTGTTGCTTATTATAATAGTTGATTCTTCAGCTAGAGCTTGTGGAGGATGGTATCCAGCCATCATCATTGATTTAATTGCAAGTCCTTCGAGTTATCTACAAGTTTTGATGTTGTTGCAGGTCTGGTTCTCATTCTAGAGAAGATATTGGGTTCAAGTCAATTCGAATCCAATAAATAGTTGCTCTTTTCCATGGAAACCTGATGTACCGAATTATGTAATGTACTGAGACTATCTTGTACGACCTCTTGGCGTGTTATTGATATAATATTTGTCTTAATGAACCTTTAATATCAATTCTGGACTTGAATAATGTAGAGAGAGAGTTTTCTACAGCCTCTCTAGATTTTTATGAATGTTAACTAGTTTTTAGTATTGCATTGGTTAACTGTCTTCTGCTCAATGAAATTGAGTTCTATCTATTATTTTCGTTGTCTAAGATCTCGATAAACATATTCCAAGTCCAAAGCCATATTTTTGTGACCCTTTGGCTTGCCTAAAGTCGAGTTGAAAACTAGTCAACTATGCAGTCCCGAATTGGGAAATCTCACTTCTGGAGCCCCAATCGACCAAATCGACCTCTGCAGCTTTTTGCAAACATTCCTACGACAGACCCTGTCATAACAGAGACCATAGACCTGTTCCAGAACCCTTCCCTAATTTCTAAAGCCTCCTACCTGCCGAAAGTCAATTTTTATTGTCTTACTTGTCTCACCCTCGAGAAGTGTCAAGTTAAGCCAATGCCAAGGATCTAGTTTGCATATGCTAATGTACCCAAGAAGCCTCGGAGTAGAATTCAACAGTAGTTGATTTTGAAACATAAATGGTCCCAGTACGTTGTGCAAAGGATACTTGAGCTAGTGCAGCCCCTCCCTTCCAGAGCTCTTGCATGTTTAAAATTATCTTCTGAAACCCGAGTAAAAAAATTCTAGTTTGGTCTCACAACCTCCACTGCTTTTTGTTTCAAGTTTTAAAAGGATTAATCAATGTACAATCAGATCTGATTGGTACATTATAGTGGTATCAAAGCATGGTCCTCTGCACCTGTAAACCATAATCATTGAATAATCCCAATGATACTTCTTCTAAGATCACAAATCTAGCAGTTGAAGAGGGATGGCAGATATGTGTGTACCAAATGATGAATGGGAAAGATTTTTGAAGAGACGGGAAAAGCATACTTAAGAGATAGAGAATCATTTGCAGAATATGATGGAGGCCTTATCTACACCATTTGGACTTCAAAGGTTCAAAAGATTCTTCTTTGGTTCATCCACAAAGAAAGACTCCAAAATTCAATGTGAGGAAATTGGCTCCGAACAAGGTCCGTCCACTGAAGGGTGTGTAAGTCTCTATGTTGGTGACACAGAGATCAATTTGGAGGAGCCTGCTGCAAGAGAGTATTCCCATAAGCATGAAGATGAAGAACTTGCAGCTGCAGAGGTAGATAAAGGATCAACTTCCCAATCACCACTTGAGCTTCATCATGAAGTTAATCCACATAAGGAAGAAGAGGATGTTTATCCTCAAGATCCACACTTTTTTGCAAGGCCTTTGAAGATGAGCGAAAGGAAGATGCATGAGGCCTTGAGCATTCTGCATGACACTACTGCATTGGTGTCAAATTCTTGTTTGAGAGTTGCATCAATGGAAGAGCCATCTTCCATTAAAGTCTTGGAGGCCATTCGAGAAGCAATGACAAACACCAAAGGTAACTTTTTGCAATTGCTTTCCGAGAGAGATCATTTGTTCAAGCTTGTGGGGATGTATCATGATGCATCTTTGAGGGATGTAGAAGAGATTGACAAGCTCACTCTTGAGTTGGAGTCCACCCAAGATCCTTGGAAGAGTACTCATAATGCACTTCAAGAATCTGAGATTCAAGTTGAGCAGCTTCATGAGAAGTTGCCAAGATCACTTTCTCCCTCCTATATTTCTGGCAGCCATTCTCATATGAATGATTGCATTCATAGACCAAAGAAGGAATCTCATGAGATGGTGGTACATGAGAAATATTATGATTCACATATGCTTGAGGAGGATTTGCAATTGCTTTCCGAGAGAGATCATTTGTTCGAGCTTGTGGGGATGTATCATGATGCATCTTTGAGGGATGTAGAAGAGATTGACAAGCTCACTCTTGAGTTGGAGTCCACCCAAGATCCTTGGAAGAGTACTCAT
>LPNX010557464.1:298264-344103 GCA_001517045.1 Pseudotsuga menziesii
AGATCACATTCTCCCTCCTATATTTCTGGCAGCCATTCTCATATGAATGATTGCATTCATAGACCAAAGAAGGAATCTCATGAGATGGTGGTACATGAGAAACATTATGATTCACATATGCTTGAGGAGGATCAAGCATTATAGATTCTTCTTGGAGCGAGGCACACATTCATGGAGGAGGCAGAGAAGGACGCCATTGTTGAACCAACCAGTGAAGGAGGAAATGCATACACCATTTTTATGGATGCATCTCGCATGAAGATGAGATTGGTTCACTCTCCTTTAACCCACACACTTATGAAAGCCATGACACATGGGGATGAAGATTGGGTGAAGGGATTCTTTCTCTTGATGCCACATGAGGAGCAAGAGGCTCCCACAATTTCTGTGGATGACTTGATGGTCAGCCCTGGAGATTGACAAGCATGCCAGTCCCTTACCAATTTGATGAGCAGCATGAGCATCCATGGCTGCAATATAATGCTCTCAATAATAAATATACATGGATAGACATGGGATCACCACCTATGTCTTTGGAGCAGAAGTAATGTGAGTTTCAATGCTAACTTGCACATGGAGACTCATATTTTGGAGAAATATTTGATTTTGGAGGAGGTAGCTAAAATCGCTCCACTTGGACCAACCAACAAAGATGTTGATCCAACCATGGATTGGGTGGACAAATACATCTCAGAAATGGAAACACAGAGAGGTAAGAATTTTGCATGCTTCAGTAGAAAGTTGATTGATACATCTCTTAATTTCCTATGTTATGAGCAACAACAAAGTTTTCCATGGTCATCATATGATGCACTCGGTATGTCTGGTGGGACTTGGAAGTTCTGATTGATTCAGTTGGATGGAGCATATAGCATTGATGCCCAAGAGGAGTTTCTCTTCATGTTGAAAAGATTCATGAAAGCTCCCACAATCACTTGGAAAGTGTAATTCCAATCCGGATAGGATCCTGGCACCACTTGGTATGATAGATTGTTCCTAATTTCAGTGATGTTTGAAGAATTGCAGCATAGATAGTTCAATCCCTTAGGTTCAAAAGGCAAATTAAAATAAATTGGCTAGGAATAAAATTGGACTATAGTTGTTTTGTATTAAATTAAATTAGAAGTGATGTAAACTTTATTTTAATATTTAATTTTATTAATTATGATATGAGCCGAGAAATGCTAAGGGTCCCATGAGGGCGCATAAGGAGATGAAGATGGCTCTATGAGTTGTCAACCAAAGTTGGAAACTAAAAGAAAGCATCCCAAAGCAATGTGTCAGTAAAAAGAAGGAAACTGGCAAAAAGAAGAAAAGCAAAAAGCAAGAAAAAGATGGCAATTGAAAAAAGACAGAAAAATCAAGGAAAAGCAGAAAAGAAGCAAAAATCCAAGAAAGGCAGATCAAAGCAAGGAAAGTTCAAAAAATCAAGAAAAGCTACACAAAGATGCAATTGCCAAAATTGACTAAAGAAGGCAAATTGGATGAGGATTGGACAAAGGAAGCTTGCCCAAGAAGCTAAATAACTTATAAAAGAGAGAGAGCACAACACATTGACATCTTTTGGTCATTTGTATTTTGGTTTTGGAGAGCTCAAAGCCTTCAATTCGACTTAGGAGATGTGCCCCTGTTGCTTATTTCTACTTGATTCTTTAGCTAGAGCTTGTGGAGGATGGTATCGAGCCATCATCAATGATTTAATTGCAGGTCCTTCATCTGCAGGTTTTGATTTTGTTGCAGGTATGGTTCAAATTCTGAAGAAGATATTCGGTTCAAGTCAATTCGAATCCAAGAATTATTTGCTCTTTTCCATGGAAGCTTGATGTACCAAATTATGTAATGTACTAAGACTATCTTAAGACTTATACGGCCTCTTCGCATGTTATTGATGCCATCTCTGTGTTAATGAACCTTTGATATCAGTTCTGAACTTAAATAATGTAAAGATCCGGTTTTCTTATGAGTTTTCTACACCCTCTCTAGATTTTCATGAATTTTAACTAGTTTTTAGTATTGCATTGGTTAACTGTCTTCTACTCAATGAATGTGAGTTCTGTCAATTGTTGTTGTTAGCTAAGGTCCTGATAAACATATTCCAAGTCCAAATCCAGATTTCCATGACCCTTGGGCTTGCCTAAAGTCAAGTTGAAAACTAGTCAACTACGAAGTCTCGAATTGGGATATCTCACTTCCAAAGCCCCAATCGACCAAATCAGCCTCTGCAGGTTTTTGCAAACATTCCTACTACAGACCCTGTCGTAACATAGACCAGAGACCTATTCCAAAACCCTTTCCTAAGTTCCAGAGCCCTGTCGGAAGTCAATTTTTAGTGTCTTGTCTCACCCTCGGGAAGTGTCAAGTTACGCCAATGCCAAGGATCTAGTTTGCATATGTTAGTGTACCTAGGTAGCCTTGGAGTAGAATTCAGCAGTAGCTGATTTCGAAACATAAATGGTCCCAGTACGTTGTGCAAACGATACTTGAGCTAGTACAACCCCTCCCTTCCAAAGTTCTTGCATGTTTAAAATTATCTCCTGAAATCCTAGTAAAAGATATTCTAGTTTGGTTTCACAACTTCCACTGCTTTTTGTTTCAAGTCTTAAAAGGATTAATTAATGTATGATCAGATATGATTGGTACATTACAAGGGTCCCATGAATAGTTTGGGACCCGTAGGAAATCTAAAAAACCCTAGTTTATCGAAACTGAAAACAAATTAACCTCTCAATCATTGCTTAGCCTACCAATAAAATAACCTCTCATTCTTATTTTATTGTGAGATAATGTGTTCTTAAAAAAATGCTATATATATAAATATATACACCATGTTTCCCCTGACGTACCAATTTTGGGAGGGGATCACATTTCCAAGCATTCCCATTTCCAAAAATTGTACATGTTTCCACGTTTCATGCAACTTGGGCTCAAGAAGACAGCCCATATACAGGACAATAGAACAAATTACCTAAGAGGAAATAAGGAACAATAGGCCTGGCTAGGTGCAGTACTTATTGGGTTGATCACCTCCAGACTTTCAAATTATCATCCATTTAAAGCAGTATGAGCACATTGTTCCTATTCATTATCAAGAAATTAAAGAGTGTAACAATTAACAAAGTCGGCCATATACACTCTATAAATACAGAAAGATCATTGCAGACGGTGAATTCAAGGGGCCACATAACTTCTTTATCATATTCAACTCAAGCACACACAAATTCTTTGCTGGTGCCAAAGGTTTATGCTTCAAGTCCTAGCATATTTGAATAGAATGGGCCAACTCACTCTTCAGAATTTGAGGAAGGTGAATCTGGAGATGATGTTGGTGCTGCTGTATCGGTTGAAGTTGATTCCTCTTCAGCAAAGCAAGGATCTAGTCGACAACATATGAATAGGAAGGGAATATTGGGTTGTAGACTCTAGAGTTTACCAACCTCGGTCATATTTAAAGGCATCTACAAATTTGTTAGTAGAAAATAAAGTGAGTTAAAGATTCTTCAATGTGAATGAACTTGGCCCTAGACAATATTCATTCCATGGATTAAAACAATCAGAACCGATTTTATCAGAACCGGACTAGTGGTCGAACCGGCTGACCCTAGGAACCAGAACCGAACAAAATCCGGGAAACAAACCGAATCAAAAAACAGGTTGAGCAAAAATACATAAAATATTCATATTTTCAAAAATTATATATATTCATGTGCACACATATATGCAAATTTCCTCATGTATATAGCACGAGTTTATAAAACCAAAATAGCACAGAGTGCGAATACATATACAAAAAAAAGTACATCAACAAAGAGACTATAAATCTATGTAGCATGGGAACCGCTCCCAGATTTTACGGAGCTCGTTCCCGAAGTTCCGATGTTTCAGGGAACTTGGGAACTTGTAGGGAACTTTCCCGACCTAGTGGGGACCGTTCCGAATGATTGGGAACTTATTTGGAACTTTAAGCCTCTAAAATCAGGAACTTGGGGACTTTTTTTTGCATGTTTCCTTCACCGAGAACCTCCACACGTTCATGATCGCCATGTTGGTTGTTAACAACATTCTTATTTCCTTGCTATAAATTTTCCTTTAATATTCAAACTAGGGCTAACAGTGCATGCAAGATCTCTACTACTTAGTACTAACCACACATGAATATCTTTTACAGTATGCAGCGAAATATAAAACTGAGAAATAATCACAACATCACATCAAAATAATTACACAATTATTTTGGGTATGGAAACCCCCGGAAAAAACGAAGATGGGAAAACCGGTGCAACAGTCAGATATAGATTTTATTATGAGAAAATATGGAACATTACAATCACTGCAAATTCACCCAAACTTGGCGAATGTAACTACACAATAGAATCACTGAACAAACCCCCAACTAAACCTCAACACCCTCCTGCAAGAGTGTATCACCTCACATGTGTGGATCCATACGGTTGTACGGCTGCTGTATGTAATCCGTATTGCCTGAACGAAATTTGTACGAAATAGTATGACCTCCCTCTACAGCTCCTACCCGTCGAACTGTGTGGGTTATGTCTGCTTGGTGAACCTCCTTCTTCTTCCTTCGTCTTCCCAGCTAAATCTTTTGTCTGACTTTCTCCTTGTCTATATCCTGTCTCGGTATGTGTGTCCTCTCAACCAATTGACCTCTCTTATATAACTTTAGGTAAAGCAAAACCCCTAATTTCACTTTCACCTTAAAGTCAATAATTAATTAGATCACTTTAATTATTTTCCAAAGTAAACTTAGAAAAAATAATTAAATACAATTGGTTTCCTTTTTTAGAGTCTTCTGCATGCAAGGACACTTGAATGCAGGAAGACCTTCCTTGTTCCTGCTAATCTAACACTCCCTCTCAACAAGGAAAGGATTCGGTAGCAACCCCAACTTATCCCTGAACTTCACAAAACTCTGTCTGCAAAGTGCCTTGGTGATAATGTCCGCCGCCTGCTCATTTGTCTATATGTACTCCAACCGAATGGTTCCCCTCTGAACACAATCTCTCAAGAAGTGGTACCCGATGTCTATTTGTTTGCTTTGGTCATGGAACACTGGATTCTCAGATTGCCTAATGCCACTCTAATTGTCACAGTGAACTACTATAGCCTCTAGCTCACACTCGAACAACCCTACAAGTAATTTCCTCAGCCACATACCCTCATAAGCATCCATGTTGGCTGCCATGTACTCAGCCTCTACCGAGCTCAATGCAACTAACTTTTGCTTCCTACTGAACCAAGAAACAACCCCTGATCCAATGCTGAAACAACCTTCAGTACTCTTCCTGTCCTCTACACATCCTGCCCAGTCAACATCCGTGAATCCTACTAATTGTACACTCCCCCTGTGCTCATAAACCAATCCATACTCCATTGTACCTCTGATGTAGCGAAGTATGTGCTTCGCAACCGTCCAATGCACTCTCGGAGGGTCTACCATGAACTGGCTCAAATAGTTGACTGCAAAGCTGATGTATAGCCATGCGTTGACCAAATACATAAGTGATTCAATAAGCTAACGATTCAAGGTAGGATCAAATCTGTCTGATCCTGATGCATCAATCTTCCTCCAGTTGGAAACTAGAGGTATGGACATAGGCTTGCAGTCCTTCATCCTGAATCTCTTCAAGATCTCAATTGCATACTTCCCCTGTCCAATGAAGAAGCATCCATCTCTCTGCCAAACCTCCAAGCCCAGAAAGTAATGCATCAGCCCAAGGTCTTTCATCTCAAACTCAAAAAGAGATCATCTGCATATAAGACTAGTATGAGAGGCACCTCACCTGTCAAGAAGTTCAGGTTATGGTCACCCTCAATCCGCTGAAATCCCATCTCCCGTAGATAGTTGTCAATCCTCGAGTACCATGCTCGAGGTGCCTGCTTGAGCCCGTAAAGAGCTCGATGCAGTCTACATACATGCATCTCCCTGTTCTCCACATCAAACCCCTCTGGCTGCTCAATATACACCTCCTTCTCTATCACTCCGTTGAGGAAGGCAGTCTTGACATCCATCTGATGGACACGCCAACCCATCTCAACTGCTAGTGAGATAATGGTCCAGATGGAAGAATACCTGCCAATAGGGGCGAAGGTCTCCTCATAGTCAATACCGTCCTTCTGTGAAAACCCCTTTGCCACGAAGTGCGTCTTGTACTTCTCCATGCTTCTATCTGCTGCATGCTTCACCTTGTAGATCCATTTGGATCCCAACACCTTTTTCCCTTATGGCCTCGACACAACCTCCCATACCTGGTTTTTCATAATGGAGTCATAGCCCGCCTCCTACCAAACACCATGTTGTGCAGCCTCCCCGAAGCTGGAAGGTTCCGAGTTAATCAACTCTGCCATCAGTGCCATGTAACTAAGCCTCCCTGGAGGTACGCTCCGTCTAAAATATCTTTGTGGAAGATCAACCTACCTGGAATCTCGTACTGTGGACCTAAACCACTTAGGCCTTGGCCTAGTGTCAACCTGCTGCGGCTGTTGGATATATACCTCCTGCTGCAGCACATCCTCCAAGTCAATGATTGTAGGATCCTATCCACCTGACTCCCTCTAACCACCAGAACCTGTGCTCTGTGCCTGTACCTGTACCTGTAGATCTGGCTCCTCCAACTTGAACCCCGAATCCTGTGTTGGACACTACTCTCTTGGTAAGTCCATAGATCTCTGCAAGGCCCTGTCCTCTCAAACTGGACATCCCTGCTCACAATGATCCTCTTGCGAGCAGGAATGTAAACTCTATATGCCTTCGAAGCCTTGCTATATCGAACAAGTAACCCCTTCTCTCCATAAGGGTCCAGCTTCTTCCTATTGTCAACATGAACATGACAATAGCAAACACTATCGAATATGCGAATGTGACTCACATCTGGCCTAGTGCATGTGAAGACTTCTTCTGGTGTCTTCCTCCCCAATGCTATGTGGGGACACCTGTTTTGAATGTACGCTGCAGTCCTGTATGCCTTGGCCCAGAGGAATAGTGGTAATCCCTTATCAAATAGCATGGCCTTGGCTACTCCAACCATAGTCCTGTTCTTCCACTCTACAACTCCATTCTGTTGTGGGGTATGGGGCACAGTGTGCTCCTTCTTGATCCCCTCAGCCGAACAATACTCCATGAACTCATTTGAGGTGTACTCACCCCCGTTGTCTGCCCTCAACACCCGAATCTTCTTTCCTGTTTGGTTCTTCACGAGAGTCTTGAACTCTCGGAGCCTCTCAAAGACCTCTGACTAGGCCTTCAGGGAATAGATCCAGGTCTTCCTGAAATAGTCATCAATGAAGGCTACGCAATAACTGTAACCACTGAACGAATGGACACAAATAGGTCCGCATACATCGGAATGCACCAAGTCCAAGAGCTCCTTACACTTGTGCTCACTCTGTGGGAAAGGATTCCTAATGTTCTTCCCCAAACCACAACCCTTGCAGTGGTTATGCTTCTCCTCCTGTACCTGAGGAACTCCAATGACAGCCTGTCTCAAGTGCCTCAGTGCTCCATGGTGTAAGTGTGCCATCCTCCTATACCACAACTCACCCTGACTACTGTTGCTGCTGACTAGAGCCTTTGCAGGCTCAAAGTGTAGTCTGTACACTTTCCGGCTCCTCCTGCCAATCACTCGATCCAAGCTCCTATCTGACCCCTTGGGCCTAATATATACTCTACAGTCACGAAACTTCACCTGATATCCCTTGTCCTCCACAATGGAGACCGATATAAGGTTCTTGGTCAATCCTGGAACATAGAACACATCAACAAAACTGAGGGGTTTTCCAAACTCCCTCTCAAATGAAACAATGCCAACTCCTTGCGCCTATTACCATGCATCATCACCCAGCTCAACGTGGATCCCTGTTCCACCTTCCTGCAAGTCTCTGAAGAATCTCTTTTGTCCAGTCATGTGACTAGATGCTCCACTGTCGATGTACCATATACTGCTCCCTGTGGTGCTTTCCATGCAAGCTATCAAACAAAACTCCTCATCAAAGTTAATGTTGAACTCGTCCACCTCTCCAGATCCAACCATCTGAGTGTTACTCTTCTTCTTTGTGTCTGGGAACTGAGAGGTAAAGTGCCCCTACTTGTGGCAGATAAAACACTTGACCTTTGACACATCAAAGTTCTTCTTACCATCCTTCTTCCTCTTTGCCTTACCCTTGCTCTTCCCTGTAAGGGTTAGAGCCTCCTCATCCACAATCTGTGGGGCACTACTAGATGAGCCTGATCTTGCACAAAGTCATCCCATAGTCTTTGTCAATCATGGAGCTTCTCCTTAGCCACAACACCTTTGACAAAGGTGTCCCATGGCTTAGAGAAGCCATTGAGGGCTATCCGAACTAGCTCATCGTCCTCAGTCTTAGAGCCAACAGCTCCAAGCTCATCCCTGATCTGTGTGAGCCTCGTGAGATAAGGCACCACTCCTTCTCCCTTGGCCATCTTGGTGTTGCACATCCCCTCTTGCAACACCATCTTTTGGTTCTCGTTCTTGCTCTGGTACAAAATTTCCAAAGCCTTCCACATCTCTAATGCGGTCTTCTTCTCGGAAAGGTGAGGGACTATGTGGTCCTTCACCCCATCCAAGATGATCAACATGGCTCTGAAATCAATCTTCTTCCAAGCTACTAAATCTGTCAAATCTGTGGCTGCAACCTTCGTGGAGTCAATGTGCTCCTCTGCATCACTGACGTCCAGGATCCTTGTGATCCTTTCTTTCCATGTAGGAAAGTTCTGAGCACCCTGGAGTCTATCCTCAACTCTCAATTGTACAACCATCCTTAAGTGTACCTGTCAAACCCTAGATCTGGAATCTAGGTTTGTGTCTTCAAATAGATCTGCCCCCAATCTATCACTGCTACTGCAAATCTCTCAACTTTAGCTCACCAAAGCTCTGATACCATGTAAATTTGCCTTTAATATTCAAACTACGGCTAACAGTGCCTGCAAGATCTCTATTGATAACCACACATGAATATCTTCTAGTATGTGGCGGAATATAAAACTGAGAAATAAATCACAACATCACAGCACAATAATGACACAATTATTTTGGCATACAAACCCCCGGAAAAAACCAAGATGGGAAAACCGGTGCAGCAATCAGATATAGATTTTATTATAAGAATATATGGAACGTTACAATCACTGCAAATTCACCCAAACCTGGCGAATGCAGCTACACAGCAGAATCACTGGACAAAGCCCCAGCTAAACCTCAGCACCTCCTGCAAGAGTGTATGGCCCAGCTGTACGGCCTCACACGTGTGGATCCGTACGACTGTACAACTGATGTATGGAATCCGTACGGCAGCTGTACAAATCCGTATGAAATAGTACAGCCTCCCTCTGCAACTCCTGCCCGTCGACCTGTGTGGGTTATATCCGCTCGGTGAACCTGCTTCTTCCTCTGTCTTCCCAACTAAATCTTTTGTCTGACTTTCTCCCTATTTGTATCCTATCTCTGTTGGAAGACAAGTGTGTGTGTGTGTGTCCTCTCAACCAATTGACATCTCTTATATAACTTTAGGTAAAGCAAAAACCCTAATTTCACTTTCACTTAAAGACAATAATTAATTAGATCACTTTAATTATTTTCCAAAGTAAACTTAGGAAAAATAATTAAATGCAACTGGTTTCTTGTTTTAGAGTCTTCTGCATGCAAGGACACTTGCATGCAGGAAGACCTTCCTTGTTGCTGCTAATCTAACACTTGCGACAATACATAAACATGGTTGACTCATAAATTTTTCTCTAGAAAACTAAGTTGCAATAAAAGTCTTTTTCGTGCCACCTTGTCGGGTTGGTGCACTAATCTCTGTCTACCACTCGTGCTAGAGTATTCACTCGTCCCTACGCTGAATTGCAGTTACCGCTAATCAATAATAAATGTAAGTCTTTTCTTCTCTATGTTTCTTCTCTTCTCATGTTTTTTTAATTATTTTATTTTTTATTTTTTTATATTTTTTTAATATATATTATTGGCATTCCCAATTTGTCGTTTCCTGCAAATTTGGGGGAAACTTCTAGACGTATCCGATACTCATACCCACATTCCCTACATTCCTGCGTTCCGGAAACTTGTGCAACATAGCTATAAATGGCCCAAAAATCAGCCTTCAATCAGCTGTAAAACCTCCTCCAATCAGACGTCCAACTATGTCATACACTAACCTAAACTTAGACGTCCACCCCCGCTGTACACAATCCATAGTTTAGCTCTTCAACTGTCTGTACACAACTTGAATTGCACAAACAAAATAAGAAAGGAAAATTTCCAAATGAGATGTGATTGATATAGAGGGTGGGAATCGCATTTTATAAGGTTAGAAAGGGTTGTGGGTTAAATTAATGTCACATGTGGTAACTTCTTTTTAATTTTAATAATAATAAAAAATGCAAATCGATGTTTTTGGGGCCCCCAAGCATTATTGTACAGAACCAATCGGTTCCATACCAAAACCAGCCGGTTGCGTACAGAACCGGACAAAAGCAGTTTGAGTGCTTGATTTGACCCGGAAAACGCTGTAAACCGGTCCAACCGGATGGTTTTGTCAAAACTGGTTGGGTTCCGATAACATTGATCAGAACAAGGAAAAATTTCTGGGCATATTGATGAAAGTCAATTTAATATTACTTTTCAAGATACCTGCTTGCACGACTACGGCAACGGAGAAAATCTAAACCTGATCTAGCAAGCTACAGTGTTATGATGATTGATGTTTATGGGCAGTTGGATATTCGATATAGGAAGCAGAAAGATTATTCTGGAGCATGAGAAAAAGCAGGCAGCCTTCCTAATGTTGTTACCTATAATACCATTCTGAAAGCATATGGAGATGAAGAGGTCCTTCGAGAAGCCAATCATTTGTTTTGTCTCATACAAAAAAACAATACCATGAAGCCGACCTAATGTATCCTTGTTTTGGAGCCGACCTATTGTATCTTTATTTTGGGCCAACTTGTGTACATGTGCTTAGGGCCAATCAATACATGTTTCAGAAATAATTAATAAAAATACAAAGAGATGATGTGTTGTTTCAGGCAGCTTTAAGAGCCATACAGGGAACTTATTCCACGTACAGGACGGCAGCAATAGACCCATCACCATCTAGCAAGGTGTCTTTATGGATGAATTTGCACAGAGAAAGGACACCTGCTATCTTTAGAAACAGCAGTTAGGGCTCACATTTAGTTAACAGGCTGTGCTATTTTTAGATGAGGTGATTTATCTGAGAGATATGCATGTTGAGTTTTCACAGCAGTTAAGGGTCAAAACAGCAATTAAAGTATCAATACATTTTTACATGAGTTCTCACAGTAAGTAGGGCATGGCAACTGGCAGTTACACTTCCAGTCAGGATAGGGCACACTTCCAACTGATTGTACTATTTTAGGTGATATGAATTGTCCTTGACAGATCTGCATAATAGATCTGAACAGCAGTTGAAACACAATTAACAGACAATTACAAGCTTATTTTACAAAGAAGATAAGGCCATATTCTCAAACTCGTGGTTGATCTCATACAAGACAAGTGCACTCAGCCTATGGAGGATAGCTAAGACTAAGGACCACAGAACTAAGATTGGAGCAACAATCAAACTACCATCAGATTGCAGTTGCATGCCACAGTTATCATTGATCCCATGAAGACCTAGGGTTCTCTCAAACCTCGTGTGCACTTGCCTAATGAGGCCTGTAAGAACAATAGAATTGGTTATAATTCAGTGGAATCACAAAGATTGGAAATAGTAATCCCAGATCGACAGTTGAATAAAGCTAGTTCATTAATCCACATGTTGTGTTTTATGTTTTCTGTATGCTCAATATTTGAATAGTGTATTTTTTTAACCTTCTCGTTTAGCTTGTTAGGATAAGTCTGCAGATTTACAAGGTATTTTCCTCTGATCTACCTAAACTGTTGCAAGTTTCAGCAAGCCCTCCAAACCCCTGATGACCTGTAGAGTGTGAAATCCACTCCGTAACCTCCTCACAGAGGCAAAAGAAGGTTGTCATTAGAACTGAACCCCAAGTATTCGAGTTATACTCTGTTTTTGTGGCAAGATTCTTCCATGCCAAAAGCCTCGCCCCTATTCTCCATCCTCCTTCAGATGCGTGTTCTAGCTTGATTTTGACCCCGTCATCCCCTAAAAGGCATTGGTCTTTGCACTAATCTTCTTTGAATCCTCCCAACTAATTCTAAGTTCAATATAGTAGTTTACGTATATGTAACCCTATCATACTGTTCAATTTACTAATAAGTTGCTGGTACAGTTAGGGATACCCCCCTGGTGTTGGCATGAACCAACCCTATGCGAGAGGCATGAACGTTGAGGTGACAGTGGACATAGTGTCTACAACTGCACAGAGTCTCCATTAAAGAAAGCAGTACAGGTTCGAGTGTAAACACCACCTTACCCTCTAGATTTTGTAACTTGTATATGGACAACATGGAGCAGAGAAGGAAGACACCGCAAAAGAAGCACTGAACACTGAAAGATTCATAGATAAGATCCAACAAATCAATTTGCAAGTACAAGAGATGTAAATTTCCTTAAAACTCAACCTTGAGCTACACATTATATTTTAATTTTTATTACTGATAACCACAAATGAGTTTCTTCACAAGTAATGCAGCGGAAAATAAATACTGAGAAACATATAACAACAATCACACCAATAGAGACACCAATATTTTTGGGTATGGAATCCCCCAAGAAAACCCAAGATGGGAAAACCGGTGCAGCAGTTAGATAAGAAATTTTATTATGAAGATATAGAACAAATACAATCCGGAAAATCGATTTACCCAACATGGCAAAATCGAACCTCTGCAAATCACTGAGAACACCCCACAAATTTGTACAGCCCTCTGCGCAGTTGTACGGCCCTCTGTGTCCGCTGTACATAATCCATACGGTCTCTGCGTCAACTATATGAACATGTTCCGTATGGCCCTACTCACACGTGCAATTTGTTGTACGTCCTCTACAAATCTGTGCAGCGTCCCTCTTAGGAAATGCGTACGGACCTCTCCTCTGCCTGATCACTCTGTCAATCCTCCAGATGAATGCTCCTCTATCTTCTATGCAAACTTCTTCCTCTAACTTCTCTGTATGTCTGTGTGTGTGTCCTCTCCACCAAATCTCCTTTTAACTCAATGGCCAAGCGAAAACCCTAACTCTCACTATGGATCAATAGACGAGATCCTCCGTTGAGATCAATGGCCAAGATTAGATTAGCCATTACTTAAATTATATTTCACTTGAACTTTATAAAAGTGACTCCATTAAGTCAATTGATAATTAGATCACTTAATGTACTTTTCCTAAGTCTAAACTTTGGAAAATTACATTAATACATTTGGTTTCTTGTTTTATGTCTTCTAGCATGCAAGGACACATGCAATGATAGAAGACCTTCCTTCTTGCCACTTTATAACACTCCCTCTAAACGAGGAAGGGATTCGGTAGCAACCCCAACTTATCTCTGAACTTCACAAAACTGTGCCTGCAAAGTGCCTTGGTGAAAATGTCTGCCACCTAGTCATCTGTCTGAATGTACTCCAATCGAATGGTTCCTTTCTGTACACAGTCTCTCAAGAAGTGATACCGAATATCTATGTGTTTGCTCTGGTCATGGAACACTGGATTTTCAGATAGCCTGGTGCCACTCTGATTGTCACAGCAAACCACTGTAGCCTCTAGCTCACACTCGAATAACCCTAAAAGAAACTTTCTCAGCCACATTCTCTAGCATGCAGCTAGACTGGTTGCCATGTACTCAACCTATACCGAGCTTAATGCAACTGACTTCCGCTTCTTGTTGGACCAAGAGACAACCCCAAACCCAATGCTAAAGCAACAACCTGAAGTGCTCTTCTGGTCTTCTACACATCCTGCCCAGTCAGCATCTGTGAAGCCTGCTAACTGTACACTCCCACTGCGCTCATAAACCAATCCGTACTCCACTGTAGCTCTGATGTAGCGAAGCACATGCTTTGCAGTTGTCCAATGTACTCTCCGAGGGTCCACCATGAACTGACTCAAAGAGTTGATTGCAAAGCTAATGTCTGGCCATGTGTTGACTAGATACATGAGCGATCCTATAACTTGGCGATACAATGTAGGATCAAACCCCTCTTACCCTGATGCATCAATCTTCCTCCAGTTGGAAACTAGAGGTATGGACATGAGCTTGCAATCTTCCATCCTAAATCTCTTCAAGATCTCTACTGCATACTTCCCTTGTCCAATGAAGCACCCATCTCTCTGCCAAACCTCCAGACCTAGGAAGTAATGCATCAACCCAAGGTCTTTCATCTCAAACTCTACTGCAAGATTGGACTTGCAGTCCTCGATCAACCCCTCGTCTTTTGTAAGAAAGAGATCATCTACATACAAAACCAGTATGAGAGGCACCTCGCCTAACAAGAAGTATAGGTTGTGGTCAGCCTCACTCCGTTGGAATCCCATCTCCCGTAGATAGTTGTCAATCCTTGAGTACCAAGCCCGAGGTGCCTACTTGAGCCCATAAAGAGCTCTCTATAACCTGCATACATGCAACTCCCTGTTCTCTACCTCGAACCCCTCAGGCTGCTCAATGAATACCTCCTCCTCTATAACTTCGTTGAGGAAGGCAATCTTTATGTCCATCTGATGAACGTGCCAACCCATCTCTGCTGCTAATGACATAATAGTCTGAATAAAAGAATATCTGGCAACAAGGACGAAGGTCTCCTCATAGTCAATACCTTCCTTTTATGAACACCCCTTTGCCACGAAACGTGCCTTGTACTTCTCCACACTTCTGTCTGCTGCATGCTTTACCTTGTAGATCCATCTGGATCCAACCACAGAATAGCAATGGAGCCCAAAGACCGCGTATCTAATGATCGCAAGTGACCCCAGCTCTATCTCTTGTTGGCTAGTGATCCAAGCGTGTGGACCAGTTATCTGGCACGTCCCATTTCTTCCTCCCACCAAGCAGCCCTTTCTTTCATGTTGTCCTTCCCCAGGTATCCTTAATTCTTTCATATCTCAAATCTGTTCTAGATGTCTTAGGCTCAAACTCCCCCCCCCCCTCCCAGAGGGCTTTATAGCTCTTTTGAAGGGCCTTTTCCTTCAAGCCCAAGGAAGAGGGGTTTTCCGTAATTGAATAAAAAATTGGATCATTAAGAAATGGTATCTACTTACAAATGGATTGAACATATATGAGTGCTTGATTCATTCGTCATTGAGGTTGGAAGACTAGACAATCCATCTTGGATAGAAATGTTGTGTGCAGATGGTTGGATCAATACCTTTCATGTCCTTATAATACCATGCAAAAGCTGAGTGATGAAGTTGTTGTTGAGTAGAATGCAACGTCTTCTTAATGTTTCGAATTTTTCCAAATGATATTTTAATAGCCACAGCTTTTAAATCAGAAGTTATTGCTACAAAGTCAAAATCTAAGTAGTTGAGGCAAACTATATTGTTGGAGTGGCTTGTCATCCCTAAATGAGGAACAACAATATTGTCGAAACCGTTTTCCCTCTGGCCTTGGCATAACTTCCCATACCTAGTTTTTCATAATGGAGTCATACTCCGCAACCATCGCCTCTTACCACACATCATGTTGTGCAGCCTCCTCAAAACTGGAAGGTTCGGAGTTAATCAACTTCGTCATTAGTGCCATATAGATAAGTCTATCTAGTGGTTTGCCCTGCCTCATGGAGCTCTATGGAAGAGTCACCTGCCTAGGATCCTGAATTGTGGACCTAAACCACTTCGGTTGTGGCCTAGTGTCTACCTGTTGCAGCTGCTGGATATCCTCCTCCTCCTGCGGCTCATCCTCCAAGTCAATGACCAAAGGATCCTGTCCACTTAACTCCCTCTGACTATTAGAACCTGTGCTCTGTGTCTGTACCTGTACTTGTAACCATGGCTCCTCCAACTTGACCCCCGAGTCCTGTGCTGGCTACTCCTATGTTGGTAAGTCCATAGATCCCCGTAAGGCTCTGTCCTCATCAAACTAGACATCCCTATTCACAATGATCCTCTTGCGAGCCGGAATATATACCATGTATGCCTTAGAAGTTTTGTTGTAACCAACAAGTAACTCCTTCTCCCTAGAAGGGTCCAACTTCTTCCTAGTGTTAGCATGAATGTGACAATAGCAGACACTCCCAAATATGCGTAAATGACTCACATCTGGTCTAGTGCCTATGAAGACCTCCTTGGGTGTCGCCCTCCCCAAAGTTGTATGGGGACACCTGTTCTGAATGTAAATTACGGTCCTGAATGCCTAAGCCCATAGGAATAGTGGCAGTCCCTAACCAAATAGCATGGCCTTAGTTGCTCCTATCAATGTTACATTCTTCCTCTCCGCCTCTCCATTTTGCTACGAGGTATGAGGAATAGTGTGCTCCTTCTTGATCCCCTCCGATGAACAATAATCCAAGAACTCATTGGAGGTGTACTCACCCCCATTGTTCGTCCTCAATACTCAAATCTTCCTTCCTGTCCGGTTTGCCACGAGAGTCTTGGACTCTCGAAACCGCTCAAAAACCTCTGAGTTGGCCTTCAAGAAATAGATCCAAGTCTTCCTGGAATAGTCATCAATGAACGTGACGCAATAACTGTACCCACTGAAAGATTGGACACTCATGGGTCCGCAAACATTCGAATGCACTAAGTCCAAGGTCCCCTTAGACTTGTGCTCACTCTGTGGGAAAGGGTTCCTGATGTACTTCCCCAACGCACAACCTTTGCAGTGGTTATGCTTCTCCTCTTAGACTTGAGAAACTCCAATAACTGCCTATTTCAAATGCCTCAGTGCTTCATGGTGTAAGTGTGCCATCCTCTTATGCCACAACTCACCCTGACTGTTGTTGTTGCTAACTAGAGCCTTTGCAGACTCAAAGTGTAGTCTGTACACCTTCCCGCTCTGGATCCCAATCACCCAATCCAAACTCCTATCTGACCCCTTGGGCCTGATATACACCTTCCAATCTCGGAACTTCACCTGAAAGCCCTTGTCCTCCAAGGTGAAAACGGATATGAGGTTCTTGGTCAACCCCGGAACATACAATACGTCAACAAAACTGAGGGGTTTGCCAGACTCCCTCTGAAACAAAATAGTACCAACTCCCTACACCTGATACCGCACATCATCACCCAACTCAATGTGGAGATTTACTCCACCCTCCTGCAAGCTCTTGAAGAACCTTTTCTGTCCTGGCATGTGACAAGATGCTCCACTGTTGATGTACCAAATATTGTTGCCCGTGGTGCTTGCCATGCAAGCTATCAAACAAAAGTCCTCATCGAAGTTTTTGCTGAACTCCTCCACCTCTACAGAACCTGCCATCTGGGTATTGTTCTTCTTCTTCATGTCTGGGCACGAGGATGCAAAGTGTCCTGGCTTGTGGCAGATAAAACATTTAACCATGGGCATGTCAATGTTCTTCTTACCACCCTTCTTCTTCTTTGCCTTACCCTTTCTCTTCCCTGCTAGAGCTAGAGCTTCTTCATCAACAATCTGTGAGGGACTGCTGGATGAACCTAAACCTTCACCCATACGGATCTCTTCCTGCACAAAGTCATCCCACAATCTCTGCCAGTCAGGGAGCTTCTCCCTAGCCACCACACTTTTTACAAAGGTGTCCCATGGCTTAGAAACGCCATTGAGAGCTATTCGAACTAGCTCCTCATTCTCAGTCTTAGAGCCAATTGCTCCAAGCTCGTCTCTGATCTGTGTGAGCCTTGTGAGATAAGGCACCACTCCTTCACCCTTGGCCATCTTGGTACTACGTAACCTCTTCTGCAACACCATCTTCCAGTTTTCGTTCTTGCTTTGGTAAAGGCCTTCCAAAGCTTTCCACATTACCAATGCGGTCTTCTTCCCAGAAAGATGAGGGACTATGTGTTCCTTCACCCCATCCAAGATGACCAACATAGCTCTAGAATCTACCTTCTTCCACCTTGCCAACTCTGTCAGATCTGTTGGCACAAACTTCGTGGAGTCAATGTGCTCCTTTGCATCACTAACATCCAGGACCCTCATGATCCTTTCTTTCCATGTAAGAAAGTTCTGAGCTCCCTGGAGTCTATCCTCGATTCTCAACTATACGGCCATAGTGAAGTGTACCTATCAAACCCTAGATCTAATACTCTAGGTTTGTGTCTTCAATTGATCTGCCCCCGATCTATCAATACTGCTGTTGTTTCTCAAATTTAGCTCAACAAAGCTCTGATACCATGTAATTTCCTTAAAACTCAATCTTGAGCTACACAGTATATTTTAAATTTTATTACTGATAACCACAAATGAGTTTCTTCACAAGTAATGCTGCGGAAAATAAATACTAAGAAACATATAACAACAATCACACCAATAGGGACACTAATATTTTTGGGTATGAAAACCTCCAAAAAAACCCAAGATGGGAAAATCGATGCAACAGTCAGATAAGAAATTTTATTATGAGGATATAGAACAAATACAATCCAGAAAATCGATTTACCCAACCTGGCAAAATCGAACCTTTGCAAATCACTGAGAACACCCCACAAATTTGTACAGCCCTCTGCGTTAGCTGTACGGACGTGTTTCGTACGGCCCTGCTAACACGTGTGGTCTATTGTACGGCTGTTGTACGACCTCTGCAAATATGTACGGCCCTCTCCTCTACCTGATCACTCTGTCAATCCTCCAGATGAATGCTCCTCTATCTTCTCTGCAAACTTCTTCCGCTAACTTCTCTGTATGTTTGTATGTGTGTCCTCTCCACCAAATCTCCTTTTAACCCAATGGCCAAGCGAAAACCCTAACTCTCACTATGGATCAATGGATGAGATCCTCTAGTGAGATCAATGGCCAAGATTAGATCAACCATCACTTAAATTATATTTCACTTGAACTTTATAAAAGGGACTCCATTAAGTCAATTAATAATTAGATCACTTAATGTACTTTTCCTGAGTCTAAACTTTGGAAAATTACATTAATACATTTGACTTCTTGTTTTATGTCTTCTAGCATGCAAGGACACATGCAATGATAGAAGACCTTCCTTGTTGCCACTTTCTAATAGGAGACACTACGGAAATCACAAGAAAAGTACAAGATCAAGCACAACCAACACAAAATTGAGAAAAAAGTTTGGGTTGGAGACCACGTCTAGTTGCACTTGAATAAGGAGAGGCTACAATAACTTGGTAAGAAAATTGAGCATTTGAGATATGGTCCTTCAAAGTGTTAGAACAAGTAGGCAATAATGGTTACAAACTTGGTCTACCTGCATACAAGCATATTTACTCAATGGTGAATGTGGAGAATATGAAACTCTATGAGCCATCCATGCTCAATGAGAAAAATGATGGCAAATTCTACCATAGAAGACTTAGCACCAGATGCTCAAACAAAGTTAGCAAGAGATGAAAATTTTGCAGAAGTCTTCCAAAACAACTATAAAGGGTCAACATGAACTCTAGCAAGTTAGGTTAAAAGGACAGCTACAAAACAATGCCAAGTGGTACTCGAAGGAGAAAGTTGATGGACATTTTCTATGCCTCCCAACAAGGGGAGATATAATCCAAAATGGATCACAATATAATTTGTCATCCATTTGGTGCTTTTGGGAGTGGAAAATCAAAGCCACTTTATCAAGCCCATCTTAAGGGTTGAACCTAATTTGATGATTTGGCGCCCTAAAAGTTCTAGAACCTGTTTTAGGAAATATTCTGCTCTTCAAAAGCTTTCCCACCGTCCATAGAGCACCTTAACTAGAGTTTGTAAGAGGTAGTTATGCCTAAATCAATTTGACATATGCTTTGACCACCGTAGTACCAAGTAGATGCCACATCAACTCTCGTTACTCACACATGTGGACTTCCAAGAGGATTCTAGAGGGTCCAAAACCCTATCCCTAATCGATAGTTGGGGCACACAAAAACCCTAACCCTAGATGACTATCAAAACATGTTACAAATTAAATCACAAGGGAAGATAGTAGTTTTGCTCCTATTGTATTGATTTGTTGTTCCATTGTAGCAACCTATCACAAACCATAGTGCCTATTGTACTCCATAGTGAGACAATCTTTCTTTGTATTTTGTGTTATAATATTAGAAGTGAAGAGCAAGGCACAATCATTATTTCTTTCCAATTTTTCCCACATCGAGTTGCCCATGGTAGATCTTATGTCCAATGTGCTAATGGCATGCTCTATCTTTATTGTCATAGCTTTACTCTTATCCTCTCATTTAATTTCAATATTTTGAGTGGTATGCTTCTAATGCCACATCTCAATCATAAGTAATCATTGCATAGTGTTACCACTTTTTCAACAAGGGGTGATAAGTTGATCAGTTGTTTTGAGATGAGATCTATGGTTTCCTCATGGATCATGAATCAAAGATCCTTCCATCTTTTTCAAACGGTCCATGTGCCTTAGATGTGCTTAACAGAGATGGTGTTAGATGCACTAATGTTTTGATATATCTTACCCTCGTTGACCCTTAGAATGTTTGCTTGTATGACAATATGATATCATGGGATGTTACTTTATGTTTGTATAATGACTCATAACACTTGAAGTAGCTACTCATTACTTAGTCTAACCTTGGTGTTCTTTTTCCTTGGAGCGTGTCATTCCAAAGGCTAAGTTGTACCCTAGTGAAATAAGTTAAGTGATTTCACCCATTTCATAACATTTTGCCTAACCATTTTTCATTTCACTAGTCAATTCATCCATCCCCTTCACTTTCCACTTTGTAACTAATCTATCATCAGTAATAATCTAAGGTCTCATAACTATTCCCATGTATGAATGCCTCGATAAAGCTAAATGAGTCCAGTTCTCTAAGGTCGATGTTGCTAAATTAAATCGGAAACATATAGGAGATACTCTTCCTTGCAAAAGGCCAGGTTCCCTATGTCCCAAGTTATCAAATCCAAATATAAAGTGAAGGGACTGAGCCAATGAAAAGGCTAAGAAATGCAAATAAATGAAAAAATAAAATAAAAGGGATCACAAAAAAGAGAAACAAGGATGGGTGACCCATAACAACACTTCCTTCTAAGTCAAACATGTGGAAGAAATACCTTAAACCCTAGCTCTTGAAAGTTAAGGGTAGACATATCGCACCCAATTGCTATGATGGTTAACCGCTAATTTGCAAAGACATCTTTCTTTCCCTAAGTACACATTCATTTCATTTACACTCACCTTACAAATCTAGGCTATACACCTTGACTTATGACTTTAACATGCAATAAAGTTTTAAAAAAGGGTCACAACAACGTTAGACTATGTGAGTAAAAGATAGTTAAATCATTGGATTATTACAAAGGTGTATTTGTAACTAATTTCATGTATTATCTTCATATTTGTGAACATTTCCTAAGTTAAAAGTGGGATAACCCCTTAACACTAGAGCGCTCTACTATATTTGCATAATATGACACTTGTTGTGGTATACTTAATGATTATTAGGGTCTCTCAGATGGGGTCACCCCCTTCCTACAAGATGAAGACCCTCACTTCCTTCGCACATGGGAGACATTGCACATTGTTGGACCTTGCTCTATCACACTTGGACCTATCTTCATCACATTGGACTGATGGAACTTAATCTAGATGCTTCTTGAGAACAATGGAGCTCACTTAAGCAAGCCATACCCACACGTGTTAGCATTTGGAGGTGTTTTTTTTATATTTTGAAGGAGCGTTTTAGGTTTTGACCCTAAATTGGTTTGTTGCTACCACTTGGCACTTGTTTTATGGAGAGAGTACTCTCCTTCTTGGCGCATGTACCACTCACTCTTTGACTATGGAGCCTAGACGTCACCTTGGAGATTGCACTTGGACCACACATGGGGTTTTCATAGGAGCGCTCTCATTTGTTGGAGCTAGTTTATGTACTTGGTTATCTTATGCACTATTTGGAGGAAAGCGCTCCCCTTCTTGGAGCTTTCTTGTATCGTTTCTATGTGCCTAACCATTGACTAGGTGATGTGACCCTTTTATCTTGGGCTAGTTGTTGGTTTGTTTGAGTGGTTATCTCATGATTTATCATTTTTTGACCATATCTAGAGGATTTGTGATCCTCCCTAGGATATATCTAGGGTTTTGGTAGATCTATTATTATTTTACTGTAAAGGAAGTTGAGCTCTTCTCCTATATAAGAGAGCCTCTTCATCATTGCATCTTGTTGTTGTTGATTGGGGAATAAAGATATATTATGCATCAAAGGCTCTTGGTTTCTTTGGGATCTTTCTTACATGAGGCATATCAAGATGAATCAGTTCTTGAGGTAACATGTACCTTCTTGCATTGTCAAACTTTTAGATTTAGTCCATAAAAAAGGGTAATCTTACTCTATTGGAAATAAGTAGGGAAGAATCTCTTTACTTATTACATGTTCTAGTCTTGTATCTTGCTTGTGATTGTCATATAAGGAGGGTTGCAAGTTTAAGTGTGCATAGGCTAGGGTATGAGCTAGGATCTAGATATTAAAGGTGTATGCTTTAGGGTGACACTTCCTTGGAAGGAATTGCCTGAAACCCCAAAGGCTTGGAAAAAATTTGTCATGTTTTGCAGGTGTTCCAGCCAAGCAATTTCAAATTGTTACAGCAAGAACTAGCAGATAAAATTAAAGTCCCAAAGAACACGGCTAGCCCAAGTGCAATCTAAAGGAGTATCTGGAGATTGTTTTGTGACCTGTTTCAAATTACGAGGTGAAAATTATCCCCTGGCATTTTGACATGTTCAGGAAGTTCATCTAATTAATCTAACACCTTGAATAACACCTTGCTTCAGAAAATCTTCTCAAGCAAGGCCTCACCTTGGGCCATAACTTCATATAATCTAAGAAATTAATTGGACAACTTATTCCACCTTTAATTTCAGTTTTTGATGTATTTATATTGCAGCAAATGAACCCACTGTTTAACCATATTTGGCATTAATTTATCGTGAGTTATTTTCTGCAAAAGATCATTTAAAATTCCAGAATTAATGGTCTTGCATTGTTCATATTGATATCTTGTATCCTTGAGTATTTCAATTTCAAATGTTTAGCTTGTTTAGCAACTTAATAATCTTACATGATCAAACACTCTTACGGAGATTAACTTGGTAATTCACTTGCACAATTCTAATTAAGTTTTCATCATTTCCCCCGAAACTCTCTCTATAATTTACCAAGTCAACCCTAGGGAATCCCCACTTGACCTTGAGAGTTAGTCAAAAGCAAGGGAAGTTAACACTGAGGTAACAGTGGTGCTGCTTTCTTCCGAAGTTGCTTCTCGATGGCACTAGTGGATTGGGACTTTTCCACCCAAGTGCTAAATAAGGAAAAATTTAGGGGTAAAATTTAGCCCATAGGCTAATTTTCGGTATTTTTTTCGAAGAAAAAAATCGTCAATTTCCATTTTCATCTAAAACTATTCACTCAAATTCCATATGATAATTTTTTTACTCTAAACATCACCAAAATTTTCTAGAAACTATATAAAATCCCTATAAATTTAAATATTTTTACAAAAATATCGCCGAACACTTTAGGAAATTATGGATCCCTAAAATTTTCCCTGGTGCTAAATCAAGCTGTAACATAGTACAATAAAAATTGCGGTATATGTAAAAGCATTTTGTAATCTGTTATGACAAACTGTCCAATGGAATATCCATGGCAATTTACAAATCAGAGACAGATCCATAACACATTGTATATTCTATGGTGTCACCTTAATACAAGATGCAAGGAGATGCAATTATCAACCACTGTTGATCCATTCATGCTTGCATTACATGACATGATTACAAGAAATTTTAAAAAACATAGAAAGAGAAAAGAGTGAGCTCCATTATGCATCTTATATTGCCGAACAAACTGTAAGAAAAAAATGACCATGATTGCTTCAAAGCCCAATAGGTTCATATTTGCTTCTCACATTTAGTGTCCTCGTCATTGTGTCGTTCATGCAGACAAGATAACCCCAACCTCTAAAGAGGGATTAAGTTCTATATGTCATAATCAAGCTAAAACAACAGCCAACGAACTGAGACAATAACAGAAAACTAAGACAATCAGTTCAACAAGCTGAAACTAAGATATGGAACCACATAAAAATAAGCTCTATCCATGAGACAATTACCACATGAACCCTTACAGCAAGGTATAAAAGCTTCAAATTTTAAATTTATAGCAGATTGAGTAAGCTTATAACAGCATATTCCCTACATACCTATTTAAGGATGAATAAATATCTCAATCAATTCATATGAATAATAATCAACAGACTACAAGTTATAGAACAAAATTGCTGATTGTGGAAGCAATCCCCATCTTGTCGCTGATCGTACCAGAAATACAACTGAGAGAATTCTTTGATGCCTTGTTAAGCCAGAGATGTTTAGCTTTTGTCCTGTAGTACTAGTAGGTTCTTGGCTTTGCTGCACAATTTCTGCAGGCCTTCTTCTCAAACCATATAATGATTCCGAAAATGAAGCATCTATAAAATAAGAAAAATGAAAAGGCCATTCTCAGAAATGCTTCAAAATATCAGTAAAACTGAATACTAAAAAAAAGAAATTTTCATTCCAATAGATCTCTGATTCTCTCACCATAATTCAGCTCAGAGAATACTTTTTCTTGCTAATTAGAAGATCTGTTTTGCGGTATCACTCTTTCAAAATCAAAGGCCTTTACAAGTGAAGATTGTGTTCTTCCATTTGGCTGAAAAAGTTACGATCGTTCATCTTTTTTACTTTAAATATTAAATGTGATGCAATAAATACTAGTGTTTCTTAGTGATACGTACGTGCATTTTTTACTTGCAACAGATGTGAACATATAGAATGATCAGTATGCAACTGCTGTCATTCAAGATAAGTTCTCCAACTCTTAAATCAGCATCTCCTTGTAGACAGTAAGATATGTAAAGAGGTTGCAAGGACCAATATCAAATGAAAAACAAAGTGTGTGTACTATGGGCATAGACAGGCAAATGCATACACATTTTTCATTAATAAATTAAGCACCATACTAATTCCATCCATGTCTGATAAATTATAAGCATCCATCCAAGTTTGAGAAAATGAATAAAATCTAACAGATACCAAAATTCCAATATCTACAGGCTCTCCCTAATTCATAAATTTCATACTAATTAAAAGGATCTCAATGTCAGCAAATAAAATCAATTTGCTGTAGTGATTTAGATAATGTAAGAGACGGCTACCAAGGTAACTGTGAACAGCCATAAACACAGTTTGCTAACCAACAACCTCCTCATAGTTTGTTTTGTTAAACACTACAAATCTCAAAAGAAAAGACATAGCAAATATGGCAAACAAACTTAATCAAAATAGAATTAGAACAATGAATTAACTCCCCAAAAAAATCCAATGAGTTTACAGTATTTCATATGTTTTGAAAACAAGTTGAAACCATTTTTCATAGCCAAATCCTCCACTTGCCAATATACCCTCTCAATACATGTTAGTACCCAGTTGTAAGAATATACATGATCACCTAGACATGTTCCTAGCTCTCTGAAGTTGAAGAAAATCCACCCTCAATAGACTGGGGGGGACGGGCATTAACTCCCCACAAACATCCAATGAGTTTACCATATTTCATATGTTTAGAAAACAAGTTGAAACCATTTTCTATACCAATTTGAATTTTATGCCTCGGTTTACTAAAAATATTAAAATACTAAAATTTTCATGAAAAAATATATTATAAAGATTCCAAACCATTAGAGACAAAATATGCACAGTTTTCTCATTTATATACCATGTAAGGCTGAATATATCAAAAATGGCGCTGAGTGCATTACATATCTGAAACAAAATATATAATCAACAAGGCTCTAAATGGCCTCTAGAATCCAAAACACAACATGCTACAAGGTAGTAAGGTACTAGCCTACTACATATCACTGATCAACATGATCAATCACCAAACCCATCACCTCTGTTGGAAATGGGATCCTCAGCATGAACTACAGGACCATACTCTGGCTCGGACTCATCAGACTCCTCAAGGACATCTGCTGCTACAGTAGTAGTACTAATAGAAGCACAGCTACTACTAGTGGATCCAACTCCAAACCAATCCACCCCAAGTCATCAATATCAGGATAAAACTCTGCCAGGTGAGTCTCCTCTACCCATTGTGAGCCTTTAGGTTGGATCAATATCATCCAACAAAGTGTAATCTATTAGGTTTTTTGTTCAATACCTGTAGCAGTTATTTTCATTTCTAGAACTCTTATTTTTTAGGAATTGGAACTGCTATTTTTGGCATGTCTTTTTTTAGTAGGTCTATATTTATCAAGTGGCATGTAGCCGAAGAGTAGGGTGACAGTTGGCATCTTTTGATAGTTTAGTGGACTTGTCTTCAGTTCACTAGAATTCTGAAAACTGATAAGCTTGCTGAATTCTGGATGGGATGAGAAATTCTATTTTCATGAATATGAGGTCCGATGAGGTTGGAACCCCTCTCAAACATCCTAAACCAATTAATGATTTTATAAAAATTTAAGTATAAAATGTTTTCATTTTCTTTATATTTCTCTTTCTACCCTTTTACTTCAAGAATTTTATATTATCATTCCAAGTTGGCTCGTGTCACTCTATGTCAAGAACATTGCTTTTTCCCCAAATAGCGGTACAGTGTGTAGGAAACCAAACCAATACAGACATGACTGAGTGAGTATTAACTCCACCAAGTTGGACCAGTTTGGTACTGAACCGGCTGGTTCAGTACCAAACTGGTCCCCCAAGCCGATTTGGTGGCCTAGAGAGTGCCCTTGAGGGTCAAACTTGGATGAGTCCGAGTCGTTTGGCCGAGTTTTAAAATACTTATTCCAATCAGTGTTTTAAAACTCGGCCCGAGCCAACTCGGACTCGGCCGAGTCAGCCGAGTTGACCTCGAGCCGAGTCGAGCCGACCTTTAACTCGGGTTGGATGGCCGGTTCGGTACCGAACCGGCCAACTCAGCCAAGTTAAAGGTCAACTCGCCGACTTGGACCCAAGCTCGAATTTTTTTTTAATTAAAATTTATTAATTACCTAACCTAAATCTAACCTAACCACTAACCTAATCCCTAACTACCCTAACAGTTAAACTCCCGACTTACCTGCCCGCGGCTTCATTTGTGGTCTTTGTCTGATAATTGATTGCTGACTTGGTTGAAGACTGAAGTGTTGAAAGTTTGAAACGTCCAAAGTCCAGACTTTACAATTGTTGAAGACTGAAGTGTTGGGTCGTGAGTGTTTACCCGTGAGTGTGGCTCAATCCCTGCGTGGAGTTCAAAACTTCAAACTTCAGTGCCTGCGTGGAGCTTCAGCTCACTGCTCAGTGACCAGTCCATGTGTGGAGTTCAGTGCACACTGCTCAAGCCTCAGTCCATGCATGGAGCTCACTGCTCAGTCTATGCGTGGAGTTTGTTGCCCACTGCCAGCCTGCCATAAAGTTTGAAGGTGCCAAGTTCCAGCGTGGAGTTTGAAGGTGCCCATTGCCAGCCTGCGTGGAGTTTGAAGGTGCCAAGTTTGCCAACTATAATTTACAATTAAGTTACAAATACAATACTGTAATTTACAATTTTTATATAAATTTTAAGTAAATTTGCAGTAATTTACAATACTGTAAATTACATGTAATTTACAGTACTGTAAATTACATATTTTAATGTAAATTTTCGTAAATTAATGTTTTTTTTACAGTGAATTGTCCATTAACATTTACATTTCAAAATGCCTCCGAAATCAAAAGATCCAGCATGGACCCATGCTGATGCGGTTGAAGGGAAGATATATTGCAAAAATTTGATTAAGGGAGGAGGCACTCATAGGCTCAAACAACACTTGGCTGGCATTAGAGGTAATGTTGCCCCATGTGAAGCTGATTCAGAGGTGATTGGAGAGATAAGGTTGGAGTTACTACAACAATTTGAAAAGTATGAAGTGGAGAAGACTAACCAAAAAGGGAGAGAGGCAGAAATAGGGAAGAAGAGGCATCTTGCAGAAATGATTGGCAGATCTGCCCCTCATTCTGAATATGAAGGCTCCTCATCCATACCTTCTCCCAATTTCAAGGATACCTTTCAGTATGTTCCTCCTCCCTTAGAAACAAATGTCTCCAAAAAATGGAGTAATATCCATAGTTTTTTCTCACCTCAAAACACCTCTGACAATGCTGTTGCTTCTCGGCCAATTCAGCCCACCATAGATGCCCATTGGAAAAAGCAACACAAAATAATTGCTCGTGAGTACATCACTAGATGGTGGTATGATGCAGATATCCCCTTCAATGTTGCTCGCTCACCATATTTCCAACCTATGTGGGATCCTGTTGTTGTTGCTGGTAAGGGCTTCAAAGGCCCTAGTATGCATGACTTGAGAGGATCTCTTTTGCAGAAAGAGATCACATCCTTGGGTGAATACTTCAAGGAGTTCAAAGAATCATGGGCCATAACAGGATGCACTATCATGTCAAATGGATGGACCGATGCAAATAACCGAACCATCACAAACTTCCTTGTCTCTTGCCCACAGGGAACCTTGTTTTTGAGATCATATGATGCATTTGATAAGGTGAAAGATGCAAATCTGTTATTTAATCTTTTTGTTGAGGTTGTTGAGGAGGTGGGGGTGGCTAATGTTGTGCAGGTCATCACGGATAATGCCGCTAACTATGTTCTTGCTGGTAAGATGTTAGAGGAAAAGTACACAACAATATTTTGGACTCCATGTGCAGCACATTGCATATACCTCATGCTTGAGGACATATGCAAACAGGATTGGATCAAGCACATTGTAGAGCACGCCAAAAGCATCACAAGATACATCTACAACCACTCATGGGTATTAAGCTTGATGAGGAAACACACACGGGGCAGGGAACTTGTTAGGCCTGCAATTAGTAGATTTGCAACTCATTTCCTCACGTTGCAATCTCTCCTTGCACAAAGAAATAACTTAGAACAAATGGTTTCAAGTGATTAATGGAGTTCAAGTAAATGGGCCCGCAGAACAGATGGAAAAGACACCAAGAAGAAAAACTTGGAAAGCTCAGTTTGGAAAAAAGCAACAGAGGTTTTGAAAATTAATGAGCCACTTGTTAAGGTGTTGAGGTTGGTGGATGGGGAAAGATTGGCCATGGGATACATTTATGAGGCCATGGATTAAGCAAAGGAGCAAATAAGGGCAGCATACAAGGATAGAGTGGCCAAGTATGGGCCTATCTGGGATATCATCAATAGGAGATGGAACACTCAACTCCATCGCCCTATACATGCAGCTGGGTATTTCCTTAACCCAAGGTATCATTATAAAGCTCAGTTTGGAGAAGATCAGACCGGTGAGGTCAAAGATGGATTGTATGAGTGCCTTGGGCGCATGGTCCCAAATGAGATGGAGCAGTTGGAGATACACCAGCAACTTACCGCTTACACTAGAGCCACAGGTACCGTTGGCAAACCTGTGGCTAAGGTTGCAAGAGATAATGACCAACCAGGCAAACAATTCCATTGTTTTTATTAAATTTAGTTGTTTAATTTTTAAAATTTAATAACTTCAATATTTAGTTAAATTCACAATCTAATTTGTTGATTTAACTCCATTTGCACTTGCAGCAACTTGGTGGGAGTCATTTGGTGGGCAAGGCATTCAATTGCAAATGTTTGCAATTTGAATCCTTACTCAACCATGCAGTTCTTCTGGGTGTGAGCGCAACTGGTCTGTCTTTCAGTGGATTCACACGAAGAAGAGAAACCGTTTAGAGCAAAACCAGTTAAATGATCTAGTCTTCGTGCAGTACAACCTCTGCTTAAGGCGCAACCAATTAATGAACAAAAGACCTGATACAGATCCTATTGTGTTGGATGATATTAATCCAACCTCTGATTGGTTAATGGAGACTCAAGAGCCCAAGTTTAATCCAGATTTTGATATTGAGCTAGATGCAGCCGGTGATGTTACTATGGAAGCAGATCCACTATTACCAGTACCATCATCAGTTCATGTTGATGCAGGTGTAGAATCTAAATCCATAATATTTTTCTTCTATCATTGAATAATATGAGTGTTTCAAATTTTCAATATAATATATAGTAATAATTTGATACACCATACAACTATTGAATCTTGATATAAAATTATTTCATTATAGATACAGTAGGCACTAGTAGGGAGAGTCAGAGGCGGGCACCTGTACAGCCTGATCCACGTCCACCTTGTGCTTTTACGCATTCAGCTAGTACTCCAGCTAGTGTTGCTCCTACTGCAGCAATTGTAGATGACCTTGAGGGGTTTGAGCTTGAACCAGATGCCATTGCTTATGTCATTGCTAGTTCGGGTTCTAGTTCTAGCAGTGGTGTTGAGTTCGATTATTGATCATGTTGATCAATGATGCAGTGGCATACTTATTACTGGCATCATAGCATTTTGTTTTTTGGACTCTGTCGCGACTCACTCTACATCACATATATTATATGCCATTTAGGCATCTTTTGATTATGTATTTTCATTTTGTTCGGACTTTCATATATGTATTATGTATTTGTTGCTTGCAGCCTTGCACATTGGCACAGTACCCTTTGTGCAATTTTGATATGTTCACCCTTATATGGTATATATATGATCACACTTTGGATGTTTTGTCTCTATTGCTTTGGAATGATGGATTATAATCTTTAAAATATATTTTTTCTTTAAAATTTAAATATTTTATGTGTTTTTTAGTAAACCGAGTCATTAAAATCAAACCGGCTAAGTCACTGCCGAGTCCGAGTTGACCCTCGGCCGATTCCGAGTCCAAGTTTTAAAACATTGATTCCAATAGCCCAATTAGCCAACCTCAGTTTACCACAGACAAAAGAACAAGACTCGGCAACTGGTGGAGCCATCTTTGATAGCATGAAGTCTATTTTGGCCATTTAAATTGACATCAAGATTCCGATTTCAACCATCACCAAGTGTCAAATCACTTTCAAAATCTTTCAATTGTTGATTGTTGCCAGCCTCATTGATTGACAAGACTGATTACGCTTGACTTTCCTATCATGACCAATTCATGACATCACAGCTTCATACTACTAGACACCTAGATCATTAGGCAATAAAATGAAGGTTTACTACTATTTAGAATGATTTTCATAGAAGTAAAGAAGCATAAAAAATAGGACAAAGTGCAACCAGACGAACAACAACATAGCAAAATTGGATCAAATACTTTCTTCCATCACATACAGATTAATTGCCAGAAAGAATACAAGGCATCTTTTTTATGAGCCTCTCACCATCCAGCCTATTGTTTCTCTACAAATTTATACATAAAGCATAATTACTACCTAACCATCCAATTGTCACAAACATTTGTCGCATAAGCCATTATGGGAAACTAACTTATGTTAGTTGCCAAACTCATTCCTTGCTCTTATACTTAAAAGTGAACCCCTAACCCTTAAAAGTGAAGAAAGACCATTGACCATGGCTAGTGGGATCGCGAGGTAATTGATACAATTTCTCATGTCAAGTTGCTTTAAGGCTCAATATTGACATTTCAGGCATATTAGGCTCTTAAAAGTGAAGAAAGACCATTGACCATGGCTAGTGGGATCACGAGGTCCTTGATACAATTTCTCATGTCCAGTTACTTTGAGGCTCAATATTGATTTCAATATTGACATTTCAGGCCTATTAGGCTAGTGCTAAGTTCTAACAAGACTTGACACAATAGCAGGTTCAAATGTGGTGTTCTCCTGGTGTATGACTCTCTTTTATTATTCATTATTGATTTTACTTCAAAACATGCACTGGGGTGGTGCAAACACAAATAACGTTGCATTAAGTCTTGTAAGTCAATCTACATCCTTGATTCTGTATTTGACGATCTTTGGCCATTTGATAAGTCAAAATGTTGTTCATTAATTGAAAGCCTAAACATTTCTCTAATACTTCATTATGTTATTTTGTAGAAATAAGACATTTTATAGGACAAGATTTACCCGTAGATTGTAAACTGTGGGCTTCAAGAACAAACATAAGCAGTGCAAAGAACTCGTCGCTGTGATCTAACACCTTATGCAGAGCTGGTCTTCGCTGTGCCATTACCTGAAGCATAAAGCATTATCAACCGTCATTTTTGCCTACAACCGAACGGAATTTTGCATACAGACTGCATTGCTTTTGACAACAACTGAATTCTAGAGTAGACGTCCTATACGACTAAAAAGCCAGACAATGCAGAAAATTCATTCTTTTAGTGCAAAAAAGACGGATAGATTCAGTGCATGAGAAGAGAGCTGTAAGGACACCATTAATGGGCACCTCTCAAAAGATACTGGGGAATCCTAAACATGTTTGTCCTAATAAAATCGATGATAATTTACAATTTACTTGCATAATATTTCCTGCAACACATCTCGCAAATATAGGTTTTAATCTACAATTAGAGCTAATTTCATCAAAATATTCAACAATGGGCTTTCACGACCAATATCATTGGCTCCATTAATTGTCAAATTCATCCTTTTTATTGGGTAAGATTCATACCAATCAAGCAACACTCCATCTTCCCCAAAGGTAAGAAACCGCAATAAGTAAGATCATAACCAAATTTTGAGAAGCGAACAACGCAGAAAAATAAAATGGACAAAAAGGCAGATACAAACCCCAATAGAGTATGTCAGCGCTGCCCGTAGGCTGGCAGGAAGTTGATGAGTTGCCGCCATTTCAAAAAAGGTAGGGCGACCACCCTGTCCTCCAACCTGCAGCAACATCTTCTGTATTCGCTGATTTGCCTTCTTCCCTTGCCTGCTTCTAACTTTTTCTGCCGATCACCAAGAAGAAATATGTAGGACATGACAATTCGAGAAATGAATGATGATGTCTAACCCAGAGTCCTTTATTTTCACGAATATGACAGAGCAATGTTTGAACTATCGTTTATCTGAATTGCCTTTCGAGATCGTTAGTGGCCCTTGGCACCTTTTTTTTTATTTTCAAAGTTCTTATCTCTATTAAACCATTGAAGCTAAGCTTCGCCTCTCAATTGCGTGAATTTGAAAAGTAAAGGGCAATGTTAGGATATTTTGTTTTATTGTTAAAAGGAGATGATATAACATTTTGTTAAGCATGGATTTGAAAATAATGAAGTAGTAGAGTGTATGTTTTCTATGTTCTATTTTTTACAGAGATAATTTTTATCTAAATTGTAATTTTAGATTGATGATATTGTTGTTGTTTTTAATATATAAATGGATTTTTTTATTCTTTTTTATTTTTAAGGTAGCAATCAAGTCGTGGGCATTTGTTGTTGCCTCAAATTTTTAAATTTCCATTGTTGTTTTTTTGTTTGTCTTTCTATATTTTGGTCCTTATCTGATGTATTGACTTGACAGATTTGGGTTGTCCCGTTTTAACTGTTATCTGGTATATTGTATGGACAATTTTAGGTTATTTTCTTTGTTGACTTACGTTTGTATTAAGTTGGGTAGATGACTTGCCTGTTCCGGTGGATATATGAACTATGTGATATTTGTGGAAGTTTTATGTCGGGTTCCTTTTTCATGGGATGGGTTTTTCCATCTGTTGTTTTTATCAGTTGTTGTAGCTTGTCTTCGGAATCCTTCTTTATTTTTTACATATATTGTTATAAAGTATAGTTTTTTTCATTGAAAAAAAAAGGTTGCAATCGAGCTATACACCAATATAAATTTTATCAAAATTGTAATTTTAGATTGATGATATTGTTGTTTTTAATATGTAATGGGTTCCTTATTTCCTTTTTTATTTCCAAGGTTAGAGTCAAGCCACCAAACATCAATTTGGTGTATGAGACCCTTGTTTGTGGGACAAGGAACCCCCCCTGCGCAGCAATTTAAGTGTTAAATTCTATAAGGGTGTAGTGCACCTAAGTGGGCCAAATGGTTAAAAATATGTGTTATCGTCGGGGAGTTCACATGTTCAATTCCGACGAGGGGTCGAGTTGGACATATTGACCTGTCATGGTGAGGCTAAAAGGGTAAGAATCCCCTTGATGTGAAACCTCAACCCAGGCTAATGTATGAGTTACTGGTATATGTGGCTTGTGAGTTGTTGCATATACTCTTGGGAGGTTACTAAGTTCCCATGGTTAAAAAAAAGTCTATAGAGGTGTATATATCCTACTCCCTTCAAATTTAAACCTATGACCTATTAGGAGGAAAAACGAGTTCTTAACCATTTGGCCCACTCAACTTATGAAGCAAGCCACCAAATATCCTTATTACAATTATGTTGTGTAATGTTAATATTTAATAAATGCAATTGCATCAATTCCAAAAAAAATCTTAAATTTTAAGTCAAAAATGTCAGTTTCCTTTCTTGTTATTTTGAACTACTAGAAAATGATCAATGTTTAACATGTTTCGACTGTGGTATTGACAAAGCTTGGTCTTTAAATATCTCCTACTTTCGAACTATTGATCTAATGACTTGATTAAGTAGGTTGAAATAGTAGTGGGGTAGACTTTTTAAGAGTGGTGGCTTCTCTTTATTATCTCTCTGGTTAATATAACTATATGAGTTTTTTTTCCAAAAGAGAAAAGTTATACCATAATTGTATTAATAGTATTAGTAATGTAGCAAAGATCCTTACAACAAGTTGAACCGGGCTATAAAAACACCAGAAACAACCATAACAGCCTTTAAAAAACATAACACAACCAACCACCACCAGGAACCAGATCAAAAAACAAGACAGAGGATAAAGTACCCCCCCACTGAGGGCAGCCACAACAAGAGCAAATGTGTCCCATATAACAGTCCCATATTATACCAAACAACATCCTAGAAGGAGAAGCTACCAAATATCCAGAAAAATAAAAAAACATGAATACATCTATATGTCGATAATGCCAATAAAACTGACCCATAGAACAAACACGGATCTGGCCAACAAAAATGGGAGGTTGCACCAACAAGGAGTTGACATAATAGCCTCTAACCAACTAGAAACATGAAAACAATATAACCACGCATAATATACAACCGAAAAAAATGAAAAATTTGAACAAAAAATCTAGGCACGAGGCAAAGAAGACTACGAATGATAACCCAACAAACTTTCCTCAACGACCAACTAATCACAAGCCCAACGCTTCAAGAAAATGATTCCCTCTGGGAAAAGAAGAGCCTTTTTTAGAGAGAATTCGCCAACTGGTTGTGTTCTCAATGAGAATGAGTGAAAGAGATCTCAACAAAATGTTTTAAAAGCTTCTTGATCTCTAGCATCTAAGAAGAGAGACCCATAACATGGAGATTTTCCCTCTCCAAAACCCAATCAATGACGATCCAAGAATCATCAACAATTTGCACGTTGTCAATGTGGCATTTCCTTGCAAAAAGAGAAGCACCCACAAAGCCATCAATTCCTTGTGAGTATTCAAACCCATGCCACAATTCATCCAAAACTTGAAGTGGGATTCCCTATCCATCCAAAGAATGGCATCGACCCCATAAACATTGGCCCTAACCTGAGACGCCCCATTAAAATATCCATGGGGACGATCCAAATCAAGAGAAGGAGCCTAGTAAAGAAGTACAAGACGAATGATGGGACCCAAGTCTTTCTTAAATTCCATAAAAGAAACATCTAAGAGTTATTATGTAAATAAGTTAGCATGCCAACATATAAGACAACGATAAATACTATTTTTAAGCCTATTTAAAAAAATGGGTAGTGGTTGGGTTTTTACAACAAAGGATAGTGGGTGTTTTAAGTTTTAATATTAATAATAACAATAACTATGTACCTCTATGTGGTTGCAATGCAACACGGGAGCGCATGTGGCAACATGGAGGAAATAGTGCATTTGGGCATCCACCTGTCCCTTGGGATAGGTGCACCCTTCAAGGTGTTAAATGCACCCATCTATTCCCTGAATTAATGAAAGAGTTCCATGGTATGTGGGCGATTCAACGATTAATGTGCATGGATTTGTATGGGCTCAAGCTATAGGTCTTCGGTACAGTCACTATAGAAAAGAATTTAGTGGTGCTACGGCTTGTCCTGGCGGCATCCAAAATATATTTTGGCTCCACAGCTTCCCCTGCATTATGAATTCGCATTTGGTATAGTTGTAAAGTGGTGAGCGCAGAGGAGGAAGCATTTGGGATTTTGTTGGGCCAGGAAAGGTGCACAAAGAAGAAGCTCGTGCGTAAGCAAGGAAGGAAAGTTATGCGCGTGATGAGAAGGAAAGTAGGTCACGAAGGAAGCAAAGGAACCAGCCCAGAAGGATAGAACATGCACGCGACGGAGGAAAGGCGAGCTTGCAAGAGTACATATGGGTAACGGCTAGAAAGCGATAGGTTAGGAAGATCGTGGCTGCTAAAGTTGGCGTAAGCCAACGGGAAACGCACGTATGAAGGAATATATGTAAGTCAGGTCGATAGTGCCTTGTGTCAGTCCATGACAGCTTGTAACCGTTTTAACGGCTGGATACGACCTGTAACTGATGAACAGTATGTAGTGAACCCTACGTGGTCCTGTAGAAGTTATAAATAGGAAGAACCCGTTCTATATAAGGGTTGGGTTTTTATCGGTTGTTGATCGCTAGTGTGGTTCACCATTTTTTTTGTTGTGTTCAGTTTTGTTAAGGAAGTTAGGGTTATTAAAAGGAAAGACTCGAAGAGGAGTCTAGTAGAGGTAGAAGGTTGCTGAGCCACGGATCTTGCAGCTGTGTGTGTAGACTACTAGCAATTAGAAGAGTCGATCCAAGCTGTGTGCAGATCAGTAGGAGTAGATAGAAGAATAAACCAAAGAGCATGAGAAATGGGTATAGCACCTTATAGTCTGCGACCTGCAGACTGCTCTTATGATATGTCTTTCTGACTCAAGGGACTATAATCCCTCGCCAACTGCGAAAACATGGTTCTGGCAGTTACCCATTAGATATCTTGGGTGAGACTGCGCCTACCTTGCAGGTGTTACCAACTGATCTTGCTCTATCAAGTCGATATCTTATGGTGTCTTGTTGGTATTGTGTTGTTCTTGAACCGCGAGTCGAGTCAAGAAGGAGATAGAGGCCAACAAATGGTTCTGTTAACCATTTGGGTTGAGGGAAATGTTGTGACATCCAATGAAGAAAGAGATAGAGGACTGGTTGGAGTCTAAGACGCTAGCATTCTGTTGTAATCTCACAAATCACATAGGGTTACCAATAATACACATTAAAAGCATACATACATAACATAGACAAGAGATAAGAACAAGTAAGTGGAATAACAGATTATATTGTCATGAAAGGGTCCATACAATATAGAGAACTAAACCGATTTCTCATCTGGCTCAACAGCCTAATATATATGAATTACAAAACAGTTACAAATAACTACCTGTCGGTTCAGTCAATCGAAATGACCTTATGTGGCCGAACTAATCTCTAATTAGTTGGTTGATCGACTTAGTCAGCTAATCGACTAAGTCAGCTATCGTTCTAGTCGGCTTACTGACTTGCTCCTCCAACATCTCCCCCACAAACAAAACGTTTCTTTGTCCCGAAGAAACAGGGAGGTACCAAAATTTATTTGCCTGGCGTAAGTAGTTATTTCTGTGTTTGATCTTCATGGGCTGTGAAGTCTGATGGTTGGTCTCTTCTGTACACAGACTTCGACAATTGCTTCAGCTATTACTGCCAGCTGATGTTGGAATTTTGTCCAACTTTGCAGTACTTTTTGAATGTCGATGGTTAATGTAGTCAGACTTGATAATATCAACATCTTTTCTTGAATGGAAAGTTCTGCTATTCTTTCCATGTCGGGACCCATAAACTGGTCATTTTTCTCTGCAGTTTCAAAAAGTCGTTTCATCTACGGGCAGATGATGTCTAATTTTTCTAAACTTGGAATTGCTTGCTGCACCCACTGATGTGCTTGTCGCTCTTGCTTCTGTAATTTGGCTGTTCCGAGCATGTTTCAAGTACTATTTGATTTTCAATTGTGCTTCTAAGTGCTTCCTCTATGCTTTTTCTCTTCTCCAGCGCTTGTATTTCTTGTCGTGTCTACCGGGTTTGCTAATAGACTTGCCCATAATAAGCAAGCCAGTCTCTTAGTACTTCTTTCATAATAACCGACTCCTCCATGTGATCTTGGAGTACCTTGTATGCTTCTGCATCAACAGTCGAGCTGTTTCTTCTTTCTGTTCCTCTCTTGTGTCCAGCATCTGTGCCTGTAGCATCGACACCATGCTCTCAAACAGCTAATAAGTTCTTTGTAAGGGCTTGTCGGTGTCGTCCTCCGTCGATCCAAGTATCAGAGATTGTGCGAGGTTTCTGCATTTGTTAAGGAACTCAACTTATTCTTTTTCATTATTGTCTAGCTCCTTACGTCTGTTCTAGCTCCTTGTTTTTGCTTCTATTGCCATTGTTTCCAAGAGTTGCCATGATTCTCCATCCCTTAGCTTGGTTGCATCGACTGCAGTCATCGATCCAAGTTGACTGATATGGACCATTGTTGTCTATCCTTGATGGTCCTTCTTCTTTTTCTCTTTCTTTTTCTTGTGTTTTTGCTGCTCTGCTTGTTTTGGCACCTGTGTACCTGCAATAGTCAGAATTGGATTGTCTGGTTGCTGGCTAGCAGCAGTTGATGGTATTTCTCGTTGGGTCGGTTGGATCACTGCTGCAGCTGGTTGTGCATCTGGTTGGTCGAATACAGAGGGTCCAGATGCAGATGCAGTTGGTGCTAATGGTTGCAGCGGAGGTGGTTCTGGTGTAGTTGGTTTGGGTATATGTTTTGGGCTGGGGGGAGGTGGTGATGGCATTGGTGAATGGTTGGGTGTGATTGGGTTGGAAAAGGTATGGTCGGGTGACGGGTCGTGGATCTGTGGTGGTGAATCTTCTTGAAGGTCGGAGAATAGTTGGTCAATTTCTCGATTTATTTCCTCCATGTTTTCTCCTTCCTCATCTTCGGTCGGTTCAGAGGCTGGTTGGTGGGGTTTGGAGATGGTTGGGATGATAGATGTAGTCTGACTTGCGACAACAACAACTTCTTTGTCGGGGTTTCTTTGAAACATCGAACTTATAACTGCCACAGTCCTCGGCCTCTAGGGAACTTGGCCAGGTTAGGGAGCGGGTAGTCTGGATCCGCCAATTTCGAACAAAGGGGCTTTGGTGGAGAGCTTTTGTACCGAAGTGAGTAACTCATGCATTTTTTCAATGTATGCCTGGAGGTCTCTGTCGTGGTCAAACTTTTCCTTCAAGGTCTCCAACATAGCATTCTTGCATATGTTGAGTGGGCTTATGGAAGGAGGTTCTAGAATTAGCTCTTGCGTTATTTTGGTCGGAGACGGGGGTGGAGGTGTAGACACAAGATCCACAACATTTTCAGCCATTGAAGTGTTTGTGCTTTTTGCCTTCTTTGGCCGACCTTGTTATGCCCTTGCTTCAACAAATCATTGGAACTTGGTCTCCACCGAAACTTTGTTTGTTGCGGCATCTTCTATAATGTCGCATGCCGTGGCTGGCAGTTCTTCCTCGTCTTCCGAGGACTCTGGAATGATAAGCTTGTGCTTACCTTTCCCCTGCTCCTGTTCCTAAGTTTTCTTTCTTTTTCCTGAGGCTGCTATCTCCCTCGATAATTTGCGTATATTTTCCTTGGTGATAGCATACTCTGGATCTTCAATATCTATCTCTCCCCTTGGATCTTGAGTCGAGACGATGCTTTCTTCAGCCGGATTGGTTACCTGTTGTTCTCTTTGTGTCTCTTCCCTTTGTGCTGTCGGAGGTTTGATTACAATTTGTAGTCGACCGGTGCCTTTGACCGGTGTCTCCTCCGACACAAATGTGTTGATGTATAAGTTGAGCTCATAATCTTCCTCCTTCTCCTAGTCTGTCAGCGGCTCTTCTATCGAGAGGTCTATTTCTTTTGCTCTTGTTGGTATCGACAATTTTGTACCCACCTATCAAGCTAGCTCCCGAAAAATCTCTTTGACTTTCAGGTAGTAGTCGAGAGTCCTTACCTTTGTCTTGGCACCCTGCATGTACCACACTGCAGTATGGTCGAGTTCTAACTGGATGTGGGCGTTTTTTAGCAGACTTCGTCAGATGTTCTGGGGCACCCTCCATCTGGTCGTGCAGACTTTCAGCTATTGGAACCAGTTTTCTAACAGCACTTTTCCTTTTGCAAGTTCCTTCATTGTTCCATTTTGGGAGAATGGTTTAAATCTCCACATATGGAATTTTGTTAGTTCTTGAAACTATTTGTCCTCGATAGGGCACAAGGAGTACATGACTATCCATATTATGAAGGATGGGAACCTTATAATCCCCCCCGACTCCTGGCATTTTTCACAAATGCCTTTGAGCATGTCGGCGACATACTCAGCCCATTTGTATATCTTTCCTGTGTCGGCAATGGTATCCACTGCCTCCAACATATCCATTTTGAGATCGCTTCCTTGACCTGTCGATGTAAGTGCAATGGTTATGATTTTGGCCACTATTTGCGGCGTTTGAGCTTGTATTTGGCTAATCATTAGCCCTTTGGAGTTTTTACCTGATGCTGATCCTGTTAGCTCCTCGACCAGTCCTTCTTTTATACCGACTGGTACTGGTTCACCTTGGTTTGATAGACCTGTCAATTTGTAGATTACTTCCCCAGAGATGTCGACCGGCCTGTCAAAGTAAAATATGTCGTTGTTGTACCGGCTTATGATAAATTTCACTACGGTTTCTTTTGTGCCTCCAAAACTAGCCATGAGCAGCGCGTTGATGTAATTTACAATGGTACTGTGATTGATTTTCTCTGCAGCTGCGGTAGGCTTTTCGTCAACATAAGCCCATTTTTTTTTATTATCTCAGCCCATAATTTTGTCCATGAGCTCTCATGAACCTTAGCGTTCTTGATGTCCTTTAATCTCCTTACTGATGGTGTCTCCGCAGTCTGTAGTTCTTTGGCCTTTCCTGCAGCTCTGGTTTGTTTTGGTGCCATCTTGTCGGTCTGCTGGTCGATTTTACTTCGGTATTCTTGGCTTTTAGTCGTCTGGTTGCTCAGTTGCTCTCTCTATTTGAAATGCGGTAAATGATCCTTTGGCAGTTCAGTATTTATAGTTTATGCATTTGACGGTTTTGTCGATGGGTGTATTAATGGCAGACGTGATGGTCCAGCATGAACACTTGAGTTTGCGTTAATGGTGATTTGGTTTTGGCGCTCGTAGTCATGAATGCACGATGGGACTGTCGAGGTCGTTGGTCGATGTCGATCATGAAAATGGTCAATGGTGTTATGTCGATTGGCGTGACGTCGGTTGTCATAGCGGTGATTTCCTATCATACTTCTTTATGTATTTCGATCCTATTTTGCTTTTTGGATTTTCAGATTTTTATAGCTTTTGTTTAACTGTTATGGTCTTCTTCTTTTTTCTTTTTTTTTTCAGACTTGTTTTAGTTTTTGTACCATTTTAGTCGGGCACCATTAACAAGTTTCCGAAATACTATGCCTTGTAACGTCCTTAGTCGGACTGATCCATTGGCATGTATCTCTTCAACAACATAGGGTCCCATCCATTCTGTATGTAGCTTTTTGGGTTTTCCTTTTACCCGACTATTGTATAGTAAGGAAAGGTCTCCTACTGACAAGTTTTTGTTTTTGATGTTTTGATCGTGCCATGCCTTTTGTTGTTGTTTCTGGATTTCTTGATGTCATATCACGATTAGTCAGTGTTCTTCAAGTTTGCTTAGTTGCAACAGTTGGTCCTTTCTTCCTTGTTTGACATTGACATGTAAAATCTCTGCGATAATAGGTGTCTGTTGTCGAAAGTGTAGTGGAACTACTACCTCTTGTCCATAAACTAGACGAAACAGTGTTTGATCGATTGAACGCTTGTATGTTGTTCTGTATTCCCATAGTACTGCAGGTATCTTTTCATCCTAGTCGTCTTTGTTGATGTTGCATATTTTTGTTAATCCTTTTGTTAATGTTTTATTAAATGCTTCAATTGCTCCATTCGATGGAGGGTGATAAGTTGTACTCCGACGGTGGTCGATTTGGAACTGCTTTGTTAATGTTTTAATAGTTTTATTAATAAAGTGTGTTCCCTGGTCACCGATTAGGGTTAGTGGACATCCAAATCTAGTAATGATATTCTCATAGATAAATTTAGCAGCTATTTCTTTGGAACATGTGTTGACTAGTTCAGCCTTTGCCCATTTGGTTACGTACTCAATTGCAGTTATTATGTACCTTGCACATGTTCTTTTTGCTGGTACAGGAAATGGTCCTATGAAGTCGATATCCCAAATTTCAAATGTCAAACTTGGGTTTACTAATATCAAGGGCATTTCTGTACTAGGCAGGGGTCGACCCAGTCGTTGACATCTGTCACATTGGCTTACAAACTTTTTGCAATCTTAATTGTCGGCCACCACAACCCTGATTGTTGGATTTCTTTTGTAGTTGTGTCTGCTTGGAAATGTCCTCCGGTAGGTCCGTAATGTGCTTCATGCATAATATTATTTATTTCATGTTCCAGTACGCACCTTCTGAGGATGTCGTCTAAACCCATTTTATATAGGAATCCAAGGTCGACCTACTAACGTTGGGAAGGAGCTGGATCCTTCCTTAGGGTCAATAATTTCAAAGTCAACTTTGGTCGATATTCCTTTTATCGTTGTGTTGACATTTTTCCAGACTCCAATAGGTTCAATTAGGCCTTGGTCGGCTAGTTTCAGGTATATGCCTAATTCGTATAATCGAGGTCTGCCTAACTGTTCCCATGTGTCTCGAGTCATAATATTTACCTGTGATCTGAAGTCGAGCACGACTTGTCGGACATGGTATCCTTCGATTTCCAGGTCGACAAGTGGGTCGACATCACTTTTATCTTTTTTATTTAGACTGCAAATACTCTTTATTTGTTTTTTAGTGTTGTTGTTGTGTTTTATTTTATATAATAAGTCAATGAATTGAGGTACTAAGTTATGTTTTTGTACTAAGTGTATTAACTCTTTTACTGTGTTATATCGGTTGTCATCATCTTCTTCTTGTCGGGAAAATTCTCTAAATACATTTGTTGCATCTTTATATATTTGTTTTTCTTTAACTAGGTCAGGATAAACATTCTTTTATTTTATTTTGCTTATTCGTGGGTTATCATTCCCAATTTTTGTCCATTGTCAGGTTACTATATGCAAATTCTTTGTATTAATTATATCATGTTTTTGCACACACGACAAGACATTAACATTTTTCTTCTTGTTTATTTTTTCAAGCATAGTAGGGCAATCCTCTAATGAGTGATCCCCCACTCCACAACTAGTACAAAATTTTAGGTCAGTCTTGTCCTTGTATGGACAGTGTTAGCCAGTTTTTCTACACAGTCTGAATGTTGCCATATGCCAAACTTTGAATGTTTCACTCACAAGCAAAGCCACAACAGGGTGAATCAAAGGAAGTCACAATAGTAATGAAGCAAATGTTAATGTTACAGCCACAGATGAGAACAATGTCACAGCTCTAAATGTTGCACATAATACCCGCATATTGAAAAGGATGATTACACAGTTCACTACAACAGAGGATTTTATTATACATTCAAATAAATGAAACATAAGGATGAAAACGATCAAGTGTTACATCTATACAACGATTCACATATATAAAACAGAGTTTTAAATGAATAATTTGATCACACTATACAGAATGGGCAGGATTTGAAACAAGGCGGCCGGAAAGATAGTGATTTTTCATCCGCAACGGCGGAAGGGTAGTGGCTTCTTCATCCGCAACGGCGGAAGCCCACAACACAAGGATCGGCGACAACACGGCAAACAAAAATATCGGCGAGCGAAAGAATAGTCTCATTTGCAGCCGCAACATCGGAGCGAAAAGCCGAACGGAAGCCGCAACGCCGGAGCTTCGAAAAGTCGGAAATCGGAGCGGAACGGGTGCCGCAACGGCGGAGGTATAAAGGCTTTCAGGAGCCGTAACGACGGAAGACGGAAAGACCACGGGCTCCGCGGTAGGTCTATCGGCGTCGAAAACTTTATGAGTCGGATGGTTAGCACATTATGCAGCCGCAACGGTGGAAGACGGAAGACTACGGGCTCCGTGGTAGGTCTATCGGCGTCGAAAACTTTATGAGTCGGATGGTTAGCACATTATGCAGCCACAACGATGAAAGACGAAAGACTATAGGCTCCGCGGTAGGTCTATCGGCGTCGGAAACGTTATGAGTTGGATGGTTAGCCATTATGGAGCCGCAACGGCAGAGATTGAAAGAATAAAATGTTCCGACATGAAACCAAATATTCAGCCGACTAAGGAAAATGCATCGGAAAAGAATATCGAGACTGAACCTGATTATCTTTCCGCAACGGCGGGAGGATAAGCAAATAAACCTCCGATTTAAACATTTAAAACCCCAGCGTGGCATGGCATTGGCAAGAAGTGGCGGGACATGGCCTTTGAGAGCAGAGAATGACTATTCGTGGAATGCAGAGAGTCAGGCAAGCTGAGTATTTGAAGGACTTAAGGGTTTTTCAGTTAAAGACTTTGAGAATCTATGGTAGTCATGGAATGTGAATCGTTTTGTGAAGATCAGCATTCGAGACCTTTTAACTGTTTCTCATTTGCAATTAGATGGAAAATGAAGAGTCTGTAACCGTTTCTGTAATGAATGGAGAGAATGGGAATATATATATATATATATATATATATATATATATATATTGTAGCAAGCAGATGGGGTGTGTGTTGTTCAGTAAGGTAATTTCGAATATAAGAGATTGAGCACATTGTAGAAAAGGATTGAAGAGCTGGATACGATGATAGTTGCAGAGTATGAAGAGTCCAGATGAGAAAGAATATAAGAATGATACAGTGACAGTCTCGGTGAGTTCTGTATGTGCTTAGTCTTGATGATAAACAGAGAAAAATGTACAGAGATAGAATTATAACATTTGTTGTGAATATCTGCGATACTGTCTAATTCAGAATCGTAATGTAAATGTTGATTTATAAAGCCTAGTCATAGACAGTAAGGGGTTGTAAGGGTTTGATTCATTTTGTAATTCAAAAGAGTTCTCTGGGGTGTTGTAGCATCCTTCTGGTTGTTGCCAGAAAATAGAAACAAGTTGGTGCTTGTGTAATTGGAAGTTGGAGCTTCCAGAGGTAGTAGCCTCATCTAGGTTGAAGCTCAGGCAAAATAAAAGAATGTAGAGAGGAGTTGGAGCTTACTTTTCATTCTTAAGAAGAAGAGTATTTATTGTTTCCTCATGAAAACATTGTGCCTTGTGTTCGTTGATGTGATTGAATGTTGACTGTTATTTAATTTGCTGCTATATGTTGAATGGTTTAAACATATGTCCATAATAAATCTGAAACATCCTTTAAAAAGATGCACTTTGGTATATAACTGATTCACCCCCCCCCCTCTCAGTTACTTTAATCCGTCCAAAAATTGGAATCAGAGCGGGTTGATTCAAATCAGTTTAACCACTGGAATCTAGATCCTAAACAATGGACAAGAAATCAGAATTTACCAAACATGGACTGCCTCTATTTGATGGACATAATTATTCCTTTTGGAGTATAAGAATGAAACTGTTTCTACAGTCTCAAGGAGTTGATGTATGGCAAGCTTGTTTAAATACATATAATGTTCCAGCAACTATTCCAATAGATCCTATAAGTAGAAGACTCTATGAGAGTAATTTAAAGGCTATGTATGGTATTCTAGGAGGCTTAGCAGCTTCAGAATTTGTTAAAGTAATGAACTGTTCCTCAGCAAAAGAAATTTGGGACAAACTGAAAACAGTCTATGAAGGGGATGATAAAGTTAAAA
>LPNX010557464.1:344404-422882 GCA_001517045.1 Pseudotsuga menziesii
GATGATCAATCAGATGAGAATCTCTTTATGGCTTTGGAAAATCTGAAAGACCAGTCTGAAGAGGAAGAAGATGGTGAAGTGGACTTGGAAGCAGAATTGGAAAGTGCTCAATGTGATTTAAGAAGAGAAAGAAAAGAATGTAGACATCTTAAGAGAAATGTTAAAGAACTTGAAGATGAGTTGAAAAAATCAAATGATTCATTTGAAAGCACTGAAGCAATGATGATTGAATTAAAACTAAAACTGGAAGAAGCTAGAATCACTGAAGAATCTCTAAACAAATTAATTATGGGAAAGGATAAAGAGATTGAAAACCTGAAATTAGAAGTTGTCTTATTAAGGAAGAAGGTACAGGAAAGCAACATGAATCACAGTTCATCAATTCTAAATCAGATAATAGAAAGTCAGAGATCTGTAAATGATAAATTTGGACTTGGTTATAAGACAGCAGTGATAAATGATGGTTCTAGTTCAAGTTTGAAAGAAACAGGTGCAGAAAAGAAGAATGAGAAAGGAGCTGATAAGAATTCAGTGGTTGAGAAATAGGAAGAAAAATCAAGACCAATTGTTTAGAAAAGAACACATGACGGGTATCAGAATAAGTTTAATGGCTATTGTTTCTTTTGTTAAAATTATGGACACAAGGTTGCGTTTTGTACTAAATTTTCAAGAAAAATATATGAACATAATGGTTATGAGAAGTCTAGACATGGATATGGAAAAAGATTGGATGTGACAAGTCAAAACAGAAATAGCAATACTCATAACAGATTTGATATTTTAAACCATGAAACAGAATGTTATAAGTGTCAAAATTTTGGTCATATTTCAAGAAATTGCCCTACCAACTTTCAGAAAGTTAGTAAACTCATATGTACTCATCAACAAACTCAAATCTGGAAAAGGAAGATTGAAAATCTGAAGCGTGAAAATTGTAACGTAGCACTGCAAGCTGAACATAAAATCAAATGGATAATAGACAGTGGATGCTCCAAACATATGACAGGAAGTAAACATTTGTTTATCAAACTAGACAAAGGAAAAGAGGGAGCTGTCACATTTGGAAATGATCAGACAGCTAGAATAATTGGAAGAGGGACTGTATGTTTAAACAGTAAGAAAAACTTGGCTGAAAATGTCCTGTTGATAGAAGACATGGAACACAACTTGCTGAGTGTTAGTCAAACATGTGATAAGGGACGCTACATGATATTTGATTCAAATGGATGTCAAATCAGAGATATGAAAACATATAAACTAATAGGTACAACCATAAGAAGTGCAAGCAATGTCTATATTCTAGATGGAAAAAAAATGAATGATGTCTTAGTAATGAGAATGAAAGCTAGTTGTGGCACAAGAGACTAGGTCACATCAATTTTGATAATCTGATCAATATGAGTAAGAATGAAGCTGTAAGAGATTTACCATCTTTAAATAATCTCTCAGGTTCAGTGTGCAAGCAATGCCAACATGGGAAACAAACAAGAGTTAGATTTAAAACAAAAGAATACTCCACAACTAAACCGCTTGAGATAGTGCATACTGATATTTGTGGGCCCATGAGAACAAAAGGGATGAAAGGAGAAAAGTATTTCTTATTGTTTGTGGATGATTACACTAGAATGACTTGGCTTTACTTATTGAAAAAGAAATCTGAAGCTTTTGACTGCTTTCAAACGTTTAAAGAATTTGTTGAAAATGAACGTGACAAGAAAATAAAGTGCCTGAGATTTGATAATGGAGGAGAGTACGTGTCAAATGAATTTAACAAATTTTGTGATGTGAATGGGATAAAGAGACACTTCTCTGTGACTGAAACACCTCAGCAGAATGGGGTAGTAGAAAGGAAAAACAGAACAGTAGTAGAGATGGCTAGAACCATGCTCCATGAAGCAAAGTTGAGTAATGTGCTTTGGCCTCAAGCTATTCACACAGCAGTTCACATACTGAATCGATGTCTGCTAAGAAATAACCAGTCTGTCATGCTATATCAAATGTGGAAAGGAAGACCAGCTAGCGTTAAACATTTCAGAATTTTTGGTTGTAAGCGTTATATCAAACGAGTAGATCCACATTTGGGAAAATTAGACTCTAGAATTGATGATGGAGTATTAGTTGGCTACTCCTGTTCTAGAAAAGCATATAAATGTTATAATTTCAGACTAAGAAAGATCGTTGAAGCAATAGATGTAACATTTGATGAATCTGCATTCTTAAAATCAAAGACTAAGCAAACAGAGTTTGAGACTCATGATATATTTGACAAGCACAGGTCAAATGATGAAGAGGATGAAATAGAAGAGGTTAAGGCTGATGACAGTAACAGATCTACATGTGATGATGAACAATGCTTCAGTCCTTCAAAAAATACAATTTCAACAAAATCTCCAAGTAGTCGAATACAGAAAAATCACCCTGAAGAATTGATTATTGGGGATATAAACTCAGGTGACGAGACAAGAAGTAAAAGACAACAATCCATCCTTGAAAAGCAGGTATCACTTCTCTCTCTGACTGAACCAAAAAACGTGAATGAATCTATCAAAGATGAACATTGGGTAAATGCTATGAAGGAAGAGCTTAGTCAAATCGAAAAGAATCATACCTGGGAACTAGTTCCTAGACCTGCAAACAAAAATGTAATAGGAGCTAAGTGGGTTTTCAGGAATAAACTGGATGATACAGGAAAAGTAACCAGAAATAAAGCAAGACTAGTTTGCAAAGGTTATGCACAAGTAGAAGGGATTGATTACAGTGAAACATTTGCCCCTGTTGCTAGAATGGAAGCAATAAGGTTGATCTTAGCATATGCCAGCTCCAAACAAATTAATGTCTACCAAATGGATGTCAAGTCAGCTTTTCTGAATGGTGATCTGGAAGAGGAAGTCTACATGGAGCAGCCAGAAGGATTTCATGTACAGGATGCATCACAGTTTGTTTATAGATTGAGGAAAGTGTTATATGGATTAAAGCAAGCACATAGGGCATGGTACTCCAGACTATATAACTACTTAATGCAGCAAGGATTCAAGAAAGGTCACACAGATAATAACCTGTACATTATAGAAGAGAATAACAACCTTATTATTATAGAAGTTTATGTTGATGACATAATTTTTGGGAGTGACGATGATAGACTGAGCACAAAGTTTGCTGAAAGCATGCAGCAGGAATTCGAAATGTCTATGCTAGGAGAAATGAAGTTCTTTCTTGGATTACAAATCAATCAATGTGACAGAGGTATCTCTATCTCTCAAACTAAATACATTAATGAAATGTTAAAGAAATTCAAAATGGAGGACTGTAAGCCAGTTGGTACACCTATGGTCACTGGATGTAAACTCAGTAAAGATGATAACTCTGGAGATGTAGACCAGACTATGTACAGATCCATGATTGGCAGTCTACTCTATGCTACAGCAACTAGGCCAGACATTATGCATGCTGTTTGTCAGGTTGGAATATTTCAGGCTTCACCTAAGATTGGTCACTTGTTGGCTGTAAAGAGGATTTTTAGATACTTAAAAGGAATAGCAAATCATGGTTTATGGTATCCAAAAGATAACTCTTTGGACATATATGCATTTACTGATGCTGACTGGGCTGGATGTGTTGATGACAGGAAAAGTACCAGTGGTGCTGCCTTCTTTCTTGGAGGTTGTTTGGTAAGCTGGTCGAGTAAGAAACAATCATCTGTTACATTATCTACAGCTGAAGCAGAGTATATAGCAGCAGCAGGATGTTGCACCCAGATTCTTTGGATGAAGCAGATGTTGAAGGATATGCACATACAGAATGATGATCCCATTCCCATTTTCTGTGATAATACAAGTGCAATAAGCATTTCAAAGAACCCAGTGATGCATTCAAAGACTAAACACATACCCATCAAATATCATTTTTTGAGAGAGCAGGTGCTATCCAAAGTTATTAAGCTTGAATATGTTGGAACAAAAGACCAGATTGCTGATACTTTCACTAAGCCTCTTCCCAAATCTCAGTTTGAAGTGCTTCGAGCTCAGTTGGGGGTTTGTCCCCTCTGAATATTTTCTCATTCACATTACAGGTTCTGATTTCCTGGTGTCAAATGGTTCCAGATTTTGGTTATTTCTCTGTTCTCTTGCTTTTTGAACATATTCAGTACATATTGGTTTCATTTTTTCAACTGTTAGTTGTCTCACAGTGACAGGGGGAGACATATTCACAGGGGGATTTCTCTTTCTATCTTTTCCATGGATGTCAAAAGGGGGAGAAAGCTTTCAAAGTTTGTCATCATGTCAAAGGGGGAGTTTGTTAGCCAGTTTTTCTACACAGTCTGAATGTTGCCATATGCCAAACTTTGACTGTTTCACTCACAGGCAAAGCCACAGCAGGGTGAATCAAAGGAGGTCACAATAGTAATGAAGCAAATGTTAATGTTACAGCCACATATGAGAACAATGTCACAGCTCTAAATGTTGCACAAAATACCCGCATATTGAAAAGGATGATTACACAGTTCACTACAATAGAGGATTTTATTATACATTCAAATAAATGAAACATAAGGATGAAAACGATCAAGTGTTACATCTATACAGCAATTCACATATATAAAATAGAGTTTTAAATGAATAATTTGATCACACTATACAGAATGGGCAGGATCTGAAACAAAGCGGCCGGAAAGATAGTGATTTTTCATCCGCAACGGTGGAAGGGTAGTGGCTTCTTCATCCGCAACAGCGGAAGCCCACAACACAAGGATCAGCGACAACGCAGCAAACAAAAATATCGGCGAGCGGAAGAATAGTCTCATTTGTAGTCGCAACGTCGGAGCGAAAAGCGGAACGGGAGCCGCAACGCCGGAGCTTCAAAACATCGGAAGTCGAAGAGGAACGGGAGCCGCAATGGCGGAAGACGAAAATACCACGGGCTCCGCGGCAGGTCTATCGGCGTCGGAAACTTTATGAGTCGGATGGTTAGCACATTATGCAGCTGCAACGGCGGAAGACGGAAGACTACGGGCTCCGCGGTAGGTCTATTGGCGTCGGAAACTTTATGAGTTGGATGGTTAGCACATTATGTAGCCGCAACGGCGGAAGACGGAAGACTACGGGCTCCGTGGTAGGTCTATCGACGTCGAAAACGTTATGATTCGGATGGTTAGCCATTATGGAGCCGCAACGACGGAGATTGAAATAACAAAATGTTCTGACACGAAACCAAATATTCAGCCGACTAAGGAAAATGCATCGGAAAAGAATATCGAGACTGAAGTTGATTATCTTTATGCAACAGGGGGAGGATAAGCAAATAAACCTTCGATTTAAACATTTAAAACCCCAGCATGGCATGGCATTGGCAAGTAGTGCCGGGACATGGCCTTGCAGAGCAGAGAATGACTATTCGTGGAATGCAGAGAGTCAGGCAAGCTGAGTATTTGAAGGAATTAAGGGTCTTTCAGTTAAAGACTTTTGAGAATCTATGGTAGTCATGGAATGTGAATCGTTTTGTACAGATCAGCATTCGAGACCTTTTAACTGTTTCTCATTTGCCATTAGATGGAAAATGAAGAGTCCGTACCATTTCTGTAATGAACGGAGAGAATGGGAATCGACTGGAATATATATATATATATATATATTGTAGCAAGCAGATGGAGGAGTGGGCTGTTCGGTAAGGTAACTTCGAATATAAGAGATTGAGCACATTGCAGAAAAGGATTGAAGAGCTGTATACGATGATAGTTGCAGAGTATGAAGAGTCCAGATGAGAAAGAATATAAGAATGATACAGTGACAGTCTCGATGAGTTCTGTATGTGCTTAGTCTTGATGATAAACAGGGAAAAATGTACAGAGATAGAATTATAACATCTGTTGTGAATATCTACAATACTGTCTAATTCAGAATCGTAATGTAAATGTTGATTTATAAAGCCTAGTCATAGACAGTAAGGGGTTGTAAGGGTTTGATTCATTCTATAATTCAAAAGAGTTCTCTGGGGTGTTGTAGCATCCTTCTGGTTGTTGCCAGAAAATAGAAACAAGTTGGTGCTTGTATAATTGGAAGTTGGAGCTTCCAGAGGTAGCAGCCTCGTCTGGGTTGAAGCTCAGGCAAAATAAAAGAATGTAAAGAGGAGTTGGAGCTTACTTTTCATTCTTAAGAAGAAGACTATCTACTGTTTCCTCATGAAAACATTGTGTCTTGTGTTCGTTGATGTGATTGAATGTTGACTGTTAATTAATTTGCTGCTATATGTTGAATGGTTTAAACATATGTCCATAATAAATCTGAAACATCCTTTAAAAAGATGCACTTTGGTATATAATTGATTCACCCCCCCCTATCAGTTACTTTAATCCGTCCAACAGACAGTCTGCAAATCGGTGTCCTTCCTTGTAACATGTGAAACATTGGATGGGCCAACGTGGTTGGTTGTCTCGATTCTTGGAGAATCGACCTCGACTTCCATATCCTCCATGTTAGTTGTCGAAGCGGTGTTCGTATCGAAAACCTTCGTATCTTTGATTATTTTGATCGTTTTGTGCATTGTTTCATTGTTCATTGTTCTGTGCGACTACATTAGTCTGGTAGGCTGCATGATAGTTCTGTCGATTTTTTAGGTTTAGATGGCAGTCGGCCGTGGCGTGATTCTTTGTTTCGCAGATAGCGCACCAAGATGCTTTGCCATTTTTCATGTTAAACGGGCAATCTTTTGTCGTGTGATCGCCATGGTCTTGGAAAATGTCGCAAAAACACTTTGTTTGCACAAATCGAACGTCCTGTCGGCTGATATCCTGTCGACAGTTGTCTTTTGAATGTCCGACCGTTGAACATTTCGTGCACTAGATATCCTGACTCTTAAGGTTTAGCTCGTTTAATGATTTCTGCACGATCTCAAGCTGCTCCTATAGTATATGATCTGTGGGGTATACTGGAATATATTCATCCATTTCTACTTATAGAGCTTTAGTAAGCGCATCTTCATAAGTTTTGAATGTCTCCAGACTTATGTGTCGATGAATTTTCTGTGTCAGACTTGCAAGAAACCGCTTGATTATTAGTTGCTCATCAATGACATAATCCAATTGGCTGAGAAGGTGTTTCCAGTGTTTGTCGTAGTCGTGGACAGTTTCTCCTTACTTTTCTGATGTTGTCTTCAATTTCTTAGCTGCCAGATATTTTGCCTCTGGAGTTTTAAAGAATGATAAAAATTGCGCTTTGACTTCTGCTTTAGTTGCTCCGAGGGTTCTTTTAGAAAAGGTCATATACCATGTTAATGCCCTTTTCCTTAAGGCACCAGCGAACTGCGCCATCTGTCTATCTTCATCTGTAACTTGGTTTGCCTCCCATGTCGATTCACAAATGAACCAATGTCATCTGGGATCCTCATCACCCTCATATAGAGGGATGTGTGCTGACCCGTGACCCATGTCTGAGTCACTGTCACTGTCTTCTTCTGGAGGTGGCGGTGGTGGGGGTAGTGGGATGCTTTTATTCCTTTGTGCAGAGTTATTGTCAACAGAACTCTTGTTTCTGTCGGTCGTCTTAGTTGTCGTTTCTTCACCGACAAGCAGTCGGTCGGGGTCGACTTCTCCTGTCGATGTCCAACTGCAATTATTTGTCTGCAGCTCCAAATTTTCGGTATCTTCCAAAGCTGTATTTGGCAGGGGGGGTGGTCCTTCGTGTGTCGAGTAAAGTAAGTGGATACTTCGGTTGGAGGGTATCACTTGAAGTGTGACCCAATTTCCTTCTTCTGGTCGACGGATAAGTAGATGATTATCATCATTTCTCTCATCGTCTAGTCGGCTCCAAATACCAAAGTCACCAGCTCTTAGTCTGAGGTCTTCTTCGACAATGGTTTGTATCCTGGTACTCGGATTTGTCGGAGATAGAGGTCTTACCTCCTGGGGAACTTCTAATTGGAGAGATTCTTGCTGCTCTATCCAAAAATCTTCTTCCATAGGGGACTCTTCTTCTTCCACGCCTTCTTCTTGTCGGTCATGACCTGACTCTGGCGGGTTTCTCTCTTGGTCTGTCACCCTAGTACTCATTCCTCTTTGTAGCGCTATGTATCTTTCTCTTCTTTCTTCCCTTGTTTGCAGCCTCTTCTCCCTCTCCATTTTCTGTAAGTCCATCGTACCTTTGTGTGACACTATCCTTTTGATCCTTTTTAGGCCGACTTCTTATCATTGGTGAATGGTATCTCCTTAGTCGACCAGAATGCTCTCCACTTTACCCTAACATACGACCAGCTACCCCCCCATTGCCTACCTGACGCTTTAGAAAGCTCAGATAGTTATGTTTACTTGTTTAGGAAGTATTCCCACTCCCTTTCGGCAATGAATTTCTCCCACTTCTTTTGTTTCTCCGCCTAGTTAGTACTTTGTGGCAGTTCGCGTAGTAATGGACGAGGTTCAACGATATGACCCACTCCTTTCTCTATCAGGAACTTGAACAACAAGGTCGGTAAGGAACATAAGAATTGCTCGGTGAGGTCTGTGTAGAATTTCTTCTGGATAGTTTCCACCAAAGTTCTTTCTTCTATAGCTTGTTCCTCACAGAATTCGTTGGTGATCTTTTCAAACCACTCCGACAGGTTTGTCCTTCCCCCTCGAATCAGTTTTTATAGTAGCTGTTGATCTTTAGTCGCTTCTGGCTTTTTCATCCAGGAGTTTCTTCAAAAGCTGGGGTACCGATTCTACAAACTTCTCATGAGGTTTAGTAAAGAACCTTTCCTTTTCTTGAGCAGTTGTTAATATGTTTCTTCGTGTGTAATTTTGCAAGTAGTTTGCTATTTTATGTTCCCACCAGTCCTTAATCTCCTGTTTTGATATCATCTGCTTGTATACATCTCAGACATGTACTACCGGCAGCAGAACCAATGTTGTAATCTCACATATCACATAGGGTTACCAATAATACACATTAAAAGCATACATACATAATAGAGACAAGAGATAAGAATAAGTAAGTGGAATAACATATTATATTATCATGAAAGGGTCCATACAATATAAGGAATTGAACCGAGTTCTCATTTGGCTCAACAGCCTAATATATATGAATTAAAAAACAGTTACAAATAACTACCTGTCGGTTCGTTCAACTGACACGACCTTATGTGGCCGACCTAATCTCTAATTAGTCGGCTGATCGACTTAGTCGGCTGATCGACTAAGTCGGCTATCGTTCTAGTCAGCTTACCGACTTGCTCCTCCAACACATTCGCACAAGAAGAGAGCGCAGGATCATGGTTGAGTGTGGAAAACTAGGTGAATGAGTATATATACTCTGATATCCATGAGATATTCTTTGCAGAGTTCCCCGTTGTATTGCACAAGTGGTTGTCAAGATTGGCGACTAAACACACAAATTTCCAAAGAAGAGAAGCCATCGAATGGAGTGATCAGTTGGTTCGCGAGGTAACCAGTGTAAGTAACACCATATCTAGAGCTATTGATTTTTGGGTTAATAGTATCTTGCAAGGATATATCATTGAGTTTGCAGTAGACATTATATCCTGATATAGTGAGGCTGAAAGAAATTTTTTCCAAGGACCCCGAATAAGGTATTTGTTATCTATCAGTACATGGATCAAGATGCTCGTCTATGAGAAGGGTATCTTGCAGTTGAGTAGTTGAGTCGCATGCTCGGGAAGGAGGCTACATCGCGGAAAACCTATTAAGAAAATGGGAAAGGGTGAGTTGATATGTTCATAGGAAGTACAGAACCTGAACTAGAAGTTGGATTCCTAAGGAGTGGAAGGAGATTCAGATAAGGGAAAAGAAGAAATACTGAAAGAGGGTGACAGAATCCTAGTTTGTTCAAGGAGAGTGAACACGAACTTCGGTCGCAGGAAGATGAAGGGCTTTGCGATGAAGAGGAGGATGATAGCCCGATATCGGAAGGAGCAGAGGAATTTGAAGAGTCTATGGAGACACCAAGGTCGAGACATAACTACATCACACCAGGAGTGTCACCAGAGGTAAGATCTAGAGTCTCATCCTCGAAAAGGACTGCTAATACCAAAAGTGCTAGTACTGCGACTAGCAGGAAAGAGGGTTCACCCCCTTTGAACCCCTTACCAGACGACGTCAACGCCAACTAAATGGCTGGGGAAGATATTCAGTTACCCACATTCAATGGGAATGGAATAGAAGACCGAGAACAATATTGGTTTCTTTGCGAAGCTATTTGGATGGTTCGCTTAGTCCATAACACGGACATAAGAAAGGCGCAGATGATCACGACTTTAAGGGGTCGTGCATTAGATTGGTTTATGAATTTCTATCCCGCACCAGCTGGAACTCCGCAGAAAACCCTTGATGAGATCCAAGCTGCAATGATCTCAAAGTTCAGAAAAACTAAATCTGAGTCACAGTGCATTACTGAGATCAAAGAGATAAAGCAAGCACCGACAAAATCAATATGGGACTTTGACCAGCGGTTTAAAACTTTGATGGCCAAGGTAAGTTTTCAAATGTTGGATGTACAACATAAATAGTTATTTATTGCTGTATTATTACCACACATCTGAGGATCGTTGATGCAACAAAAGATTGAGTCATAGATATAAGTGCTAGAGTTGGCAATGAAGTTAGAAGCCTCGCCAATTGGCGACGGTACCGTAGGAATGGTGCAGATTCAGTTGCAGTTGGCTAATCCGACAATACAACTTCAAGACATCAAAAAGGTCAAGGAAGCACAAGAAGACTTATGGTGCACAAAATGCAAAACGGACGGACACACTAAGGAGAACTGTATGACCTTCATGAATTATGTCTCATCAGGTGCACCAAACCCATTAAATGGCCATGGGCTACCCTGGTGCTGCATATGCTAGTCTAGAGGACATCACGATGAGAAGTGTTTATATTTGCAAAAGGTTGTAAGTACCTCGGTAAAACTCTTCTGTAAATTTTGTAAATCAATAGGGCATGAAGAGAAAGATTGCAAAGCATACCAGCTCTTGAAGGAAAAGACTTGCAATACCTACTTAATGAAAAATGAGGGGTATGTTGAGGCCGAATCGGCGCAAGCATCGTATCAGCCTGTACAGTTCTCACCCAATCAGTATCAAAAATAGTATCAACATTAGTATGCACCTCGGTAGCCATAAGTGCAACAAAATCACTACCATACTCACTACCAGTAGAATCAGTATCCGCCACAGCAACCACACCCTTAAGGAAGGGGTGGTGGAAACTTTAGACACTGAGGAGGAGGAGGAGGATTTGGTAGGGGAAGAGATCAAGTTACATGCTATAACTATGGACAACCAGGTCACTACGCCAGAGATTGCCTGAAACCTGCAAAGACATGTTCATAGTGTAAGGGACAAGACCATAATGTGGAGCAATGTCCTCAGTTGATCACAAAATGGCAAGAAAGGACTATCACAGGGCCTAACCCTATGTAAAACCCAAACCCAAATCCTAACATGAACATTCAAATGATTGTGGTTGAAACAAGAGAACCAAGTGCTGTTGTCATAACACGAGGAGGTGCTACAACCAGAGTTGATCAAGATACGCTGTAAGAACAACTACAACCGCAAGTGTGACATGTGACACAAAAGAAGGTGTCATTCAATGTCTAGAAACAAAAGGAAGTATTCTTGGACGTACGACCAGAGTTTGTGGATCCAACAGATCCATCGACGTCAAAAGAAGTTAGGGAGATGCATGAACGATTTCAGTGCATATTCCAAAAGAATGTCCCACAAAAGGTTAGTAAGCTCAAATCCTTTCTGACAAGTTGTTTAACGCTAATACAAGATAAACATGTTATTGTAGAACTACAAGCAATGATAGAAGAGACACCCATATAGCCGTGACCTAAAAAGAAAGTTATCCAAGTGAGAAAGAAATTCAAAAATGGGCGCGAGTTGAGAATGATTGCGTAGATAGGCGGCTACGACATGGATTACATCATCTTAGACCTGGGGTCTGATGTCAATGTATTGACGCTACAAACTTGGGAAAGTATGGGCAAGCCGCATTTGGACTGGTCCCCTGTCTAGTTGCACCTTGCAAATCAGGTGAAGGTCCTACCCATTGGTCAGTTGAGTCAGGTCCCTGTCGACATTGAAGGTCTGTGGATATTTGCATACTTTGCGGTCATTAACATTGTTGATGACACAAATCCATATCCTGAATTGTTGGGGATAGATTGGGCTATAGACAACCAAACCATTATAAACTTCAAGAAAATCATCCGCTCATTCGAGGATAATGAGATGAGAGTGGTGTCTCCAATTGATCAATTAGAGGGACAGAGATAGGTTGAGCCTGTCTACAATGATGGACAGATTGACTATCTTGACCAGATCTACAATGTCACTGCATTACAAGAATACTACATCAATCCAATAGCGGATGGAAACCCAAGTTGGAAGAGTGTTAGTTCATGCACATCTGACTCAGGGGAGACCTTGGAGAATTGGAAAAATAGACTACATGAAGTTTTTATGAGAAGATGCGCCTAAGTTACAAGGTCCGTGTGACGGGTGGAGAATAAGCTGCGAGAGCTACCCACTATGAGGGTTTACCTAACCTTGTGAACTTCTTAACTGAGTTTGAAGGACTTGTAATGGAATCACAATGTTTATCGGTGTTATATCATGCACTAAAAGCTATGCCCGCTAGATGGTGGGGTGTGCACAAGCAATCTATAACAGATTGGCCACAATGCAGAAGATTGATGGAAGTCAGATTCGGTGAATAGGTCACCCTCGTAAATCATAAGTATTCAGGGTTGGAAAACCCTGTTGAACATCTTAACCATTGTCGCACGGTATTTGTAGAATACCCCCGACAGGAGTGGGTCCATCATTTTATACATACATTGGAAATGACACCTAGAACCTGGTATGCATCTATGGAATTGCGGCAAGGAACTCAGGATTGGGAAGGGCTTGCTAAGTAGTTCGCGCACACATTCGAATTTGCAGATGATCAACCTACAGTTGATGTTGCGCTTCAACATATAAAGGAAAAGATATTCATTGAGATTCCTATCGAAGAATCCAACTCTCACCAATGCAGTGCGACCATACAGCAATGGATGGCTTGCTACAATCTGGTCGGAGACCTAGATGATGATCTAACTAACATAAACATACCGGAATCAGAGGGCACACACGAAATAGAAGGAGGTGGCATTTCAAGCGACCAGTCCCGAAAGCCCTTAAAGATCAAGAAAGTAAACATTGGGTCGCCAGAGAACCCAAAATTCACCAATATAGGAGATTATTAGGATGAAGAAACAGTTCGAAGATCACGGATTTATTGCATGAATATCAGGACCTATTTGCTACCAAATTCTGAGAGATGAAGGGGATAGTGGGAGACCTAGGGGAGATGAAAATACCCCTGCAACCAGATGCTAAACCCAGCAAACAACGATCATATAGGATGAAACCCAAGTATAAGGAAAGGGTAAAAGAAGAATTGGATCACATGCTCGACAGAGGAATCATTGAACCTATTGAGGAGTCAGAGTGGATCAGCCCTATAGTGATCCAGGATAAGAAAACAACAGATGAAGTAAGGATTTGTGTCGACATGAGGAAGCTAAATGACACATGCTTGCACGATCCATTCCCATCATCATTTACAGATGAAGTACTTGAAACCGTCGGAGGGCAAGAGTCTGTACTCATTTATTGATGGATTCTCTGGCTACCATCAAGTCATAATCGTGAAGGACAATCGCCACAAAACAACCTTTGTCACCGAATGGGGATGCTACCAGTATACGGTAGTGCCCTTTGGACTCAAGAATGCGCCTACTATTTTTTCTAGAATAGTACTCTCTACTTTTAAAGATTTTATACATAAATTTCTTGAGGTCTACTTTGATGATTGGACTATGTTTGGTCTAGTAAGAGACCATATTGATAGTTTGCGCATGATGATGGACCGTTGTCGCCAGTATTAGATTACGCTAAATTCTAAGAAATGTATTTTTTGCGCACCGTTTGGTGTGATGTTGGGTCATGTCGTAGGCTGCGACGGTATTTTGGTCGACCTGGCGAAGATTGCGATCATTCTTGACTTACCACTGCCTACATCAATCACGCAACTGAAATCAGTATTTGGACATACATGATACTATAGGAAGTTCATAAGAGGATATGCAACGATCACTGCACCTATGGAGAAATTACTGAAGAAAGACGCAAAGTTTGAATGGACATCAGCTTGCCAGGAAAGCCTGGATAAATTAAAGAACACAATGGCCACTACGCCAATACTTGTATTTCCGAACTGGAAGGAGTTCTATGTTCATGTTGACGCATCATCTGTCGCGCTCGGCATAGTCTTGACACAACCATGAGAGGGTGCACTTGACCACCCTATTGCTTTTGCTAGTAGGAAACTATCAAAAACAGAAAAGAACTACATGACAACGGAAAGAGAAGGCCTCACTATGGTCTATGCTCTTCAAAAGTTAAGACACTATTTGTTGGGTGGACATTTTCAGATGTACATTGATCATTCAGCGCTCAAATACCTAGTCAACAAAACAGTGTTAGGGGGGAATATCTACAGATGGCTTCTCCTTTTTCATGAATTTGATTTTGAGGTCATTGTCAAACTTGGACGACTGAATGTCGGGCCAGACCACCTGTGAAGGATAGAAAGTGGTGAAGAGCCAACCAACTTGGAAGATAATTTTCCTGACACGCAACTATTTGAGATCCACATGATGGACGATCAAAACCATGAGTTTAACACAATCATTCACTTCTTGAGCATAGGATATGCACCTGAATAAATGTCAACTAATCAAAAGAAACACTTGGTCGTTAGAGTTGCTGATTATACATTGATCGTGGGACATCTGTATACGCTGGGAGTGGATGAAGTACCGCGTTGTTGCATTTTTTACTATGAATGATCCTGGGTTATGAGTGAAGCACATGCTGGTGTCGCAGGAGGACACTACAAGGAAAAAGCAGCAATGTGCAAGATATTGTAGGCAGGATTATGGTGGCCAACCATACACATGGACACGAAAAGCTTCTGGAGGCGCTGCGATATCTACCAGAGAATAGGAAAACCATTGTGCCATGACGAGATGTCTCTTGCACCGTAGATAACCTTTCAAGCATTTGACAAGTGGGCAACTGATTTTGTAGGATTGATCAGTCCACCAAGGAAGAGAACTAGCATGCACTACATTATCACTACGACAAACTATTTAACCAGATGTGCTGAAGCTGTGCCTATTAAATATTGTACCGCTACAAATGCAGCAAAGTTTTTGTTTGAAAACGTAGTCACCAGATTTGGCTGTCCAAAGATACTACTTAGTGACCAAGATATGCATTTTGTTAACAAAGTGATTTCTAAGCTGACTGCAGAATTTTAGATCCAGCATAAAAAGACGACTCCCTATCATCATCAAGCGAATGGAATGGTCGATGCTTTCAACAAGATTCTGGAGAATGCATTGACCAAGGTATGCAATGTGTGTTGAGATGATTGGGATCAGAAAGTCTCAGTTGTACTATGGGCGTATCGCACAACTTGTAAGCAACTAACATGTCACACTCCATTCAGACTAGTATATGGACGGGAAGCTGTTGTGCCAATGGAGTACATTGTACCAAGTCTAAGAATTGTTGCGCTGACAACGATGACCGACAGAGATGCTATTGAACAGAGGTTGTCACGGCTCGTACAGATGGAAGAAGAACGCTTTATCGCAGGATTTCGTTAGACAGTTGAGAAGCAGCGACAGAAAGCATGGCATGATTGCCATATTCGGGTTAAGCCATTCAAAGTTGGAGGACTTGTGTTGCTGTATGACAACAATTTTTTCAAATATCCAGGCAATTTGAAGGCGCATTGGCTAGGGCCATATGTGATCGTGCACATCACTGATGTGGGCACAGTAAAGTTGTATAAACTAGATGGTAGGTATGTTGTGGGTATGGTGAACGGAAGTCGTCTGAAACCATACTATGATGGTCATAACATTCCTGGCTAGAATTTTGTTGCGCGACGAAAACAAATGAAAGAGAGAGGCCAAAATACATAAACTGTTTTGTCGCATGTTTGCGATGAAACTAACGCAAAGCGTACAAAAGAGCAAAATGCGCAGTAAAAGGCAGAAAGTGCTGCAAAAAGTGGAAATGACAGACTGACCGGCATTAAAGTGTAAATATTCGGCGAATATTGAGGCGGTTATGATAGCTAAGCGTCATTAATTTGACGCGATATGAGGAGAATGATGATGCTTTAGTGTTACATCCAATGGTTTTGTCGTAACTGCTCTAACAAGTACAGTGCAGTACTCAAGTTAACGACTTAATGAGGGGACGTGTTGGGTGAGAAGCCCATGTGACTGATTAGACATCAACCTCCCAGTGCATGATGACTGCAGGACGCATTGGAGAGTATAAGTGCAAGGCTTCACCATCTATCATTCTTTTACGAACACAGAGCGAGCAAGAGAGAACCAGAGCCAAGTGTTTACAGAGCCGAAGCCTGTCATTCCTTTGTTGGTGAGCTGACACCCATGGTTATAGAGATCCCAAGTGAGAGCGAGTTGTCCGATGCAATTGTTATATCAAGTTGCCCAATCAAGGAAGAAATACAGTCGCCTGAGATACAACAATCAGAGCGGCAACCAGAACTTGACCCGATGGAAAGAACCAGAAATCAACTTGTTCCTGCGGTCGCCCCCACCAATATTCCAACCCCTGGTTTGCACCCTGTGCCGAACCCAGTTTAGAGACTGTTAGATGCAGTTGCACAACCACTTAGAGATTCGAGACAAGTTGGATAGAGCGCACATGTAGACTCATCCCAACCTGAGATGGCACGGAAACAGAAGGCTAAGGTCATTCCAGACAATACTAGCAAAGCGTCGATGGAGGAAGACACACTGGAGGAAGAATCCAAGGAGGAGGCCTCCCCACCATGTAGAGTCCAGGGTGATTACGACAAAGATGAAAATATCCCACATTATATCCGTCCAAGGAGAGCTGATGCAGAGGAAGTGGTGCTCCCAAAGAAAGCCACCACAGTCTTACTAGCACCTCGAATTCGTGAGAATGTCCCTCTGCTAATGGACATAATGCCGAAGCTTGCCAAGTTAAGTTTCGATGACTTCGACATCGAACAACAGGAAGGTTTGAAGAGACCACTTAATCCCAATTGTTTGAGCAAGATGTTGAGGCTACTTTTTTTACTAGTAATCATTGATTTCAAAAGCTATTGTCTTATTTATTTTACATATTATCATTAATTCTAAGAACTGTTCTTTTTTTTCTTTCAGAGGAAAATTGGTTCATGACATCCTCCCCTCCTTATTTTTTGATGTCCTCATAAGCCTTAACCCCATCTGCGTAAAAAATTCAGTATGGGATATCTTTAAAAAATATATATATATATTGTAAGACATTCAAGTCTCATATTTTTTCTTAAAAGTTAAAAACGTCATTATGAAAGTCAATATATCAACAAACATTAATAAATTAGTATTTAATTTAACAAAATCAAATAATAATGCAATGCTAATAAATTATATTCCAAACATAAGTGTTGAGTCATATTAGTCACTATATGTCTTTAGTATTAACAAGTTGAATCCCTCCAACATTGAAATTAAAAGAGATTACTTCAATATAATGTCTCTTTATTAGTTTTATAAGTCATATACCTTATAATCTTGGTAAGTGTATGTTTCACACAAATTTAATATTATAACTTACCATTACAACATTGTTATCCAGTAAATGAAAGCTCTAGGACTGATAAAGAGAGGCTTAGTGGGAATTTTTAAAGGCCTTTGGCCATCACCTATACTTATGAAAATTTGGTTAAATAAAATTTGGAGACCGATGTTGACAGGAAGAATACAACACCATTTATGTGGAAGGGGCTATTATGCCTTTCTTTTTGAAAGTAATGAGGATCGAGACCCAATTTTTTGAAATGGGCCTTATTTCATGGGTGTAAACTAAGCTAATAAGTTAAACTTGCTAAGTAAATGATTCTTTGAGATAAGTGTTTAAGTCAAAATTTCTGCAAGGTTGGCTTAGGCGTAGTATGTTTGAGTGTGCCTTGGTTTCCCACGCCCCTGGGAGGATTCCAAGCAATGTCGCACACCACAACAGACCACGGAAAAAGTGGGTGCGTGTTGTGGTTGTGACAGGTGGTGTCAGATTCGTTTCAGCAGCAAATACACTCATCGCCATTACTTAGAAAGTAGTTGGTGTCAAGGATTAGTGAACATGGAAAGTGCGCTAAGGGTTAAGTTTGAAGGTCACTAGAGGTTGCCGAGAAGTCGCAAAGAAGAAGTGTTGAGTCATAGGGAGTTGCGGACGAGGGTGTTCCCGGAGTTGCAGAAACCCAACAGTTTGGGAAATAGGTGGATGAAGTGTCGAATGAAGGGACACTTTGAACGTTGACTCCGAAGTGAAAAAAGAGCTCGGTGCAAGCTCCCGAAAGGTTGTTTTGATGGGACACCTCCACCGTAGATGAAGTCAAAGATGCAGGGTTTCAGCACAGTTCAGTAAAAGTGTTTCGGCATGAAGGTGTGCTTCATTGAAGAAGCGCTCCGCAGAGCGCCCAGAAGTGCGCTCAGGAAGCTCACGGAGATCACTCCATCACAATGCGTCCAGTAGTGACGCGCTCCGAAGGAACACCAAATGAAACATCTAAGGTTTCAGGAAGAGTGTGATTAGGGAGGTGTGCTATGAGGGCATCAACGAGGTGTGCTCCTATAGAGAAGGTCCTAGATAGGTGAGCTCAAGTGCGCTTCAGCGGAGCGCTCGACGGACGAAGCGCCTGGGTGCACTTAGGTAGCAACACGCTCAACAGGGAGCATCCATAACAATGACAAAGGAGCGCCTGTGAAGGTGCGCTAGAAGCAAGCTTGGGAGGAAGCATCAAAGGAGGTGTGTCCAGGACAAGAGAACTTCCACAAACAACTGAAGGCGCGCTTCATTGGAGAAGAGCTCCACAGTAACAAGAGCGCCTAAGGAGGTGCACTTAGGAAGAAGTGCTCCACATAGGTGCATCCAAGACAGGATCACTTTGGAAAAATGATGAAGGAAGGAAAGGGCGTTTGAATCCTGCAGGTGATGTTAGTTGGGCGTCACTTGGAAAAAATCAGTTGCGGTGTTGCCTTGGCTGGGGGCATCACATCTTCTTTCTGCACCAATTAAGCCAGATCGAACCGCATTCAAACCAAGAAGATCATCCATGGGTTGGCTTGGAAAACCACTCGATTGGGTGTTGCGAAGGTGACAGGAGGTAAATGGAGGCAAAAAACATGTGGCAAGAAGGATTGGTTCGATAGCAGCATCACACGGACTTAGAAACAGTCAAGTCAAATGGAGCCAAACAGTGTAGAAGGCACAATTGCAGGTAGCTTGGAAAACCACCACAGGGTGTTGAAAAGTGAACGTTCAACAGATGGAGATGATAGCACAACAAGGCTAAAGGTTCATTGGAGAAGCACGTTGAAGCTTGTGGAAGCATGCATAAGTGGTTTGAACAGATCTAAGGACAAACAGATATGGATGGAATAAGCTTGCCAGAGGCGTTGGAAAAAACGTCTACATGTTTGCAAGAGATGGGTGGCATGTTGTAGAGAGCGTTCCAGGAGTACGTTATAGGTGGATAGAAGGGTGATTGAAGGAAGACGCATAATCCACCCACGGAATGGCGAACCAAGTAGTCGAGGAAGCACTTTGCAACGAGTTTGGAAGAGCATTGAGCATGCTTGCAATGAAGGTTTGGGAAGAACGATTGGTGCAAATAGTTGAAAAGTTAGCAAGAACGGAGGTTTTAGTGAGTTCGGTTGTGGAGAGAACTAAGGACTTGGCCATCAAGGAAGGCACACTCCAGAAGCTTACTCAGAAGCTTGCTGACCAAAATGACCAAGGCAGGCTAAGTCTAGGAGACGAGCAAAACAATGGATGGGATGCTCAATGAAGGTTTCGGTTGGAACGAAGTCAAATCTAAGTGGTCGAGGATGTTAGAGGGAAGGAAGCACCTTTGGTAGAAGAAATGAAAGATTGCAAGGGGCAGGAGATCAAGGGGGTTGTGAGACTTAAACCATGGACCAAGGTGAATTTGGGAAACCAACTGAAGTTCGATATATTTGAAGGCATAGAATTGATGGTGACTCTATGTAAACTTTCAACGAGTCCCCATTTTCCTAACTAAGAGAAGGATGATGGCAAGACTCAGTCACTCTTTGTTGGGGAGTTGGATGATCAAGCATTGTTGGAAGCACAAGCAACATTTAAGAAGGAAATGAGGCTTAACATTGGTAAGGTGAAGCATGACGGATAGAAATGTCACTTCATTTTTCGCTCCAGGATGAAGGGTGAACGAGTTGGCTCGTTTCCCATGGCAAAGGAAGTGATACCAAAGGCACCTCGCGGAAGGTTTCCTTAGAAAAATTCAGTCAAACAGTGTGGAAGCACACGTCCAAGGGGACTTCAACTAATTGTCTAAGTAAACAGATAGTTCAAACAAGGAAAAAATGTTTTTCCAAGGTTTGATAGGTTGTGGAGGACATTGAAACGCAGAAGAAACACAGTTCATACATAACAAAGTTCATTCCTTCAAGTTGGGAGATGGTTGGATTAGCTACCCAACTAGTCTAACTTTAGGGGCATGAAATGAATGGAGGTTATGATGGATTGACAATGTACGGATGCAGTACTAGGTGGCAGGAACAACAGTTGGACCATGAGAGACTCTTAGAGACTCTCATCTGCAATAGACAATTGTGGATCATTCAGAAGAAATGGTCACGAGCAACGGTTGCAACATGTTCCTAAGGAGGACAATTACTTGGGACATTGCCAAGGATGACAACAAGCTTAAGTGGGGGAGGTTGTTACAGTAATATGGCTCACCCCCGCTGAAGAGGATGGCTTGGGCGCCCATGTGTGAAAGACGGTTTAGCCAACAACCTTGGCAAGTGGCACCTTTCCCAAGTGACAGAAAGAAGAGGAGTGTGTGGACCAAGTATGGGCATGCTCCCACAAACAAAGCCCACACACAATCCTTGGAGCTTGGCAAGCCCAAGGGTGCAACACTTCACCATGTTGACGGTTGGCAGTAGGATGGAGCTTGAGCGCTCATGGGATGAATTCACCTTGGGATGGAACCTAGATGAACGACACCAAATGATGGAGTTTCCATAGAAGCGCACCTGACAACCACATTGGTCGCGCAGGGGGAAACACTTGTGGAAGCGTCAAGTTAGACAGAGAGTCGTTGGACCAAGCGCCCGTAAAAGGCATGCCCTACACCACACTATGAGGGTATCAGTCTAGTGACAACAACCGGGGAGTTACAATTGTCGAGGAGCGCCAGGACTACATTGAAAATGAACATAACTCATATCAGGCCTTATCATGATGCTTTAGATATAATGGGTTATTTTTTGTTTAATAGTTTCATAGTTTCAACTTGTTTTTTGGTTTAGTAGATCAGAAGTAGATATACTACGGGACTTGCTCTGTTATACTATATTTTAAAGCCTAGTTTCCTAACAAAGGGCAGGCATATTTTTTTCCCTATTTTTGTTATACTAAGGGGCTGAGCTTGGTGGTTTCACCATCTCATGCCCCTTGAAACCTTTGAAACTGATCACACTGTAATTTTGATATTTTCATTGTAATATAATTAAGTAGATAGGAAACATCACAAAAAAACAACAACAACCATCTAATTTAAAATCACAATTTAACTAAACACCATAATAATTAATGTATGAGACCCAATTGTTTTTGGGACAAGAAACTCCTTCACGCAACAATTTGACTTCTTAAAGCTCCATAAGTGTATAGCCTACCTCACTGCAAATCATTTAATTGCATGGAAAGTAGTAAGGTGTTCTATAACTTAGTATGAGGGAGATGTTGTAACGCTTACAAAAATAAAAAGTAATTTTTTTTTGTCCATTCATAAAATAAAATAAAAATTAAAACCAACATAGATCCATCTTAAACCTGGATCTATCAAGCACTGAGAGGGATCAAATTTATTGACGTGTAGTTTTTTTCTTGACATGTATAAATTTTAGGTAAAAAAAAATTACACATCAAAAAATTGAATCCCTCTCATAGATCCGAGTTTCAAATGGATACATGCTAGTGTTTAGCATAATACAATTAGTACTAAGGTCGTTTAAATGAGTATTTTGAAAACTAAAATAAAGAATCACATGATTAACAAAAATATAGCTTCATGGGTGAGTTGTGTATGTAAGTGTGCTCATATAGGTTAATTTTGGTAGACATGGTTGCATTTTAAACTTTTAGTTGAAGCTTGTGGCACCTTTAAAAATGCATGCCTTTTATGAACATAATTGTTTCTATTAATACGTAAGAGTGTGTTTTTAGAGTGATAACACTCAATAAAGTGTTATTATGAGTTGTAGTGTTTGAAGGGTCATTTAAGTTTTAGTGCTAGAAATAAATTTAGTAACGCATTACATGGAAGTTTATGATGATGTATTGAATGACTCTTTTTAAATAAATTATACATTCTCCATGTATATATTTTTCTATCATGTTTGGGCACCTATAATATCAAAATGGCATTGATTCTTAGATTGGGATCAATCGAGTTGAGTTGGAGGGCCCAAGGAGAAAAAAGAAAAAGAAAAGAAAGCCCCATAAATAATTTGTAAAGCTTCTTTCAACAAAAAAAAGTTATAAGTTAGCTCCGAGGGTTAACTCAAGAGGTCTTAGAACAAGACACGAGACCTCTTAGAGTTGAGAGCCTACGAGTTCAACTCTCAATCCTATTGAGGCTAGGAATCATAATTAACATAGAAATTTTTCCATGTTTAGCATTTGTGGATCACAAGGAAATACTCAAAGGGTTTTCCTTTGCAATTGTTTATCTCATTCACTAGAGACATGTGAAGGACCATTTCATTTTATATATTTTTTTCTTGTTTACTTGTTAATTTACATGAAGAGAATTTATTTGCAACAAAAGAAAAGAAATGCATAATAATGAACTTAAACATGTGTATTCATTATAAATAGCATCCAAAAGTTCTTCTCTTTATTATATCATTACATCATTTAGAACAAACCAACATTAACTTGAAGATAATTTGCTTTCTTTATTCTTTTAAACAATAGTACATGTACCAAAAACTTATTTTATACACGATTCATCTTGTGCCTTGAAAAGATCACTACGAAAGCTCTTCTAGTGCAATGACTTATCAAATAAGATTACAATAATATTGAGTCACAATCTCTGAGGTCATCACCCAAATATAGCCCTCGCCAAGACTTTCCCTCTTATCACTGGTTTATCCTTTGATATTAGTTTTCCTCCTACCCAAGACATTAGCCTTCCTTCCAATAAATAATATATGTCACGTTTCATAACGAAAAGTAATGACCATTTATCCTTACTCCTCATTATTTACATAATTACAAAATAATTTTACTTTTAACATTTTTTTACTTTCTTTTTCATAGGAGAAAATCCTAGGGGCCTCAACCAATCGACGCCTAAACCCCGGGAATCAACTACCTAGCAGAGGAGCCTGGACTCGATAGACCCAGGGTTTGAACCCATGACCTCTTGCTCTGGCCACTTAATCCCAATTGTTTGAGCAAGATGTCGAGGCTACTTTTTTTTGCTAGTAATCATTGATTTCAAAAGCTAATGTTTTATTTATTTTACATATTATCATTAATTCTAAGAACTATTCTTTTTTTTTCTTTCACAGGAAAATTGGTTCATGACATTCTCCCCTCCTTTATTTTTTGATGTCCTCATAAGCCTTGACCCCATCTGCATAAAAAAATTAGTATGGGATATCTTTAAAAAAAATAAATATATTGTAAGACATTCAAGTCTCAGATTTTTTCTTAAAAGTTAAAACATTATTATGAAAGTCAATATATCAACAAACATTAATAAATTAGTATTTAATTTACCAAAATCAAATAATAACGCAATGCTAATAAATTATATTCCAAACATAAGTGTCGAGTCATATTACCCACTACATGTCTTTAGTATTAACAAGTTGAATCCCTCCAACATTGAAATTAAAAGAGATTACTTCAATATAATGTCTCTTTATGAGTTTTACAAGTCATATACCTTATAATCTTGGTAAGTGTACATTTCACACAAATTTAATACTATAAATTACCATTACAACATTGCTATTCAGTAAATGAAAGCTCTAGGACCGATAGAGAGAGGCTTAGTGGGAATTTTTAAAGGCCTTTGGTCATCACCTATAGTTATGAAAATTTGGTTAAATAAAATTTGGAGACTGATGTTGACAGGAAGAATACAACATCATTTATGTGGAAGGGGCTATTATGCCTTTCTTTTTGAAAATAATGAGGATCGAGACCCGATTTTTTGAAACGGGCCTTATGTCATGGGTCCCAAAGGTATGTACTTAAATAGTTGGAATATGTCATTTGATCATGCATGTGGTATCCCTCATGTTGTTTCGATATGGGTAAAATTACCTCATCTACCTTTGCATTGTTGGTCTAATGAAGTTCTTGCAACTATTGGAAATTCGTTGGGAAGATACATAGAAATATGGAAACTATGTAAATACGCATGTAAAATTATTCAAGATGGTATGTATTGGCTTCCCTAAAACAAGAAAAGGATCAATTTGTATAATGATAACATACTTGGAAAAGTTCCTCTTGTCCAAAATGCAAGCTTTTATGATATAAAATATTGGTTGCCGGAAAGAGGGATACAAACTGTCTATGATCTATTTGAATGGGATGCTGAAGGTAAGTAGAAACAATGGAGAGTGGTAGAAGTTTCAGATTTATTGAATGAAGATTTCAATGGTCTATTGCAAGTATTGCATGGGGAGGCTCCTAGTAGTTTTGATAGTATAGACAAGAGGGGTTGGGGAAAAAGAGGATTATGTACGGTTAAAGAAGGATATGAGACAATGTATTTAGGGAAATCTCATCTCCCATTTTCTTGCCTTTGGGCTAAAGTATGGCAACAAGATGGTCTCCTGAAGAATACTGCCTTTTGTTGGGCTTTGGCTCATGGAGAAATTATTACATTAGAAAATATTAAAAAAACATATTCAAGGGTTGTCTAGATGTGTATAATGTAAATATGATGAAGAAACAATTAAGCATCATCTCTTATTTAAATGTAAATATATTTAGTAGGTTTGGGAACAAAGTTTGAAGGATTTTAACAAACCAATTTGACTGCAAGAAAACTGAAATGGGTATTTTTTAAATTGGAAAAAGGAATATCCAAGTTCCCTGATAGACAAACCCTTATCAAGGACATGGATTTCCCTTCCAAAATATATTCTTTGGAAATTTGGGCAGCTTGAAACAGAAAAATATTTGATAATAAATTCACATCGCCAGCAGCCACACTCGTTCATGGAAAGGCCTTGCTAAGTGAAGCAATCTAGTCTTGATCTAAAAGTCAACATAGTGAACCTTTGTATATATAGAAATTATGGATGCATCCTTTCAATTAAAAAAAATTGGGGGGAATAATTAACTATCAGTCCCTCCTTGAAGTTGGAAATGAAGCATGATGAATTTTAGAAATGGATGTTGGCTCTTCAATATTACATTCTCTTCTTTTATGGATCTTTGAAGGGTAATCCTAGGGAGGCAGGTGTAGGGGGGATTCTTCTATATCCCAGAATAAAATATAATGTTAACATTTAAAAGGGGATTATGAAAATCCACAAATAACCAAGAAGAGATGCATGCTCTTTACCAAGGATTAAAATATAGTGTCCCTTGTGGCATTCAATCACTTGAAATCATTAGAGACTCCCTCTTAGTTATTCCTCAAACTAAAAAAAAATGAACTTGAAGATAGGATAGCGAGGTGACTTCAACATTGTATTATCAACCTTCTTGCTCAATTCCCTAAAGTTCATATTTTGCATGTGCAGCGAGATAACAATAAAAAGGTTGATCTCCTCGCAAATCAGGTGTCTCGTATGGATAAAGGAGTTATGTGTATCAATGGGGGTCAATAACTTGTATGTTGGATTCCCCAGTTGTCCACTTGAGGGTCTCTTTAACTTTGTGTATGAGAGCGAAATACTTAATGTTGGTTACAGCTCCAAGGTGGAGTGTCTCGTCCTCATTTATTATTTATCATTGTTGTTCTATGCATTCACAATAGGTGTTAATGGAGTGTTCGAACTCATGCATGGAGGGATCTATGGGTGATATGGAAATGACGCTTTCTCTAGCTAAGGTTTATCTTCCTTCTCATGCAAGTATTGCCTGCATTCCTTGGTTCAAAGCAGAGATGGGGAAGTATGGAGGTTACAGTTTGCAAGGGATGTTTTTGACGAACTTTGAGGAACTTGAAGCTTTCCCCTATGCCATGGGGAGTGGCTTTTTGATGCTAAGTAAGGATAAGACAAGGTATGATGGTGGTGTTTTAGCTCCAATTTTTGTCAATTACGCATATCAAAGTCTTATGTTGTGGATTCACATGAGGTGAAGGATAACATGACTGAGATGGAGGAGTTATTGAGGAGAGAAAAGGAAGCCAATTTTTTCTTCAACATGCACATTTTCTTTGACAATGGAGTGATGGCTTGGGAATATTTAACGCCCGACCTCCAATCTGTAGCTTTTACACTTGGTTTCGCATATTCTATAGCTTGTTCTTAAATTTTCGCAACGTTCCATAACTTGTTTCGCAGCGTCAGCAGCTACCACAACTTTTTGCAACTTCCACAACCTATTCTTTAATTTTTGCAATTTGTTTCGCATATTTTGCAACTACCTTAGCTTCTGAAGCTTTCTGCAACTTGTTCTACAACTTTTCATAGCTTCTTGTAGCTTGTTCTGCAACTTTTGCAACATGTTCTTTAATTTTTGAAATTATTTTTACAAATTTTGTAGCTCCTATAACTTATGCAGCTTTCTGCAACTTGTTCGACAACTTTCCATAGCTTCCGCAACTTGTTCTTCAATTTCCATAACTTTTCGCATCTTCTGCAACTACCATAACTTCCATAACTTGTTCATGTTTGTTGTCAATTTTGTCATCATGGAACTATTTGGCCAATACTTGGTTACTTATCTAAGGGTAGATCTAAACATTGTTCTCCATTCAAGTTTGTTATCTTTGTTAATGTTGAACAACTATGGTATATCCTGGTTTCCCTCCTGCGGAGTCTTAGGGTCTTTTCTTGCTTGATAGGCTATGAAACTTACAATTAGTTAGTCTCTCTATTATGGTTTAACTTGGTTCACTAGAAGCAGGTTAACCATGGAAAATTTTGTACATATTATTTTGCTTTGTTTAATAGAAGGATCATGCTCTTAGTTACAAAAATAAAATGTATCTATCATCACAAAATTATCCTAATGAAATGCATAAAACCATAGATAAAAAAAACCATTAGTTATTGCAAAACAAACATCCACATAAGAATTAACTAATTAGTACAAGAAGAAACCCCTTTTTTAACATCCAAACGCATTTAATTTATATAATACCACATTCTAAGTTCATATGGCCAATCATCATATCATGCAACCTATCATTTGGTACCACAACACTATAAAGATCAAACAACATGAAACAACCAATTTTTATCTTCAATACATCCATCACTCATCCCTATATTTAAATTCATTCGTTTTAACTATCATTCGACTCAAGCTAGATCATGTCTTTTTGCTATTGCAATCCGTCGAGGAATTATTTTCTGTTCATAACATGCAGCATCATGGATATGGTATGACTAGCAAACTATTCCGTAGTGGTGCAACTATCGATATTTTTTGAACTAAGGACATCCATTGGCAAGTCTAGTAATGGGTGGCCCTCTAATAGTACAAGTTAGATTGGATTATAGTTTCATATGCCATCACAACCTTCACAATATCACTACCATGTATAGGGTATCGTTTCTCGTGGTATATAGTCTCATCATAATTTTCATTGATTATCATGACCTTCACTTTGTGGATTATGATTTGTTAGAAAGAACACATTGTATATATTGTCTCTTATGATCTAAAAAATACGTAACTTCTCACCATGCATTCATATGTGGACGCCTTGTGCATTTGTATATACACTTCTCAACACTTCACCATAGCCATTTCTCTTACACATATAGTATGCTTTGAATACGTGATATTATATCATAGTTTTTCTTATATAAAGTATATTGTCTTTTTTTTATTTATAAATATATTGATACATTCCTTCTTCTTTTATTATTTGTTTCTTCCTCATCCCTCTTACTAGATTTTAAGTGCATCTTACTTGATCTTTACAAATATGATCTTGGTGGAAGGAAATTATGAAAAGAAAATAGAATCTATAACCTTATTTTTTTAATATATAACTATCATACTATATCACAAATATACACAATTAAACATTATATATTATCTTAGTTCAGATATAGTAAAAGCATTAAAATCTATGTATAAGCTCAGATCATAAATACTCACTATGTAACATTAAATATATATAAATGCATAATAGCCATTTCATCTTAAAATTTAAAATGATATAATATAAATGTCTATTATAGTAACAAGTATTTCATTTCAATTTATAATCTCTTAAGCAAATACTATACTTTTACTTTTATAATAAAGTATTATTAGATTCATTATACTTAATATAACATAAATTTAAACTCATTATTCTTTATAAACTAATCACATAACTCTCTATCCTTATGAATTTAGTTTAATATGATCTCAAAGTGGAGTTTTTCTATAACTTTGAGTTAGTTTAGAAGTTGGAAAATAAATCCATATCTAGGTGATTCAAGCTTATTCTTAGTACGGTGGATAATTTGAAATGATAAACTTATTTAGAATGGTCAAAGTGTTAATTTATGTATATTGTTTTGGTCACATAATTAGTTACATGTAGTCTCTCCCATTTGAAAACTTTCTCCATTATTAGAGAAACTCTAACCTCTACACTTTTTGTTTTTGTTTTGTTTTGTGTGTGTATAATTTCAAGACATAAATTTCACTTAAAAAAAAATCTCCTTGGAAAATAAAGCGTAATTCTATTATATATATATATATTTTCAATTGTGGTTCACTCCCCCCCCATCGGGGCTTGCTACGTCCACAGGAAGACGTCAGAGGGGACCCACCCGAAGGGGCCTCACCCCATTCACTCTAATTACAGAGCTAACCAGATGGGGACATCAAGTGAGCCCCATATATAGCAATGTATAGCCACCAGGGGATTTGACCCTGAGATCTTTTGCTCACGACTTACAACACTCGAACACTTGAGATTGCCCACTGGGATAAAGCACAGTTCTATTATATAAATATATAAAACCACATTTTCCCAAGAAAATTCCTTATATCGAAATTGTTCGAAATGCGCCTCTAGAGCGAAAGCATCATGATCTAGCAATCGACTGACTGAGCTCCAAAGTTGGAAAAAACTATACATAGAATTGAAGACACTTTCCAAAAAACTACCCATGAGACAGGGCATTCTTCCATAATAGCAAAAACAAAAACAAAAAATTCGTGCAAAAGGATAGTCCCAAACCCCAACAAGAAGGACGACAAACCTCAAGAGGGTGAAGCACGGGGAAGCTATGCTTGAAATAATCCCTTGTTAGTTCTTTGTCTTCCAACCCAAACATCTAGTATTGCCTGGTCCCTTGCCATAACAAGATTTGATATACGACCTCGCAACTGAGGAGAGCGCTTAAGAGATTTCCACTGCGTTAAGTCTCTACGAGACCCATCCACTAAGGAGCAAAATGGTTTATATAGAGTAATTTTGAAATATACACTAGCAAAATGTGATTCGTCTTTTTTATGTTCAACTCTTCAACTAACTAAAATATATTCGTAAGAATAAGATTACCTTCACTCCAACCATATATTATACACCTTATTTTATATATGTAATCATCTCATGTATTTCCCTTGCAACCTAAAAATTAATGTCACTAATGTTAATCACAAAACCCTCTATCACATTTTTATAGTGTCTCAATGTATTCGAATTCAAGTTTTATTATATGTTATTTTACTTTATCTTTTTACCTCTACATTTTTTAAGTTCCATACATTTCATATAATTTTCCATACATATTAGAGTAATATTTAATAAGTTACCAAAACTCTTTACAACTCTCTTAATGATCACTGTGTTAGAAAATAAGAAAGAAGCACATAAGAAGAACAATTTACAACTCTCTTAATGATCATTGTGTTAGAAAATAAGAAAGAAGCACATAAGAAAAACAATTTACAACTCTCTTAATGATCATTGTGTTAGAAAATAAGAAACAAGCAGATAAGAAGAACGAGTGTTTTACATAGAAACCCGAGTTACTCAAACCTTTAAATAGGCTTCATCATGTGATAAAACTAGGGGAAAATACCATAGATTACCCAATGCCATAACTCTCTCTCTCTCTCTCTCATCCTTTGAATATAACCGTGTGTGTGTGTGTGTGTGTGTGTGTGTGTGAGAGAGAGAGAGAGAGAGAGAGAGAGAGAGAGAGAGAGAGAGAGAGAGAGAGAGAGAGAGAGAGAGAGNAAGTGCATATCTCATCTCTCCATTTTATTAAGTGATATATCCCATAATTTTGAGCTCACATAATTCCTCCAATAAATTTGACATGTTTCCATCTAGTTTATCCCTTATATACAATGTAATTTGCTTCTATTCTTATACCTTTGATTAATGATGCGTGGAAATGCCACCCATTGAGTTGTTTTCTAAACATAATATTATTTTTGTTGCGATGACCCTAAAATATTTTCATTACTTTTCTCTCTATACAAATGCAATTTTAAAAAACGCGCAACCCATAATTCCTTTTGCATCATCACAACTAGAAACTCGATAAATATGTCAGAACAATTATGACAAAATAATATGTATGAGCATAATCACCATGCAACAAATCAACAATAATGTTTGTATGAGATATTACTCCCTTATGACATCTATACAAAATACCTTGGCAAGTTAAACTACAAATTAAAATTTCTAACATATTGAAAAAAAGTGACTATGGTTTATATTTAAACTTGATTTTTCTTGGAAATGCCTATAGTAAGGCTAGAAAATGGAAGCAACGCCCAAAATAAATAATCATAACAAAACCTCCATGTACGAAAAACACTCTAGCATGCTAGAATATCAATAGTATAATATTTGTCCATGCATGTTTCATAGGTGTTCAAGTAGACCTAATATTTCATATAAGCTTATTGCTTGCAAAGTAAGATTAATAGTATAGTATTTCTACATACATGTTTCACAATTTTTTTTTATTTAACAAAAATGAGTGATTTTTTTTATCTTATAAAAAAAGAGGTCTAGACTAACCAAAAGACCTATTATTATAAAATTGCTCCATGTAGACTGATCATAGTAGTTCATATAATTTTTGGAGCTATATTCAAAACCTATTACCAAAAGGTTACATTCTTTAAAATTCCACTAGTAGCTAAAATCTTGATTGGTATAGATTCTAATAAAAGTACTAGATAACGAAATGCATTTACACTGAATTGGTCATCATAATAGAGGTGTGAATCGTGGAGTTCTAAAAGATTTGGAATTTATTATGTATTCAAAGAGAACCAAGGAGGAAGAACTTCCTCAACATCATTCTTCTCGTCTAAATTCCTCTCATATTCATCTGTATACCCAATACAAGAAAACTGTATTTCATTCTTTAGCATCCAAGGATTAGGATTCATATCTTTAACAGGATCCTGCCCAGTGTTCTTCAATTCTTTGAGTTCTTGTTCATAAGCCTTGAATTTACCTTTCCTAATTTCGATCTCAAGATTTTTGTTTATCACTCTCGTTTTCATTTGATTGACCTGGAATTCTAGGTAATCACACTGGACATTGACAAGCAACTGGCCCCTAACAATGCGTTCCTCCCAAGCTTTTTGCCTTTTTACTAAATTCTGAATATCAAATTCTCTATTTCGCTTCTTCCCATTATGACTTTTCTCAGACAACTTCTTAGTATTATATTTATTGTCAATCTCCCAATCCATTGCTTGTAAAAAATTAACTACCGATTGATAAAACTTGACCTAAGAAGTGTTAAAATAGAGGGTCTGATAGCAAATTCCAATGCTAAAATGATTTCAAAATAATAACATAGACCGAGTAGGCCCCAATGAGATTTCCCCCATAATATCATCTCAATAAACACACTTAATACAATTCCAAACTTAAAGTAGCAAACAATATGATGAAATGTGTCCTCAACTTTCCACACAGCCTCGACAATCTTGTATTTGTTACTATTTCATGAATAATTGACCCAAAATTTGTTACTATTTCACAAACAAGAGCCACGAGGTGGCAATGTCCTCGACAATAGCAATTGTTTTTTAAGGGAAGAAAATTTGCAGTTGCATGAAGATATTATGAGTTGGTATTGTTAAATTGAGAATTATTGTCTTTGACAAGTTCTTCATTGCATGTTTTATAAACTCATAGTTATTTTATTTAAATATCATTCAATTTAATATGTATCATCATTAACTATCTTACCTATAAATAGTAAAAAACAAATAATGTATTATAAATAGTAAAAAAAAAAGTCACATAAGATATAAATTGTCATGTAATGTTCTTGTTTGAACCAAAAGCATACTTATTATTTATCATGTAAAGTAATTATTTGTTATTTATATTAAAGATAATAATATAAACTTTTAGATTTAAAAATAATATTATAAAAATATATTTCTATTAAATAAAATTATCAATTATTTAGGATTAAATTGATGAGGATTTCTCATTCAATTCTTTTTGAATTTACCACTCAACTAAGATAAATCATTACATCTCATAGAAGGAGTTGGATCAATAGCTTGGATTATTAAGGCCAAATTGTATGAGACCAAGATGAACATATTGATAACAATGATCCAACCTATATTGTATATTTTCTCACTGATAAGAGCAAGCATAAACATGATCAAGGGTAATTAGAATAAACATAAACATGTTGATTAAGAGTAATTGGAATAGTGGGAGAAACACATATAATCTTTTGACTAGCTCTGTGACATATACTATTTCTTAAGATTAAGTATGTGACATATACTATTTCTTAATATTAAGTATAAGATTAATAGGAAATGAAAAATAAATTTCCACCTTGTAAGCCTTTGTTTTATCTCCAAAACAAAACTTCACACATTGCTTTTCCTTTATCATATCTATATGATAGAGACATTGACTAACACTTTGACACAATTCTATTTCTTAAGATAAGTATTTCATTATCATATCTATATGATAGAAACATCTAGTAACACATATTTTGATTTATAGCATATTCTAGTAAAAATGAATATTGTTCAAATAGAAAATGGTAGTTTCTTTAGAAAATAATAGTATAGACCCTAAACCATAACATAACATTGGTTATAATAAAAATTAAACTTCAACCTTCTGAGCCTTTGTTTTATGTCTAAAAGACACATAATTTCTCATTACTAAATATCCAATGAACCAAAGTGAGGAAGTTAGTTGAATATTCTCAGAAGCTATATTGCCATAATTACATATGTCATGGATATATTGAATATATCATGATACTTTCCTTAAGGAAATATATTGACATTAAAATAGTGTGATATATTTATACATTCAATATATTGCGAACATATTGTGAGTTGATAGAATATATAAACCTTCTCCTTGAAAACACACCGAAACTAGTGATTAAAGTTGTGGATTGGATTTTTTGGGCTCATTGGATTTACCTTTTTCATTTAGGCTGACACCTCTCAGAATACACACATGACAATACACACTTGCAATATAGAATGTCACTTATAGTGATGGAAATGACAACGAGATTACCAGGCGACTGTTTCCAATGGAGTGGTAGGGATTATAAATGGCGCTCAGCGCAGCTGCTTTTGGTATGAAGAAGAAATTGAATACCATCTTTGTTTTTGTTTGGAGTGGCAGGGATTCGAAACCGTGCTAAGGGCAGCTGCTTTTATGAAGAAGAAATTGATTACAATATTCGCTGTTGTTTGGACTGGCAGGGATTCGAAACCGTGCTCAGCGCAGCTGCTTTTAGTATGAAGAAAAAATTGAATACAATCTGTTTCGCCGTAAATTTGTAAATTTTGTAAACCTACTGAATAACTTATCATAATTTTTTTTTGCATCACACAAATTTCCTAGCTTGAATGTGTTTTTGTTGTTTTTGCTATGAAAAAGAAATTGAATACAATCTTAGCTGGTCTTTCACCGTAAATAGATAATTGTTGTAGACCTGCGGAACTGAATTATAATAACTTACCATTGATTTTTGCATCGCAGAGATTTCCTAGTTTGAATGTGGATATATAAGAATTTCTTTGTTTATCCACCAAATAATAAGAAAATGCTTCACGTTCTAGAGAACACAAGCCAGAGAGATCTTAATACAATATCATTTGTTTTACATATATCTATATATATATATGAGGAAGCAATAAAATAATCATTAGTAAAAATTTATAAGGATTTCTTTGTTTATTTGGTTGGTTACAACTAGTAAGAAAATGCTTCACGTTATGGAGAGCACAAGCCAGAGAGAAGGGAGATCATTTTTACAGATGTCGTGGGAGAGGAAGGATGGTTTCAAACTCTGGGATTTTTGTTCAAAAATTATGGGAGAGACCAGTAAGAAGGAAACACAAAAAAGAATGGAGGTCGGGCGACCTCCATGGAATGGTGGAGGAGAGACCAGGAAAGAAGATGGAATTGCAGGGCGGTTGGAGCATTCTTTAGTAGAGGAACAAGACTGTCAATAGTAAGAGCCCTCTATATTTATGATTTTTTCAATATGTTTCATTACTGTGAGGAATTGAAAGTTAAATATTTTACTGGTACATTTTCATTAAATATTTACTCTCCTTTCTCCGAGACATGATCCCAACTAATTTAGATGATCATCCACTGTTATAGCACTGCATTCAAGGGAAGGTGATTGCAATTAAGACTGGTACAAAACCACATCTCACTTCTCCATTAAAAAAGCACAACTCTTGTAAAATAAAAGATGCGTTGAAATAAAGGGCCATCAAAATCACATCAAAATACAACACCATTTTGTCACAAAATAGGGCCAAATCTGGTCACACTTTGCAGTACAATATCTCACTACATTCCTCACTAAAAGCCTCCTTCTAGGTTAAAAAGATTTGCAACTATGAAAATTTGCATTTCTAAACATTTACATTCCAGTCAAAGTTTAATTATTCAAAGCTTATACAATATTTATGCTTAGAAAAGGGATCCAGAATAATCAAAACAAGAAAAAATTCTCAATGAGATAGGTTTCCCGAAAACTCAGCAGCTGTGGCAATGGCTCCCCCAGTTATTGCTGCTTGAACAACACGATCATGCCGAGGGTTAGAGTCAGTGAGAGACAATGCCGCACCAGCAAGTGCTCCTCCTAACAGCGCATTTTTCTTCACAGATTAAAACAACCAAAAATAGTCATTTCAAGCAACGTCATATCATAATCAATAATATCTATTGATTAGAGATCATCATTTTTTCACCCAGTCATGAACACCATGTGCCTATTGCATTGCATATATGCCATTCCCGATTTCATAAACACCACGTGCCCCTTGCATGCCATATGTCATTCCTGAGTATACTCCAGCTACCAAACCTGCAATACAGCCCCATTGCAGAGATTGTTTACAAACGGAACACTTCTGAAAATATAGACAAATTTCTAAGTTTTTAACATAAAAAACAACAAATGGAAGTTTTTGTTTCGTGAAATGAATAGCCCCAAATATCTTTGAAAGCAATAGCAGGAGCACGAAAAAGACACAGAAGAATGGTTGTAGCATGAGCACACCGCGAACACACATTAAACAACAACGAAGGTGCTTTAGCTTTGTATCCGATTTTAATATATCTTGAATGGATGTTTTAAAGAAGCAAAATGTTTTAAAAGAAGTATAAAGGAATAATTTAACACATTGAAACCATTTTCAATTCCCTAAATGCAAAAATCTGTTCAAATATCTTGTTTGGCCAAAATATACATCTTGTTTTGAAAGACAAGATTTTTTTATTGTAATATTCATGGTTTTTTTTATTGTAATATTCGTGGTTTTTCCATAGGACGGGCCTGCTAAATGGATTAGAATTTATGGAAGTTCGATCTGAACCATTTGTATCTTCCTAAAAAATATACCCCAATTCTAATTATCAAATAAAGCAATCTAACCATCTAAAAAATACTATATGTTTTCTCCAATGCAAAAATATTATCAAAATGGATTGACTTTGAAAAGAAAAGAAAAAATCCGACCTCAAAGTCATCATTTTGTCCAGATCTGGATCAGGAAATCACTAGCTTAAGAAATCTGGAACTGTATAAACAGATAATAAGGATATTGTATAATTATTTGCACCCATAGAGACCAACACATTTAAACACTGATAACACAGCCAACGGTAATCAGGCACCTCATAAAAGGGTAAAGAAAAGAAAGGAAACCGTGTAAGGCCTTTCACATAGCGAAAATTTGTACCCGATTTCATCTTAAGAGCATTATAGACCCTAGCAGAAATTGGAATTTCACTCTCTAAAACGAAGACTTATTCAATTTAAAATAGTGCTTAACAATACGTAAATAGAGGCACAGATAAAAGTATGTAAGTCGTAACAGAGAAAAATGCCTAGATTTATGACCACGGAAGCTAGTAAACCAACCCCAACAGAGTTCATATATTACTCAAAATGTATCACATTTCCAACCAAATCAATAAAATTGGCATCTCAACCATCATAAATAAAGGTGCATAAAGAAAAGGCACAGAATCCCTAACAGAGCTAGAGGTGCGCCTAAACAATAGAAACAAAAGCCAAATATTTAAATTCTTCAAAGGAACAAAGCTTCCAAACGTGACAGACATTAGAGAAATATCTTCAGGTGAAAACACAAAAGACACGCAGAAACGCTTACAATTATTTTAAATTATAGAATCTGCACTCACAAATGCCAGAGATCTTACACTCAAGAACACCAAAACCCTGTAAAACTTTATTGGGCATTCAGGAAAGCCTCTTTAGATGAAGCCGTTGCAAGACGGGACCTCGACCGAATGAAGGAATATACAATAAAGAAGGATTTGTTGTATGGTTTTTTCAGAATTCTTAAATGTATAGTTTTTTTTGTGTATATATTAATATACAGAGACTAACACAATTAATAATGTTTACAACACCTGTTTGCTAGGTCTTGCCACTAAAAACCCAAGGCAAACTGCAGAGGGAATACAATGTTCTTCTATCGCAAGGCTTGCCTACACTTAAAATTTGCAAGAATTGATGCATGCAACCGGCTTTAGTTAGTCTGTACAGAGAATGTTATGGCCATGTTCGATGTCTCAGTGATTACTCAAAGCAAGTATGCATGCAGAACTCAAGACAAGCTCCAACGTTCCACCATTGCTACAAAGCTCCTCTCAGTAGCCTCAAAACCAATCCCAACAAACAACAACAATTTTCCAACTAACATTCGGGCTTCAAACTCCAATAATTCAATTTCGGGAGGTTCATGCAGCAAGACACAGGAGGAACCTTGAAAACACAAAGCAAAAAGCTGCCTTCATTATCAAAGAAAAAATAGTTCAGGAATGTATGAAAAGTTGGGGAAATTGCAGACAGAACGAGAGCAACCGAGTGACAAACCTTAACCAGGAATGCCGAACGAGAATTTGTACCATTAAATGCCCCTTGAACATGACACTAAGCTAACAGATGCTATCAAGCTAGGATGGGAAAAAATGAACTTGCAGAGCTACCATCATGCGAAATCTGAAAGCATTAAATGAACCTGTAGAGCTACCATCATGCGAAATCTGAAAAATCTGAAAGTAGAACGAGAGCAACGGAGTGACAAACCTTAACCAGCAATGCCACTAAACAAGAATTTGTACCATTAAATGCCCCTTGAACATGACAGTAAGCTAACAGGTGCTATCAATATAGGACGGGAATAAATGAACCTGCAAAGCTACCATCATGCGAAATCTGAAAGCATTAAATGAACCTGCAGAGCTACCATCATGCCAAATCTGAAAGTATTATAGAAGCATTGCTGATATCAGTACGCCGCCGGGTTGTGCAGCACACAAATCCAAGGCAACGTCATCTCACTAGACCAATAATAAGTTAAAAAAATAGACATTTAATAAATTAAAAAAATTAAAAAAATACTAAACCTTAGTTTAAATTCTATGTTTTTTTTAGAGCACTACAAAATACTCCAAATAATCCTCCTGTGCGATTCATATATATCCCCGTGTCGGGGACATAATAAGTGACCCAAAATAAAAACGGATAACAAGTGTCAGAAGTCCAATATAAAAACTCAAACCAATTTTTAGATGTATATAGATTCAACAAAATGATCCCGATAGAGTAACAGACATAGAAACCAACGTTATATCTTCGTCTTTCCGAACGGTCTCTACTCTCCAGAAGGGAAAATGAATCTCACAAGAAATTAGCGTCTGAAATTCAATGTTGTTCTTTTCAAAAGATAACAAACATCTGAAGCACTTATTTGCGAAGACATGAAACAAAACCCCTACCTCTTGTTCTCCAATCCCTAGCTAAGATGATCTGCTACTCGTCCAGGAAATATTAGAACTGTTACACCATAAATTGAAATTGCCCAGAAGAGGTTAATAGAGCATTTAAGGGCTTCCATTATTTCTTTGATGATCTATAATTGATTAATCCGTACTAAAAGCATCAAATTTCCTGTTTGGAGCACATGGGTGGTATATTTTTCATGCACGTTCTCACACTCAAGCTTTATATCAAATCTTATATCCCTGGTGTTCATTAATACAAGAAATTGATTTGAATTCAATTGCATGTTATTAACCTGCCATCTGGAGTCCGAAGCTCGAGATCCATTTCTTCGCATTTGTAAGCAAAGGATAAATCATTTTAAGGAATTTGCCAATAACATGCTTCTTCCCTGCATATGCTCAACTTACCTTGCTCAAGATTACAAGCTAAGTTTGCAGAGTTCTTGAGACATGAAATACCTTTACATCTTCAAACTCCGACAACAAATGCAATACTCTCTTTATTATGTTGGAGCTTTTTTAGTGATTATATATTGAATGAATATCATAGAGTCTCTCATCATGATTATTTGTCTTATCTTGTTATGTGATGCTCCTATGAGTCCTTGCTAAAGAGCAAGGGCTTTTGCTTGATTATCTGAAATTCCTCCAAATCTCCATGAGCATTTATGCTTCATATTTCTTTCAGGGTCAAAATTCACTCTCCCCCTTGCACTTGCCACCCTTGGGTTATTCTTTGATGCCCCATCAAAGAACAATATATGACATTCTTATTATCAATCCAATAATCCAACTTTGATGGCTTTACTCTCAATAACCAAGTTACTTTTTTCTTTACCTTTGATAACCTCGTGACTACTTTGATCTGAAGGCGCCAAACGATTTTGAATCCATTGCCTTTCTTCAATATCTAAATATTTATCCCTTCGTTTGATTTCAACTGTTGAATTTTAACCCAATTTTAAATCCTCATAATTATTCACATCGATTCTCCAAATTACAAATATTTCATCCCACAATTTCATTGCATAATCAATATTCACTCGCAATGGAAATAAAACAAGGATCACTAAAAGATAACCATGCACAAGAGATAGAAATATTTTGTCTTGGGAAACCCAAACGGGAGAAAACCCAACAAACTGTTTTCAGAAGAAATTAATCCAGTTCAAGTACAATACCAAACATGAAGTTGAGCCCTATCACAAGATTAGGTTCACCCTCTTTCACAAGAAACCCTAACAAGAGTAGATAATATTCCAAGAGAAACAAGAGAATAAGAGAACCCCAAAATTATGCGTCTTTCCTTTGTTAGGTCTTCCTTAGAGGCTCACACTTGCTGAGAGAAGAAGATGTGTATTGTGAATGTGACAAATGAAGTTTGAGAACACTTCTAATTATATTCTTTAGTTGATTTGATTTTTTTTCACTCTTGAGGCTGACTTGTACTTTTGTCTTCTAGGGCCAATTTCCCCCTTTTATAGGGGTATTTTACCCTTCCTTGCCTTCAACTTTCTCTAGGACTTCTTCAATGCTATCTGGGACTTATTCAATGGATTGTATTAACTTCTTGGGTTATTTCTTCATAATATAAAAGTTCTCCTCGTTGATGTCCATCTCCTCACATGTGGATCACTTTCTTCCATAGAGCTCTAATGTTGATTTGATCATACTTTAAGAAGTACCAAACACTTCTTAGAGCCAATGTCAAATACAACATTAGATTAGAATTTGTCTAATGCACAAGAGGATAACATCCTCTATAACATAGACAAGTCAACTCATTCTACTAAGAATAGATCACTCCCATCATGGAGCACTCCTTCTTGGAGAACACAATGTGACCTCTAGCCTTCTGACACTCAGAGTCAATCTACATTACTAGATTAAGGCTAAGCATTCAAGCCTCGATACACATAGTCAATATTACTCATGACTAATTAGGCCTACGACAGTGACATCCTCTACCAACCATTTGTCAATATTACCCATGAATTCTATGGGAGAATGATCTACAAAATGTTTCCCAATGCTAGAACCATGAAGAAACATCAACATTCCTACTCAGCGACGTAGACATTCTATATCACTCCAAGACACCTACTTGGTGAGAATATATTTTATAAGAGATATAACTCACTCTTGACTTACAGAAGACATGAACGACTTTTGTTACTCACAAGGCATATGACTCAATCTTGGCTTATAGAAGATATGACTCACTTTTGTCACTCACGATGTCTGGGCCATTCAATTCATGTGAATGTATGCCTGCTCATCTATAGAACCATCACGATGTCTCGACCATTCACCTCATGTGAATTTCTGCCACTCATATGTAAAATCATCACGACGCTTGGGCCACTCATCTCGTACGACTGTCTGCTAACCATCACCATGTCTAGGCCATTCTTTTTTCATGAATGCACGCATGCTCATCTATAAGACCATCACGGTGATGAAAATCCATCAACTCCCTCTCACTTAGAGAATCATTTTCCATCATTCCAAGCTTGTCCCTAAAGTATACAAACTTTGCCTTGGATAGAGGCTTGGTGTGAATGTCGATTATCTGCTCATCTGTGGATATGTACTAGAGCTTTACTACTCCCTTCTACATCATGTCTCAAATGAAGTGTTATTTGATCTTAATATGCTTCGACCTATCATGGAACAATAGATTTTTGAAATCTTGACATAACTTTGATTGTCATAATGTATCGTGGTCGTCCCTAACTCCTTATCAAATAACCTTGCAACAATCTTTCAAAGCCACACTACTTCACAACTTGCAACATTGGTTGCATAATACTCTGTTTCTATTATATTGAGTGCGAAAGAGGTTTGTTTCTTGCTAAACCAAGATATCATGGTTGATCCTAGGCTGAAGCAACACCCTAAGATGCTCTTTATGTCCATTGTAGTCCTCTCAATTAGAATATCTATATAGCTTTTGCAGCTCCACTTCATCACTTAAGACATCTCTTAGATCATATCCAATTGTGCCATGCAGTTACCTCAACATATATTTTATTGCAACCCAATATACATGCCTCGACTAAACCATACATTGGATCATGGTGTTCACTGCAAAGCAAATGTCTCATCAAGTATCCGATCAATTTCCTGTACATCACCAAATCTAAATATGAAGCAGAATCACTCAACTTCTCTAGATATGCACATCAAGGGATCCACTAGATATGAATTTGAAGCGGAATCGATCAGCTTCTCTAGACTTGTCTCCATAAGTATAGTCATAAATTTGTAGTCCATCATCTTTAATCTCTTAGGATCTCAAATGTGTACACCATCTGATTGAGCAAGAGCTCATCTTGGTTTCTGCCACACCTCTAATCCCAAGAGGTAATGCATCAAGCAAATATCCCTCGTCAAAAACTTAGATGCCAACTCCCTCTTACAGTCAACACTGAGCATCTCTATTCATGCAATGGAACAAATAATCAATCATACAACACCAAGATCAACTGTTTACCGTCAACAACCTTTTATTAAAGGTTGGAATCCACATCACGCTTAGTGAAGTCCAAGCTTATCAAGTACATGTTTATCTTGGCATACCAAGTCACAGGTGCCTACTTAAGTCTGTATAAAGTTTTCTTTATCATCAATAAGCTGCGCTACAACAACTCAATTTGTGTGGGAGCATACTACTCCTTTTGAATCTGAGTATCTCGCTCCCTCTCCATCTAGAATCTTTGCACTCTCTGCATTTGAGTACCCTGCACTGAAGCAACCTGCTTCCTTTTGCACTTATTGATATTTGTGTATTCATTTGTGTCATCTCCATCAAGCGGGTTTGTTGAGACAATCCTATCGCTCTTATAAGAACACTGAATAATATTCATGATTCCCTTTGAGGCCACAAATTGGCTGTCCTTCATGAGTAATCTCTGATGCTAATCAAAACTACATGTTTGATCTTGTAGATCCATTTGGAAGCCATCTTTGACTTCCCTTGTGATCTCATAACTATCTCCCTGAAACTATCACTTGGAGTTATATGCCTTCTTGCATCTTGTAAGGTATTACGAAGCTATGCTGGCCTCTTCCTAGTCATGCATCAACTTTTAACAAATCCACTAGTTATGTTGGATCTATTGTCTTGTCCTTATAGTCAGAAGGATGATCATTATACTAGAGGGACATTCATACTCTGGGGACTCCTGCTCCTCACTATCAAGTTCCATGTGAAGTCTTCTACAATCTTTGTCCTCTTCTTCCTTGGCACATGGGTGTATGTTGGACAACCAAGGATTCTTTATGGATTCACTCCTACAAATTCTTTATCAAGAGTCAATACCTGGTGAGGACACTTGATATGAGCATAATTGTTGTACTTCATATATCACGTATCATTGTTTCCATAATCTTTACAATCTACCTATTCATGACAAAAATGTCCACAATGGTTTACTAGTACTAGATTAAACAATTATGCTATTCATCAATAAAATAATAATTCAATTTAAGCAAATAAAACTTATTGCACAAAGTATAAAATACTTACATTTGTTTGTTTTGTGGGCTCATTCTTGATCTCTATCTCGTAGAAATCACTAGAGTTTCTGGAACTGTACTCTTCTTCATTTTATGATATGAAGGTTTGATCTTCTTCTTCATCAAGTCCTGAACATCATGGAACTTGCATAAGTCTTCATCTTAGATCTTCATGTCTCTTGGAGAGAATTATACATAGTACAAGGATACATCTAAGCATTCCATTGTCATTGGTCCACACATTTCTGAATGCACTATATTCGAGATTCCCTTGGATTTACTATCATTGTTGAGTAAAGATCCCTTGGCATTCTTGCCAATTGTATAGCCCTTGTAGATACCTCCATGTGATAATTGAAGCTTTTGGAATACTTAGAAGTACTCTTTGTAGTTTTCAACAAATTTTGCTTCTTCTTGTTTTCTTTTGAGGTGGAAGTTCATCAACATTAGTTGTTGATGCATGATGTTTTCTCTTCGTTTTCCTTTGAGGACATTAAGTAACATAGTGACCAAATGTGTTACAATTGAAGCATTTCATCTTAGAAAGGTCCTTCTTCTTCTAAGTTTGAATTGGGTCTGATTTTTCACTTGCATCTCTCTTCTTAAACTTTCTTTTTCTTCCTTTTCCTTTCTTCCTAGGACACTCAAATGCATAGTGTCTATATTCATGACAATGGAAGCACTCAACCTTTGAAAGATCCTTCTTCTGTTCTTGGGTTGTCATGTACCTAGAAGCACCACTATCCATTGACGATATGTCATTGCTATATGAAATAACACCATTAAGAGCATAGAAAAAAGAATATTGGAGTTCATCTCTAATCTCAGCATCATCCAACTTGTCTTTTACTCTGGACACCATTTTGACAAAATATGAAAATCTAACCTAAAACCTTAGTAGGAGCTAAGTGAAAAAATGAAGTTTGGCAAAGCTGAAATTTGCCTCCACAAATAAATGCACCCTCCTAGGGTGAGCTCCAGAACACTAAATTTTAGTCCAATTTGTGTCTAGAAAAGTTAAAAACTGGAAGCCCTAAATTCTTGATAGAAATTAAGTCAAAATTGAAAATTCACAAAACTGATATATACTTCCACAGATAATTGCTCCTTCCTAGGGAGAGTTCCACTAACTTATTTTTAAGTTCAAGCTACGGCGAGAGGTTTCCCAACTTGAAAGACCTAGTTTCCAGATTAGGACATAAACAGTCTCTGGAAAAGGCATATATTGAGAACTTCTCTAATACTAATGTTGAATTTTAATCCAATTTTCAATCCGTGATAATTATTTACAATGATTATTCAAACAAATATTTCATCCCACAATATCATTTCATAATCAATATTCACTTTTAGCAGAAATGAAACAAGGATCACTGAAAGATAACCATGCACAAGAGGCACAAAGATTTACTTTGGGAAACCCAAACGGGAAAAAACCCAACAAAAAATTCTCAAAAAAAATTAATCCAATTCAAGTAAAATACCAAACATGAAGTTTATCGCTAACACAATATGAGGATCACCCTCCTTCACAAGAAACCCTAAAAATGGTAGATAATCTTCCAAGAGAAACAAGAGAATAAGAGAACCCCAAAATTATGCTTATTGCATTTGCTACGCGTTCCTTGGAGGTGCACACTTGTGGAGAGAAGAAGATGTGTATTGTGAATGTGACAAATGAAGTGTGAGAACACTTCTATTCTTCAACTGACTCGTTTTTCACTCTTGAGGATGACTTGTGCTTTTGTATTCTAGGGTAAATTTCCCCATTTTACTGGGGCTTTTTCCCCTTTCTTTCCTTCAACTTTCTCTAGGAATTCTTCAACAGTTTGTCTTGAATTATTGGGTTGTTTATTAATCATAGAAAAGCTCTCCTCGTTGATGTCCATCTCCTCACATGTAGATCACTTTCTTCCATAGATATTTAATGTTGACTTGACCATATTGTAAGAAGTCTCGGGCACTTCTTAGAGCCAATGTCAAATACAACATTAGATTAGACTTTGTCTAGTATACAAGAGGATAAGATCCTCTATAACATAAACAAGTCAACTCACTCTATTAAGAATATATCACTCCTATTATGGAGTACTCCTTCTTCGGGAACACAATGTGACCTATATCCTTCCGACACTCATAGTCAATCCACATGACTAGATAAATCCTAAGCATCCTAGTCTCAATACACATACTCAATATTACTCATGACTAATTAGGGCTATAATGAGGCCATCCTCTACCAACCATTGGTCGATATTACCCATGACCTTTATATTCCTGGATTCAGTCGAGTAATATGATAGTACTGTAAGAGTAAAATCCCCGACATAACTGCAGAAACCTTGTTCTGGAAGTCCCCATAAGATATCTCGGGTGAGACCTCATATGCGTCGCAGGTGTTGTTGACAGAGTTTTCCTCTACCGGCACGATATTTTGGGTCTTGTTGACAAACAAAGGATGTGAATCTGGGTTGACCAAAAGTACGCCAAAAAATGATTATGTTGTCGGGACCGTGAATCATTCTGATGGGGATATGTTTTGGCACCCAATGAAGCCGAAAATTCAAGATTGGGTTGATTATAAAGCACTAGAGTTTGCATGGGAAGAAAGTGAAGGATCACGACTGAGCCCGACTAAATGGTTGGAGCAATAACTTTACACAAACATTCATGAAATTTTATTTAGTGAATTTCCCATCATATTGCATGAGTGGTTATTGAAGTTTGCAACCCAAAGGAAAATTTTCCAAGGAGGAGACCCAACAGAGTGGACTATTGAGCTGATCTAGCGGCTGAAACGGGTGAGGGATCCTATATCTAGGGCTGTCAATTTTTGGGTTGAAAGTATTTTGGGTGGATATATCACAAAAATTGCAATCGACACAATTAAGTCATACTGTAGCAGGGATTTCTCCTTGCTACAGGGGCAGGAATGGCTCCCTTCTGTCTATAGGACAGAAGGGTAGGTTCCTGCTTGGAAAAAGACTGAAAGGAAAAACAGAATGTAAAGAACAAAAATAAAAGCAAAGATGGAAGAGAAATAATGGAGAACCCCTCTGCAAACAAAGGTTAGGGTTCCGCTTCCAATGACCTGTAAACAATGATTAAGCTACTGTAAACTGGAATACCTGCAAAACAAGTTAGGAAATAAACCTGCAAATGAAATCATGGGTTAGAAAACAAAGAAACTACTAAGCAAATAAACAAAACAAGAAAACACAGTTATACCTTCTCTTTGGGTGGAAATGGGCCACCATGCCCTAGCTTGTGGAAGCACCTCTCTTGGATGCGAGAGCTATGGCTCAATGAAGATGGAGGAGAGGGAGTGTGGGTGGCTTGAGAGACAAAGGGTCTCAAGGCATCCACGGGTAGCATAACAGTATGCAAGGGAGAAGTGTTTTGAGAGTAACCCGCCACCCTCCTTTTATAGCTTTTTTTTGGGGTTTTAGGGTTTTAAGCCCGTGGTCCGGGCTTTAGCCCCTTCTACCCTAATTTTAGCTCCTTTTAGGGTTTTAGCCCCTTTTTGGGGGCTTTAGCTCCTAGGAGAGTATTTTAGGCTCCTTTTTGGGGTTTTAAGCCCTTTTCTTCATCCTTAAGCATTTTTGAGGGTGTGGGGGTCTAATGGAGGGTCGTGAAGTGGTGTCCTTGGGTGGTGTAGGTCATGGAGAGCTTAGTGAAGGAATTTTCAGGTTAACAAATTGCCCCTTGATGTGTGAGGGTAGGAGCACATCGTATGGCCAATGGACATCATAGGATTTGCTGCGGTGAGGTGGTGCTTCCGGAGCTGGGGCATGGTGGCTTTTGGTTTTTGTATTAATATGGTTCCCATCAATGGGTGAGATACAAATAATGTGTGACATGTATATGGATGAGGCAGGCATCCCCATGCTTATGATAATGTCAAAAGAATAATTTGATATATGCTCTAAAATACAAGAGCCGATCATATACAACTGATGATACAATAATGGTTGCCTCAATGTGAGGCTGAATACAATACTGATCTGATACATTGGACCCATGGCATTCTCATGAAATGCTATTTCTTCATTACTGGCGGTCTGCTAGATCTGGAACGATACATAGCTGTGTGGACTCGTTGATTGAGAGTCAGAGTCTCTGTGGTACAAGTATGCTGCATCAACCATAAAGGTATATCGAAGCACTACTAGGGCTTCTGAACACTGTCTCCAACGCAACCTGGAAATCACAAGGGACATAACCTGTTTAGGTCCCTTGAATAGACTCATCAATGTGCTAGAGTCAGGTGACATCTGGGGCCTTTGACCAAGTACTATGTAGACCAAAACCTGTATGAATCTCAACGGTGTGATGATGTAGTTGGAGTCAACCACATGAGAAACAACCATCCCGAGAGGCACTAAATACTCCTCTCAAGTGGTCCAAGGAACTCATCAATGAGGTTAATGAAACTAGGATATAGGGACCTCTGGGTCTATCCTCTGGAATATATCTGTTGTCATCGATAGAGGGAGACTTTCCCCTAGTCAAGGCAATGATGTTTCCTTGACCAGGAGCACGAGGGAGATAACCGAAAGGTGTGGAACAATATGCGGACTGGCCCATTGAATGGGGGGGGGGGGGGGGGGGGGGGGGGGAAATACTTGAACAGGGGCAGGGGGAGTGTGGTGGACACAAACTTTCTTTGTTCAGAGTATGACGGCAGGGCGGACCAGGTAGCAAATGAAACTTGACTCATGGGAATGGGATCATAGTTGTAATACTGGGAATGTCACTGCAGATGGGAAATACTTGGAAGAGGTAGACACTTTTGATATTGATGGGATACACGGAAGACACATTGCAGAGTACTCTGAACAAAGGCGACCCATTGTGGGAATGCTGCAAAATTGTTTTCTGTGGGCTGGTGTCTAGGGACACCGTTATAGTACGATCTCGTGGATTTTTGGTGAGCCCAAGAAAGTAAATGCTCGATGGTGCTTTCAATTTTAGAGAGTCTGAAAAGACGAAGAAGACTCTAGTGGAAGCTATTTTTCGTTGGTAGTCTCCTGTGCCCGAAAAAGGATAAAAGTATACATGGAGAGCTCACCCATCCTATAGGGGATGAGAGACTTCTTTACCGTTGGTAGTCCAATCAGGCCGAAAAAGGTTAAGCCTATACTGACTGGACGGTCATTCAGATACTTTTACGAGCATGAACGAAACCATGTTTTCTCGGAAATATTTTCTTGATGAGAAGGCTGGAAAAGAGCTTAACGACAACCCGTGGTGAGCTTTTTCGTAAAGTGCGGCCCCTCTGTCCGAGAAAGCATAAAAGTATGCAGAGGGGAACGGTCTTGGCTTGAATACGCCAAGGTGGTCCTTTTCAATTGATGGTCTACATGGTCCACAAAAGGAGGTAAACGAGACAATGTAGATGCCCTTTCCTATACTTTAATGAGCGGGAAAAGAAGCAATTGCACTCGGCTATCTTTTCATTGTTTTAAGGAGTCAGAAAAGAGCTTAAACGAAACTCCAGTGTGGTTAACCAATTGCGGTGGCACAGGAAGTGCCCCATGTCGAGACGGTGGACAGAGGTCCAAAGGTCATCCACGCAGTATGGACGGAGTAGAAGGCTCTCAAACATACCAATACATGCACGGGATAGATTGCGGCAGAGGCTCACGAGTCGGTGCGAAAAAGGCACGCATACCGAGGTGGCTCTCGGACAGAGGTCAGGAGAGCATGTGTGTGTGTTGCAGTGGATGGATTTGATTACATATGATGTGAGTGCAAGTCTGGGGCACTTACATGCCAAATACATGCAAAAAATAAATCGTTTTGTGGACAATGGTCCAGAAGTTCGCGTAAGGTGCGGTGGATGGAAGAGACAACTATGTGTTAAAATACAAAATAAAAGTAAAAAATAGCATTCCTTAACGGGCGGTGGCCCGAGAACTCACCTGAGTAGAGATCAGGAAGTGTGATACAAGTACAGGTCCGTAGACACTCGCATCGTCATGTCATGTCTCATAAATCAAGGTGACTTGTGGGAAATGGTCCCGAAATTAATTTGTTAAACATGAGATGATGGTCTCATAAAGAGATAGAAATTTGGGCCCAGAGTGGTGAGAGTTGTCTCAAACAGGTTCCGAGTGACTTTGGATTAGCAGCTAATGGTGCTGCCCCTGAATGGGGGTCTTTGATTTGTGGTAAAAACATCTCAAAACAAAAAAAGCAAAAAAACTATGCTATAAGGGACTCATAGTGGTTATATTAGGCATAGACTCTCTTGAGGTGGAGCCCGTTGCACGACTTCTTCAAGAGTCGACCATCTGAGTCAGTGAAGAGGTATGTCCCCTTGTTGAGACAAAGGTCATTGGCAAGGTGGGATGACGAAATCTGGTCTTTTATGGGAAGAACCGATTCCAGACTATGGTTTAAAGGGAGTGGGGTAGAATCGAAGGTGGTCTTACAGATCTCCCTGTCATCACGTAAGTGGTGTCGGGATAGATCAGGTGGATCTTCCACAGCCGTCGAGATGGAAGGGAAACTGGTGCTAGATATCATGAAAATGGTATTGGTTGTGGCTTTGGTTGCCATGCCCCCAGTCTCTGTTGGAGGAAGAGGGGCAGGCTTGGAGACGGGAGGAGTATTTGATGGACCTGGAGGTAGGTGCAACATCATCTCAATTGGATGGACATGAGTCAACACATCCTGGGGCCTTAGAGGTAGGGTAGGGGTTCAAGGTACCACACAGGATCTCCCATTGTGAAATCCTATAGATTGCGGGTTTCCAAGACAGACTTACTGATGATCTCAGATGGTAGGAAAAGGAAAGAAAAAAGAAAAAGGAAAAGGAAAATGTTGATCGGGAATGAACCCCACTGTTTCCCTGGTAATTGAGGTTGAGGTTGCAACTGAGGTTGTGGATGTGGCTAGGGAAACAACGGAAGAGACAGGTCTGATGGACCGTCAGTGATGGTGGAGACAAGAGGGTCTGTAGAACTGGACATCATGTAAATGGACATGGTGTCTGACGAAGGAGGTGGTGGGTGGACTTCTTCGATCAAGGTGATTTCAGACTCAAGGGAATGTTGACGGAGGTCAACCAGAGCCATTCGAAATTTGGGCAAGTCTTGGCAATGGTGAGAGTAATGTCCATACAATCCGCAAAGGGCGCAAGCATGGTTTGTTCTCAATGCCTTGTTTCTGACTATTGGCGCGGTTGGAAGTTCAACCACAGGGAGGTTTTCGGTTGTATCGATGGCATCCAAATGAACACTGATCGTTGGAATTTAAAGGCAATTCTGAGTTGGATGGCCCTGTTGTTCGCAGATGGCGCAAGGCGAGATCTGTCGAGGTTATGTGGTGGCTTTGGTGTTCTTGCCCCTGGCCCTTTTTAGGTGGGGCAGTGCAGGTGCGGTGGTTGGTTTTTGTGGATCGGGTGGAGGATGGGACTTGACCGCAATGGGCTGCACAGGTGTTAAGAATACTTGGGGTATCAATGGTTGAGTTGGTGGATCAAGATACCACACTAGAATGCCCAATGTAAAGTTGGGTAGGTTTAAGGTGGCCATTACCGGCTTGCTCATGACACTAGGCGGGGGGAAGAGGAAGGGGATCATATGGACTGGAGATGAGCCCAGATAACTCCCTGACGGTTGCATGTGGGGATGCTGTGTGAAATGCTGCTGCTGTGGGTGATGTTGCGGTTGCTATTGGTGTTGCGCCCGCGGACGATGTTGTGGTTGTGGTTGGGGCTGCGGCTACGGTGGTTGTTTGGGTGCAGCGGTGCTAGATGAGACCATGCATAAGTCTGCAGTCTCATTTTGTGTTGGTGGTGGTGACACTAACGGGAAAGGAGCCATCATGGTGGTATCGGCAAACAACCCAGGGCCCACATTCAAAAATGGGGAGGCTTGCGTGTTTTCAACCATGGTGTTGATTGCAGGGATGACATTGGTGTGTGTAGTCAGCCCTTGTGGCTCAATAGTGGTGATGGTCGGGATAACGTTGGGAGGTGCCGTTAAGCCTTGCAGATCATGATAAGTGATTTGATCATCCGTCACAATCTTCCCTTTGTGGGGGAACATCATGAGATGGAAGACAATTGATGCGGCAGTTTGCATGGCGTACATATAAATTCTCCCGAGGAGAAGGTTATAGTCCAGTTGAGCATTGACGACTTCTATGTCGATTAACACTGTCTTCCCAGCTAATCTGATGGGGACATGGGGGAGGATTCCTTGGGCTTTAGTGGGATGTCCATCATAAGCTCGCAGAGTTGTGGAGGATGGTTGCAGAATTGATGATCCAAGTTTCTGCCAAACCAGGGTGGACATAACGCACGTGGATGCCCCCTCATCCACTATGCACCAGTGCATAACCAGGTTTTGGATAGACACCGAGATTTGGAAGGCGATGGTGGATGGCATGCATGGTTTTTCGTTCTCCGTGTCGAATGTGATCAACTTAGAGTCGGAGGGGTCTACTGCCCCAAGGGCGGCTAGTAAGGGTTTCCGCAATGTTGGGCACATTTTAAGTACCTCAAGAGCGGACATGGCGGTTGGTGTTTGGGACAAATCATCCACAATGCTATAGCTGACTGCAGCTCTAGCCATGGTGTTATTGTCAATCCTACGTACGGGGGGGCACGGGAATGGGGGTAACTGAAGAGGTAGGTTCACTGTTTTGGACGTTGAGGCCACGATGTGTCAGCGGGTTCAGTGGTGGTACCGTACTGATTCCATCTAGTTTGCAAGTTGACCTCTTCAGTCGTCATGGCTAGTAGGTGGTGAACACCTATTTCGGCCGTGGGAGGTGCCCCCGGAGCATTGGGATTGGGTTGGGGAGGGGGTGTGGTTTCCACCAACCCTTAGATCGGTAGTGGGTTTTGAAGCACCATAGGAAGAGGTCCTTGTGGTGCTAGGTTGGGTTGGGCTTGATTTGCAGCATTGGCGGCCTATTGAACCTCGTTCTGAATGGCCTGCTTAGCTTGACCCATGAGGGGACACTTGAATGTGTAGTGCCCATAAACATCACAGAGTGTGCACGGTTGGTTTGTGCACAACGGGGCGTTGCGTCTTGGTGCATTTGGTCGTGGGGGGTTTTGAGCTGGCCGGTTTGCCGCGACATTGTTGGGAGGGTTCGGTTGTTGAACACCTCCCTGTGGTTGGTTATTGGATTGGTTTCGAGGCCAATTATTTCTATATTGTCCTTGTTGGTTGTTGGGGGCAGGCTTGTTGGGACGGTTTTGTTGTGCGAACACTTGTCCCAATGGAGCAGCTGGAGTGGGGGCGGGAGCTTGAACTGGTTGCACTGGTGGTGCATAGTAAATTTATGGGGGTGGTGGTGCCACAAATGTGGGCATTTTCCCCACATACTATTGTGTTGTCCAAGCCATGGCCTAAGCCTGTTGTGGTGGTGCAGGCTGTGCATAGGAAGTTGTTGCTCCGGACTAGGACATCATTCTAGCATAGTCTGGAGCTTGGTTTTGGTAAGAACCATTAGCAGTGTTGCTTGGTTGTGATGGAACTGCAGGTGGGGTCGGTCAGTGTTGTAGCTGTTGGGAGACCGATCCTATGATGCCATATGCAGCATGGGATGCCCCCAGTGCATCGTGGCAGGAGGTGCCTGCATGGGGAGCATCTGGGATGATGGTATACATGTATCCAGACTAAGCATAGATGAGGTCAAACTGTTGAGCTTTCTGTATGGCCTCTTCTTCGGATTGGGAATGTTTGGATGCGATGTCCTTTGCCATGGGTGGAAGCAAGGTCTTAAGGAACCAATCCAAGAAGATCCTGTTGTCAAGTTGGATTTTGCATAGGCTATGGCGTCGCCGCCACTCATGGATATGGTCGGTTATATGAGTGGAAGTGTTTCGATGGCAGGATAACAGGATCTCCACCCCCTCGTCCTATTTTACGGGGAGTTGGAAATACTGTAGGAACATGAAGGCTAGGGAGTTGAAGTCTAGGTACTTGGCCTGTGGAAGCTCAATGTACCATTTGGCCGCAGCGCCTGTAAGGGTGCGTTGGAATATCCTCAGCCTGATGGAATCGTCTACGATGTTGTTGGATGAGCACCATAGATGGAATGTCATAATATGGTTTTGGGGACATTCCCCTGCCTTGCCTTCAAACTTGGGGATGTCTCATGGCAGCTTAGTTGGCATGGGTGGCCAGAAATATTGGTGGCGGATGGGGTCGTTTGTTAACCGAGCCAAATCAGGCAAGTTAAGATGAGCCATGAAAGGTAGATTTGACCCCAGGTTGATATGAGATGGGGAAGCGATGGTGGTGGGGTTTGCAGGTGCGTAATGCATCTACACAGCTGGGGGTACTTGTGGTGGCACCATTGTGGATGGGCCAATGCCCCCAAGTGTGGTGGGAGGGACCATGTGGGTGGAAGGGACATTGCCCCCATGTATGATAGTAGGGGCGATGTAAGTGGATGGTCCATTGCCCCCCTGTGTGGCAGGAGGGGCGGTGTGTGTGGAGGGGCCATTGCCCCCGTGTGTTGCAAGTGGGCCAGCTTGGATGGTCACCATGGGTGGTGGCAGCTGACTAATGACAGTTTGCATGAGTGTGCTTGGGCCACCTGCAGGGTTGTTGGTGATAGGTTGTGGTATGGATAGGGGTCCACTTGCTATGGATATGCCGAAAAATGGATTCAGGTTGGAACCTGCCATGGGGCTTGATGGTGTAGTATGGAGGTCTGTTTCAAACTGATATGTGTCTGAATCGAAATCAGAGGCTTTGTGGCCTTCTGATGGTGTTGGAGATCGCTGAGAACGGTTTCGACGGTGTCGATTGAGTGTTCCAAATTCTGGTGGTTCGCCTCTTAGGCGTGAGGGATCAATTGTGTTAAATGTTTATCAAACTGATGGGAATGATATTTGGACACTGGTTTCAGTGGCTTCCTATTGGCTGTAGGTGGTCACTCGGCCACCAAGACTGCCAGAAGACAGTGCTTGGCATTTTCCTCATAGGTGTTTCTACTCAATCGGAAGGGGTCGTTGCCTATTTTGCTTGGAAATTCCTCTAAGCGACCAGATACTTAGGGGTTCCTGTGGTACTCCTCACAATGAGTTTTTGGGTAGAGCCCAAGTACTTCGCATAGTTGAAGCAGTCAGGGACTTATGTCCTCAAATACTGCAGATTTGTTTGTACTTAGTGTAAATTGATAAATTTTAAGGCTCTCTCAGCGTCATGAACCGAGTTGGGTTGATTACTTGGTATGGTGTATTTGTTTGTCTGTATTTCTGGTATTTGGTAGCTGCAAATGGTTTATGAATTCATCATATTGTTGTGCATGCAATGAATAATCAGAAATTTGTAAACAAATACAGTTCTTAACCCTGAATGTTTATGTCCTAACTAGATGACTACCTCACACTGATATTCCCCTTCAACCAAGAGAAGGTGCTGGCCTCTCAACACAATGGGCTAAGCCCATCCGTAGATCCACAGGTCACCTCCCAGATGCAAGGTTGGTGAACAAGGAGGACGCTTAGTGCCGTGAGAATCCCTCCTTCGCTACCCCCTCTACCTTCTAGGTCATCTGGTTTTAATGGTTTGGAACAATATTAGTGAAGGGCCTAGATCTATACGAGCTTGCTCTTTGTCGTATCCCAGAATACCTCGGAGGGTGATGACTGGGTAGAGGAGGAAGGGTAAGAAAGACAGTTAGTTTTAGGTTGATTTCAGTTAACCTACATTCATTTGATTAAGCCATTAAAATTTACTTGGAATTTACACATTGTTTGTAAAAGAAATTGCAGGAAATTGAAACAAAAACTGAAATTGACTTACAGTGCTGGACAAAGGTGGCTGAGCCGCACTGAAAGTCCCTATAAGACTGAAATTTAAGATCTATTTGACAGGCCACACATTTCTGATCAAATTTGGAGAGGAGGCCGCAAGATTTTTTCAGAAACAGGCGAGGGGGTCGCACAGATTTCACAGATAGTCGTGGTCTGTGTTTCTGAGTGAAGTCGCACTTTTCGGGGGATTAAGTGCGGCCTGGGCACACCTGTTAGGCCATTAAGTGCACCCTCATCCCCTGTTCAAGCCCGATAAGTCCGACCTGCCCCGGATTTGGGGTTTTTTCTAATCTAGAGTCAGATCTGGCCGACAGTAACTTGTACTGTGGCCAAACTGACTTGGATTTGCCTAGCAGAGGCTTCGGCAAGACTAATAACTGGAAATAAACAAGATCTAAACTGAATTTGACATGAAATTTTAAAAACTAGGGCAAAACTTGAAAAACTTGAAATTTTAAAAATTTGGACCAGGGATCCTATGGGATCGACCTGGTATGGTCGCCAGATCTGTAGCAGGGATTTCTCCTTGCTACAGGGGTAGCAATGGCTCCCTTTTGTCTATAGGACAGAAGGGTAGTTTCCTGCTTGGAAAAAGACTGAAAGGAAAAACAGAATGTAAAGAACAGAAATAAAAGCAAAGATGGAAGAGAAATATGGAGAACCCCTCTACAAACAAAGGTTAGGGTTCCGCTTCCAATGACTTGCAAACAATGTTTAAGCTATTGTAAACTGAAATACCTAAAAAGCAAGTTAGGAAATAAACCTGCAAATGAAATCATGGGTTAGAAAACAAAGAAACTACTAAGCAAATAAACAAAACCAGAAAACACAGTTATACCTTCTCTTTGGGTGGAAATGGGCCACCATGCCCTAGCTTGTGGAAGCACCTCTCTTGGATGGGGGAGTTATGGCTCAATGGAGATGGAGGAGAGGGAGTGTGGGTGGATTGAGAGATAAAGGGTCTCAAGGCATCCACGGGCAGCATAATAGTATGCAAGGGAGGAGTCTTTTGAGAGTGACCCCCACCCTCCTTTTATAGCTTTTTTGGTGTTTTAGGGTTTTAAGCCCTTGGTCTCTGCCCTAATTTTAGCTCCTTTTAGGGTTTTAGCCCCTTTTTGGGGGCTTTAGCTCCTAGGAGAGTATTTTAGGCTCCTTTTTGGGGTTTTTAATCCCTTTTCCTCATCCTTAAGCATTTTTGAGGGTGTGGGGGTCTAATGCAGGGTCATGAAGTGGTGTCCTTGGGTGGTGTAGGTCATGGAGAGCTTAGTGAGGGATTTTTTGGGTTAACAGATTGCCCCCTGATGCGTGAGGGCAGTAGCTCATCGTATGGCTGATGAACATCATAGGATTTGTTGCGTAGAGGTGGTGCTTCCGGGGCTGGGGCATGGTGGCTTTTGGTTTTTGTGTTAATATGGTTCCCATCAATGGGTGAGATACAAATAATGTGTGACATGTATATGGACGAGGCGGGCATCCCCATGCTCGTGACAATGTCAAAAGAATAATTTGATCTATGCTCTAAAATACAAGAGCCGATCATATACAACTAATGAAACAATACTGGTTGCCTCAATGTGAGGCTGAATACAATACTGATTTGGTACATTGGACCCGTGGAATTCTCATGGAATGCTATATATTCATGACTAATGGCCTGCTGGATCTAGGATGGTACATAGCTGTACGGACTCATTGATTGAGAGTCAGAGTCTCTGTGGTACAAGTATGCTGCATCAATCATAAATCTATATAGAAGCACTGCTGGGGCTTCTGAACACTGTCTCCAACGCAACCCAAAAATCACAAGGGACATAACCTGTTTAGGTCCCTTGAATAGACTCATCAATGTGCTAAAGTCAAGTGACATCTGGAGTCTTTTACCAAGTACTATGCGGACCAAACCCTGTACGAATCTCAACAGTGCGATGAGGTAGTTGGAGTTGAGCACGTAAGAAACAACCATCTTGAGAGGCACTAAGGACTCCTCTCAAGTGGTCCAAGGAACTCATCAATGAGGTTAATGAAACCAAGATACAGTGACCTCTGGGTCTATCCTGTAGAATATATGTGTTGTCGTCGACAGAGGGAGACCTGTCCCTAGTCAAGGCAAGGATGTTTCCTTGACCAGGAGCGCGAGGGAGATAACCAAAAGGTGTGAGACAATCTGCGGACTGACCCACTGAATGGGGGGGGGGGACGGGGAGGGAAATAATTGAACAGGGGTAGGGGGAGTGTGGTGGACTCAAAATTCCTTTGTTTAGAGTATGACGGCAGGGTGGACCAGGCATCAAATGAAACTTGACTCATGGGAATGGGATCATAGCTGTAATACCGGGAATGTCATTGCATATGGGAAATACTTGGAAGAGGAGGAAACTTTTGATATTGATGGGATCCAAGGAAGACACATTGCAAAGTACTCTGAACAAAGGTGACCCAAAGGGGGAATGCTGCCAAACTATTTTCTATGGGGTGGTGTCTAGGGACACCGTTATGGTACGATCTCATGGATTTTTGGTGAGCCCAAGAAGGTAAATGCTCAATGGTGCTTTCAATTTTAGAGAGTCTGAAAGCACAGAAAAGACTCCAATGGGGGCTCTTTTTCGTTGGTGGTCTCCTGTGCCCGAAAAAGGATAACAATATACATAGGAGAGCTTGCCCATCCTGTAGGGGATGAGAGACTTCTTTACCGTTGGTAGTCCAATCAGGTTAGAAAAGGTTAAACCTATACTGACTGGACTGTCATTCAGATACTTTTACGAGAATGAACAAAACCAAGTTTGCTCGGCAATCTTTTCATGATGAGAAGGCTGGAAAAGAGCTTAACGACAACCTGTGGTGAGATTTTTCGTAAAGTGCGGCCCCTCTGCCCAAGAAAGCATAAAAGTATGCAGAGGGGAATGGTCTTGGCTTGAGTGTGCCAAGAATGTCCTTTTCAATTGATGGTCCACATGGTCCGCAAAAGGAGATAAATGAGACGATGTAGATGCCCTTTCCTATACTTTAGTGAGCGGGAAAGGAAGAGGTTACAGGGGCATGAATGGCTCCCTTCTGTCTATAGGACAGAAGGGTAGGTTCCTGCTTGGAAAAAGACTAAAAGGAAAAATAGAATGTAAATAATAGAAATAAAAGAAAAGATGGAAGAGAAATAATGGAGAACCCCTCTGCAAACAAAGGTTAGATCTCCGCTTCCAATGACCTGCAAACAATGATTAAGCTACTGTAAAGTGAAATACCTACAAAACAAGTTAGGAAATAAACCTGCAAATGAAATCATGGGTTAGAAAACAAAGAAACTACTAAACAAATAAACAAAACAAGAAAACACAGTTATGCCTTCTCCTTGGGTGGAAATGGGCCACCATGCCCTAGCTTGTGGAAGCACCTCTCTTGGATGGGGGACCTATGGCTCAATGAAGATGGAGGAGAGGGAGTGTGGGTGGCTTGAGAGACAAAGGGTCTCAAGGCATCCACGGGCAGCATAACAGTATGCAAGGGAGAAGTGTTTTGAGAGTGACCCCCCACCCTCTTATAGTTTTTTTTGGGGTTTTAGGGTTTTAAGCCCTTGGTCCGGGCTTTAGCCCCTTTTTTGGGATTTTAGCCCCTTTCGCCCTAATTTTATCTCCTTTTAGGGTTTTATCCCCTTTTTGGGGGCTTTAGCTGCTAGGAGAGTATTTTAGGCTCCTTTTTGGGGTTTTTAAGCCCTTTTCTTCATCCTTAAGCATTTTTGAGGGTGTGGGGGTCTAATGGAGGGTCATGAAGTGGTGTCCTTGGGTGGTGTAGGTCATGGAGAGCTTAGTGAGGGATTTTTTGGGTTAACACATACAGTGAAGCAAAAAGAGAAATTTTCCAAGGTCCTAGAGGTAGGTATCTGAAAGCCTTGAAATTGTGGATTAAGATGTTTGTATGTGAGAAAGGGATCTTAAGAATGGAGTTCAATGAGTAAATATTTGTGCACGGAGACCCGAGATATGTCACAAGAAATATTGTGAACATAATGGATGGGGATAAACCGAGATGTTTCATGGTAGTAGCGAGACTGAGCTAGAAGGTGGACGCTTAAGGAGTGGAAAAATATTTTGGTTGGGAAAGAGAAGAAGGACTGCGATAAGAAGAGGAAGTTGCAGTGCGACCGAAGGATAGGACTACGAATTGGAATCACACCTCGTTGGAGGATCTTATGACTAAGAAGAGGATTACTAGTTGATATCTGAAGAAGATGAAGAATAAGAAGCACTAGATCTAGATCAAAATCACAACATACCCGCGACCCCATGTACATTACCTAAGGTAAGATCTAAAAATAGTTCACCCAGTGTTTTTGCTAATTAGACTAACACTATTAGTGGAAATAACAGACAGGGAACTCCCACTAGTGGAATTTTTAATTTATACATTGCATTAGATCTAGACAAGATTGATAGATGAATTTAATAAACCAAAGTCCGAGTCGGAGTGCATTACGGAGTTGAAAGAAATTAAACAGTTACCTATAGAGTCTGTTTGGGAATTTGACCAAATATTCAAGACTTTGATGGCCAAAGTAAGTTTTCAAATGTCGGACGTCCAACGCAAATAATGGTTTATTGCAACGATGTTGCAGCATATCCATGTCCCATTAATGGAACAAAAAATTGTATCACAGAGCGAGGCTCTTAAGCTCGACATGAAGTTAGAAGCCTCACCAGTCAGAGAAATTGGTGTAGGAATGATGCAGATATAGTCGAAGCCCACCAATCTTATGTTGCGGCTACAGGATATTAAGAAAGTGAAGGAGGTACAAGAATAACTATGTTGTACCAGATGAAGAACCAAAGGGAATCATAAAGACAAATGTCTGACACTTATGAATTATGTCAAATCAAGAGCACCAAATCTAATGAATTCAAAAGGGATGCCTTGGTGTCGAATATGTCATACTAGAGGAAATCAGTCAAAAGAATGATTATAGTTACATAAAATCGTTAGTGCTCTAGCTAGTATATACTGTAAGCTTTGTAGGTCCCTGGGCCACGATGAGAAAGACTGCAGAGCATATTAGTTGCTGCAACAAAAAACAGTCGACACGTACCTGATGAAGAATGATGAACAAATGTAGGTTGAGCATGCTTAGGTACAATTTCCTTAGAACTAGTACCCTCAAGCTCAATACCCATAGGAACAATACCCTCAACCGATGGGGGGCGGACTTTTGAAGATGAGGAGGATGATTTGGTCACAAAATAGGCCATGCTATATGTTATAATTGTGGACAACCTGGAAATTTTTCCATAGTTTGCACAAATCCTACCACGACATGTTCATATTGCAAGTATTTTGATCATAATGTCGAGGAATTTCCTCGTTTTATTGTGAAATGGCAGGCCAGGAATGTGGGAAATCAGAAACCACCTCAGAATCCCAATCTGAACATACAAAAGATCTATGCTGAACCAAGGGAACCAAGTATTGTCGCCGTAACAAGAGGAGGTGCTGCGACTAGAGACGATCAAGGAGCAGCATATGTGTTGGTATATTTAACTGAAGGGACGTGTCTACATCCTATATTTCCTTAACTACAGGGAGGGTGATTCCTGTTGACATAATATATGCAATAATGGACAATTTCCTGAGATTTCTACACTTTTTCAAAGGAGAGAGAGAGAGGGAAGGGAGGAGGTTACCTCTTACAGTGTTCGATTTGGTGAAGATTGTTTTGCTCCAGCCTCCATGGCCTTTAGGCCTCCATTAGTAGCATCTAGCTAGCTCCTTACCTCTAGCTCTTAAAAAACTTCAAAAAAGCATGAAATCTATCTACTAAATGCTACAAAAAATACATGAAACAAACATGGATTGAAACACAATATTTAGAGGAAATTTGAATTGCATCATATTAAGTTAAGAGGAAAGTGATTACATCCAAATAATGGGTGAATCACTTTCTCCCTGGCTTTGAACTACCCCTCTCCATCAATGCCAATGATCAAAGAAACTAGGATGTGCAAGAAAGGTTCTATCTATCTTCTCATTCCTCTAGCATGCCTTTGCTCTCTAATTTGTCCTCCTTAATTCACCTCACATGCCTTCCATTTATAGGATTGGGATTTGAGCATCCCATCTTTGATAATGAATGTGGGATTTATGATTCTTGAAGGTTTTGAGTATTTCCTTCAAAAAACCCACTTTCCTTAGTTTTTGGGCATTTCAACTTGATTTTCAGTATTTTTAGGACAATTAATGCCCATATTAAGCATTGTTCACTATGTGAGTTATAGGAACTGGGATTTAGCCCTTAAGTGGTCATGGACTTGGCCTCTTTAGAGCCACCTTGTCTTCAAACATTTCTTCCTTTGTGGAACTAGTGGTCAATTGTTCAAAAACTTTGATCTTCATGTTGCAGGTGAAGTAAAATATTGTTTTTAGACCAACACTCTCAAGGGTGTTAATTTTATTGTTAACAATATGGACAACCGCGAGTGCGACAAAAAACACAAAAGAAGGTACCATTTGATGTAAAAAAAATATTCCTAGAATCACAACAAGAATGATTCGACAGAAATCAAGCGTCGACCTCTACAGCTATATCGTCTAAATAACCAATCCTAGAAATTCCTGAGAGATTTGACCAGCTATTTTGAAAGAAATCAGTGGAAAAGGTTTATAAACTGAAAGAATTATTTCAACGTTGTTTAGAACTAATACAAGATAAATATGTTGTAGCAGAATCGACAACTTTGATAAAAGAGCCTCAATAAGATGTGCAATTAGACAGGAGGGTTAACCATATTGGGAAAAGATTGAAGACTGGTCATGAACTGAGAATGACTTCCTAAGTAGGAGATTATGACATGGACTACATTATTCTATACTTGAAAACTGATGTGGACATTATTACTAGAAAAATTTGGGAGAGTATGGGAAATCCAAGACTAGTATGGTCTCTTGTTCAAATCATATTAGCAAATCAGTCGAAGGTTTTACCTATCTATCGACTGAGTCAGGTTCATGTCGAGATAGAAGGACTTATCAATTATACATACTTTGAGGTGATTACCATTGTTAATGATGCATATCTGTATCCTGCGCTTCTAGGGATTGGCTGGGCCATTGATAACCAAACTATTATCGATTTCAAGAAAAGGATATAACATTTGAAGACGACGAAATAAGGGTAGTCGCACCGCTTGATCCTCTAGAAGGCCAGATATTTGTCAAGCAAGTAAATAATGAAGGATAAGATGGATACTTAGACCATATCTATAATATCACTTCTACAATGGATGATTATGTGAATTCAACAAGCGATGAGAAACTCAGCTGGCGAAACGTTAGCTCCTACACATCGGATTATGGAGAATGCTTAGAAAACTGGTAGAACCGATTGCATGAAATGTCAATGAGAAGATGTGTAAGAATCACACAATACATGCGACAGGTAGGTATCGAGGTATGTGATCTACCTACCTATGAAGGCTTTCCTATCCTGGAATGTTTTCTGGGAGAATTTGAAGAAAAAGTCACAGAACCTCAGCGACTGTCAGCTTTGGACTTTGCATTGAAGGCTACACCTTCCAGATGGTGGGTCACACATAAACAATCTATCTCAGAATGGCCCCATTGTCGGAGATTGATGGAAATATGGTTTTGTGAGAAGGTGATATACATTGGCAAATAATACACAAGACTCACTGGCCTTGTCGATCACATTAAACATTGTTGTGCGACATGGGAAGCATGTTCACAACAGGAATCGGTCCAGCAGATCATACATACATTGGACATGATACCAAGGAGTTGGTATACATTGGTGAAGTTTCCACGAGGAATAATAGAATGGGTAGATTTAGATTCTAGTTCCACCCATATGTTTGAATTTGTTGATGATCATCCATTTATTGAGGTTGCGTTGCAAGTGATTAAGAGTAAGATATTTGAATCTATTTCAGTGTTGATGACAATTTTTAATCAGAGCAACGCGATAGTCCAACATTGAATAGAATGCTATAATGTAATAGGGGAACCAGATGATGATGATCCACATGACATAACCATCCTTGAATTTAAAGGCACTCGCACAGTGGAAGGATCAGGATTGTCAAGCGACAAGTTTTTGAATCCATTGAAGGTAAATAAAGTAAACATTGTCTCCCCAGAGAATTGAAAGTTTTCTAATATTGGGGATTGTTGGGACAATGAAACTATTGTTAATATCACAAACCTACTACATGAGTTTCAATACCTGTTTCCCACTAAGTTTTCTGAAATGAAGGGTATTGTCGAATACCTTAGAGAAATGAAGATTCCATTCAAGCCCAACGTAAATCCTGTCAAGCAGTGACCGTATCGGCTCAACCCCAGGTACAAAGAAAAAGTAAAGACAAAGTTAGATCGAATGCTAGATGTGGGAATCATAGAAGTTGTTGAAGAATCTAAGTGGATCATCCCGATGGTGGTACGAGATAAGAAAACTACTGGTGAAGTGCGTATTTGTGTTGACCTAAAGAAGCTGAATGATGCCTACTTGCACGACCCATTTCTGACTTCGTTTACAAAAGAAGTATTGGAGAGTGTTAGGGGTTGAGAAGTCTATTCATTTAATGATGAATTCTATGGTTACCATCAGATCACAATTGCGAAGGAATATCGACACAAAACAACCTTTGCGATAGAATGAAGATGTTTCCAGTATACAGCTATGCCCCTTCGACTTAAGAATGCTCCTGCTATATTTTCCAGGATAGTCATGGCCGCTTTCAAATATTTTATTCACAAGTTTCTTGAAGTCTATTTTGATGATTGAATGGTGTTTGGGATTATAAAAGGTCATTTTGAGAGCCTAAGAATGATGCTAGAACAATGTTGACATTATCAATTTTCTCTGAATATAAATAAGTGTATTTTCTGTTCCCCTTTTAGAATTCTGTTGGGTCGCGTCGTTTGTAGCAATAGAATCTTGGTCGACACTGTTAAAATTGCGATCATCATCAAAATACCACCACCAATGACAATAAATCAGTTGATAATGACTCTGAGACATATAGGGTATTATCAGAAGTTTATTAGAGGTTATGTAGAGGTGACTGCTCCTATGGAGAAATTATTGAAAAATGATGTTAAGTTTCGATGGACTGAACAATGCTAAGAGAGTTTGGATGTCCTGAAGAATAAGATGGTTACTGCACCCATAATAATTTTGCCAGATTGAAGGAAGGATTTTCATGTACATGTCGATGCATCGTCTGTCGCACTCGATGCTGTACTAGAAAAACTTGGTGAAGGTTGCGTTGATCATCCTATTTCCTTTGCTAGCGGAAAATTATCAACAATAGAGAAGAATTATACCACGACAAAAAGAGAAGGCTTAGCTATGGTATATGCACTTCAAAAATTCTGACACTATCTGTTGGGTGGGAATTTTAAGATGTACACAAACCATTCTACATTAAAATACCTGGTCCATAAGTCAGTGTCAGGGAGAAGATATATCGATGGCAAATCCTCTTCCGAGAATTTGACTTTGCGATCATTGTTAAGCTGGTTCGACTGAATCTAGGACTTGACCATTTGTTGAGGTTAAAAAGTGGAGAAGATCTTGGTAATATTAATGACAGTATCCCGATGCACAATTATTTGAAGTTAATATGTTTGATGATCATTATCGAGATATTATAAACTTATTAATCATGAAATATGCACCAATCGGATTCACTACAATGCAGAAGAAAGATTCAGTTATTAGAGTTGCAGATTTTTAGTTGATCCCTGGACAGTTATACAAAATGGGACCAAATGAAATTCTTCGTCGTTGTGTATTGGAACATGAGCAACCAATGATTTTAAATGAGGCATATGCTAGTGACATAGGATTCCATTATGATCTAAAAGTTACCATGCACAATGTCTTGTAGGCAGGATTTTGGTGGCCTACACTACATGTCGATGCTGGATAATATTGTTGCAACTTTGATATCTGCTAGAGAATTGGAAAGCCATCACAATGAGATGAAATTTCGTTAGTACCTTGGATAACTTTACAGGCATTCAAAAAATGGGATATTGATTTTGTCGGACCTATTAATCTGCAAGGTAGAAGAACATGTGCATGCTACATTATCACTGTGACATATTACTTGACTGGATGGGCTAAAGCAACGCCAATCGAGGATCGTACTGCTGCGATCGCTGCCAGATTTTTGTTTGACAATGTAATGTCCCCATTTGAATGCCCAAATATTTTTATAAGTGATTAGGGAACACAGCTTATAAATCAGTTTATCGACATATTAACTGAAGAATTTTAGATTCAACACCGGAAGACGACACCGTATCACCCACAAGCAAATGGTGTTGTCGAGGCCTTCAATAAGATTATGGAGAATGCATTGATGAAGATCTCTAATGATAAAAAGGATGATTGGGATCAAAAGATACTTGCAATCCTATGGGCTTATTTCACGACCTACAAAAATATGACAGGACAAACTCCATTTAGACTAGTTTATGGACAAGAAGTTGTCATGCCGATGGAGTATATTGTACCCAGTATAAGGATAGATCCGATTATTGAAATGACCGATGTTGGCACTATAGAAGAAATATTATTGCAATTGGTCCAATTGGAGGAAGAGCGCTTTGTCACAGGCTATCATCAGAATGTCAAGAAGGATCGAGAGAAAGCTTGGCATGACTAAAATATCAAGAATAAGCAATTTCACATTGAATATCTTGTTCTCTTGTATGCCAATAAGTTTTTGAAGCATCCTAGAAAGATTAGAACAAATTGGTTTGGACCATATATTGTCATTCAAATCACTGAAGGAGGAGCGATGCAATTGAAGAAGTTATATCGAACACCTTTCAAAAGATTGATGAATGGAAGTCAACTAAATCCTTACAAGGATAGACGCAATTTGGCTGACTGAGAGTCCGGAAAGAGTTAAAAAAAAAAAAAAATTTCACAAATTTATAAGTGTTGTTTCTGCATGTTATTTCTCCAAAAATTATGAGCGTTTTTGTTTCAATTTTAGGAAGTGTTGGTCACAGACTGTCTGCCTCTCGCAGAGAAAGAAAAGTGTCACAAAATGTCTGCCTATCGCAAAGAAATAAAAATTGTCATAGAAGAAAAATTAGTGTATACTCTCTGTCTGTTGTAAGGAAAGAACTGTGTTGCAGAACATATGCCTAACACAAGAAAAGAATTGTTGTCGCACAATGAATTTTGGTCTCAAGTGACAATTGGCCAACAGTTAATTTAAGGACGTGGGAGATTTCAGCGGCATAATTTTTGGTCACCTTCGCCATTAATGCAAGATAACTACCAATTGAACTTACAGATGAAGTGATGGTTTAATTGGCGGTTTCCTTGCAATGATTACAAAGATTGCTCTATGTGATGAAAATCGCTGCCACCTTTCCATTTATTGCTTGATTGTGCGACTTAACGCCAGATTGAATGGGTATACATATATCATGTTGGCATTGAAGTTTCATTCATCCTATTGCATCCAACTGAGTACGCTGAACTGTTTTTCCACAACTATCATGAGTTGAATTTATTTTTTACAAGAGTATGGTCATTTCTATCTCTAGTACAAGAACCGTTTAAGAATAGGGTCTTAAGATTTTGTCGCCCATGCCAATGATGCAAGACACCGCAGATGTGGTTTCACAGTCACTCAGGGTTGAAGAAAAAGATGCACAGTGGCTGGTAATTCCTCCATTTTTTATATGACCAGACCCACTCAGTACATCAAAGTGGAGGCGTTCTACCATTCAAAAACCATCGGAAACAACACCTCCACTAGAGGATGAAGCAAAAGGGTTGTCATCCATGCTGCCATATTTTGTTACACCAAAGTTAGTATATGCGCCTAAGGTTAGAATGGGTAAAAATTTCTGGTAACGCCTATTGTATCGAAAGGAGTTTGGGTAACGCCTAGGTAAGGAGCTAGAATTGGTAAAAGTATTCATTGGTAATGACTGTTGTATCAAGAGGTGTTCGGGTAACGATAAATATTATTCCGAATCTGCAGAATATGGGATTTATCGATCACAGCTTGCGCAAATTTCCAAAACTGGAAATGGACAGATACATGACTATTGTTCGAGAAATAGAGGATGTCCCCATCCACATGGTTCCAATGGAATGGGCAAGAGGATTAGATAAATTTGGCCTACTGTCACTAATGCACATGCCACATTTTGGTCGCACAATAGAAGTGAATGTTTGTGTCAATTGGCTGCTCATATGTTTCCGCTCGACCGAAATATTTTAGTGGACGTTGAGATGATAGCGTCAACTACAGGAGTCCCTATTGCAAGAATCAACTTGTTGACCTATTTCTTGAATGAACTATTAGTAGATGCTGAAGAAGTACAGGAAAAAAGGCATCCCATTTCATTATTCTTGGCTACTAATTTTGATTTCTTTTGATGCATGGGCAGAGCCACCAAACTATGAAGGGGTAGATGTGCCAGTCCCATACCGAGGAGCTTGATAGTAGAATCTCTAGTTCGACAAAGAGAAACTTGAGTGGAAAAAATATAATAATGTTGAATTCTTTTTACAAGGAGAGGCCCTTTGGTATTATATAAGGAAGCATTCCAGAATCACCAACGAATCCGTTAAATGGTTTTGAAATGTCATAATATTTTCATTTGGGGCCCATCATATCTTTTTGCAGCCTTGACAGGACCGGCAAAACCAATCGCTAGCGAGACAGTTTTAGCTATATGTTGTTGAAATTGATGCCATTTTTCAAGATTGACCTACAGAGTGGCAAGTTCCTATCGTAGATGATCAACTATCTATAGAAGAAGAACCGCGATAGGATGACTCAACAACAAAGAAGAATGGAGACCAGGGAGGAGATCCACCAGTGGAAGAAAATTCGAAAATATCTCCCCCTCATAGTCAAGATGAATCCACTGTGACCCCAACAGACCTAGATTTGGGGGATAAGAGAAAGCACTCAATTTTTTTTGAGAAGAGTCGAAAGAAGAGGAAGACTGACTGCTCATCTGAATTTGTTGGATTCACAAATGACGATTGCAATATTTTAACATAAACAACGGCATAAGTTTCCAATGAAAGCTACAAAAAAATGGATGAAAGATAAACATAATTGACAAACAACATAACCAATTTACTCCAGACACTTTGTAAAGCAATAAAAGGAGTTTGAGTGATGGTTGACCAAATTCCATACTTGACTGTGTCGTTGGACCAAGCTGGCCCATATGAAGAATGACCTGTTGAGGAATCATCGATGCTAACTCCACCAATAAAGATTCAAGTATTGGGTCAAGAAATTAACTTAGGCACACCAGAGTTGAATACCATGGTCAAGGACCTTGGTCATGTCACTATGTATATTTATGCGCTACCAATGTATGAAGTGCATGCCATTAAGAATGTTGCAGTAGTAGAAATGAATAATATAGAGTGCGCATTGGTTAATTAGGTCAAGTACTCACACAAATATGTTAATAAGCTAAAGAAAATAGTCCAAGATGTAGAACATAAAGAAAAAACATTGCAATATGACAACCATCTATTGGATGTGGTTGTTACACTGGCTTGTAGCAGTTTCATAGATGAAGGCATCATATAAGAAATGTTTTCAAAATCCAAGGTCTTTTGACTTAGCGAAGTAGCAGAGAGCCTCCGTGAGCGGATTACAGAGCTAGAATTGAAGATAAATCCTAGTACACCTCCAAAGGTACTGGTAGAACAAATAAAAGTAACAACTGAGGCTACGATGAGGATCGGAGAGCCAAAGGAACTTTGTGCCAAAGCGGTCAAGCAAGTTTCTTAATCATGGGATGCTGTGATCGATGATGAAGAATTGGAAAAAGTAATAGGGCAGTTGCATACTGTTGAGGCAGACTTCAACAAACTGAAGAATGATCTAAATAAGTTGTTGACACTAGAGAAAATGGCATAGGCGAACGACATGAAGAAAATACAACAACAAGTAGCACAACTGCGAACACAATAAAAAAAAAGAACCGACTGTGTTGCAGAAATTTAAACAGAAGTAGAAAAAGTTACAGGTATCATTAAGGTTGTACATGAAAAGTTACAACAGGCATTGGGGTCGATAGGAATATCAACTTTGGAATGCATCAATTCTGAACTTGTAGAAAAATTGAAGTCAGTAGAAGAAGAAGTGCGACAGGAAATTGAAGAGGCAGTGAAAATATTTCAAGATTTCCAAAGCAAGGTCACAATTACAGAAGTTTCAGACTGACATGGCTCGAGATGAGCCACAGGTGAGTGTTGGGGGTCTGGTGGCCCTAGGAAAAGTCAATAAGAAACAACCATGATAATGATATGAAAGGTGAACATTCCGATCGCAATATGAGGAAAAGCTGCAACGAAAGGAACCACGACCGAAGATGAATAAAGCAGTTGAAAAGCAGAGTTTGACTGATTTCATGGGAAGAGTTAGCTAGACTAAAATATTGCTTTTAGTAATAAAGAATGATTATATTTTGGGCCGATATTGCCTATTTTTAGATATAACTGGCTGTAATAAAATAGAAAGACATCCTATCGACTTATAGTTGAGGGTAGTCGAAGGTTGGATCAAGAATTGTAATAATGGAAAAGCTTATAAAAGCATCAACCCAAGCTATGTGTGGGTTGGTCGTTATAGTAGTTTGAGGATCACTCAGAGAGAGAGAGAGAGTTTCTTAGTCAAAGAATCGATCCAGGTTGTGTGCGAATCGACCATCTAGAGAGAAAGAGAGACAAAAAATGGAGAGCAAGAGATGAGATATGAATGTATGAATTATAAAGAGTATCAAAATAAGAGTTTGAAAGCTAAGTGCGTAGACCAAAGGTGCCAAACAGATTCTCATGCTAGATGAAGAGCACCTTTGTGGTTTTTCCTAGATGGGTTTCCACGTTATATCTTTTCTCGGTGTGTTTTAAATGTTTATGCTTGTGTCAGATGCTTATCTGTGTGAACGACCTGATATGTATGTGTCACACTAGCCTATCATGAATGTATATTTATATGTGTCGCACCTCAAATAAGTAAAATATATGTTAGTGATTTATGATATTTATCGTTATTTACGTCGACGAAATTGTAAATGACTATCTTTAATCAAAATATGAAAACAAAAGTATAATTCCTGGCTTTAGTCGAGTAATTTGATAGTCCTGTAAGAGTGAAATCCCTGACATAACTGCAAAAACCTAGTACTGATAGTTCCCATAATATATCTCGGGTGAGACCTCATCTGCGTCGCAAGTGTTGCTGGCACAATTTTCCTCTGTTGGGCTGATATATTGGCTCTTGTTGAAAAACAAAGGATCTTAAACTGGGTCGACCGAAAGTACACCAACATTACCTAAAATTATGTCCTCCCAAATTTTTATTCTGCTATCATTACTTGGAAAACATGAATATTGAGATTTGATAATACTTACAGAAGCCTTACATAAGCTTCAAACTTTTAATGCAATTACAATTCTTAAACTCTTGATTTGTAATTCTACTATGGTCCAAAGTAGAGTACTTCCTAGCTATTGCATTTTCCTACCATTCTTAATTTCCAATGGTTATATTCCAAATAATTTTAGCCCCGGGGGCTTTTTTTAGCATCCCAAAATCCCTAATTGCTAGAACTCCTTTGTTCAAAGGAGCCATGAATTGTTTCCAATTGACTAAATGTAATTTTTTATTATTCTCTTTCCCCCCTTGCCAAAAAGACTTTCTATGCAATCTACTTTGTTATACATGCTGACACTAGCAAGATAGAATTATGATATATAGCTAAGGAAGTTAATATAGATTTGATCAATACAACTTTGCCTACCGGATTTAACCATTGAGTGCCCCATTGGTGCATTCACATTTTTATTTTTGCAACAATCACTTTCCAATCCATATATTGAGTTCTCCCAAGGAATATGGGAATTCCTAAGTATACAAACAAATTCCAATCATTATTTGATATGAATCCTATCTTACTAGCTATATTGTTGAGGTTTGTAGCTTACGCATTCCAACCTTATAAAAAAGATTTGTGATTATTAGCTTCACCACCTATAGCCACTAGATATATGTCCATAATGTTTCGAAATCTCCCTGTTGTCACTTCTAAAGCTCCACCTAATAACTTGGTGTCATCAACAAATTGGGAAAGATTAGGTTCCTTGATACCTCTGAATATTTCCTAACCTCCTTTCTTTATCTATCCTTTTTCTTAGGGAGTCATCCTTCAATAATATATAGAAAAGGAGAGAGTGGACATGAATGTATCAACCCTCTTTATCCTTGAAAGAAATCAATGGTTCTTCCATTAATCAAAGCTGTTATTCAGGTTTGAGGTGTTATCAACCCAAATGGCACTTCTCCGTCTGAGTGCCGACACTTCATATGTTGGCACACAAAAGGAAATTTATGGATTGAAGGTTGCCTAAACACTATATATGGGCATGACTTGAGATACATTCACTATCCAACCAGCTTGCCATTTTACCTTTTTATATGTTGATTGCTGTACGCGACTCTTTCCACAGCAACTCGTGTACATACACGACTATCTCCACAGCATCCCGCGTACTGTACATGAGTATCTCCATTGCAACCCGTGTACAGATCTGTACCTGGGTTTCCCTTATAGTAACTCGTGTGTTATACACGGGTTGCTAGTATCAATACTCGCGTACGCATCCATTCGACATTAAAATAATAAAACATGATTAATGGATATTTGTTAAGCCCTAATCGTTAACTATCTTAACTGTCTCAACCTCCTCAATCTTCGAAACTGCTATATTTTCCTAAGTATAAATAGAGGCCTTGGGGAGGGCATTAATTAATCATACTTGGAGAGAAAATTTATGCTGGTGGTATATCTTCAGAAGTATTTAGAGCAGCAGAACTCAGAATCCTTTTCCCCAGTGGAGTTGCCAGTTCTATTGTTTAGGAATAAACACCCTTGTAACCGAGGGTCTGGGGTTACCAACGTACTCTTAAAACTTGCAGACAATCAACTTTAAAGTACAGAAAAGGAATAAGAAGAAATGTTGAACTCACCCGATTAGCGACGGTTGATCCAAGCTTTCTCTTCTCCGGTTCTGCTCCTCTCCAAAGCTTTTAGGGATGCACCTCCTTCACCTACAAAGAGAAAATCCTCCAAGTACAATCTTACACATGTATATATGACAAGTTAGATAAACAATATATAGAGTGCTTAATCATAAATATTTATCAAACCATGATACATGAAAGAGACTCAACACAAAGTTGGAAGAAGGATTCTCTTTATTAACAATAGTGAATGAGATAAGTGAAGGATTCTCCCACAAGCCTAGCAGGTGCTTCTGGTGACATGGTTACTGGGATTCATAGTATACCTACTGTTCCTTCCTCCTTCACACACACTGCCTAGAGTGGTCCGGTAGGATCCTCGCCTTTCGTCCAAGGATTTCCTTGAAATGGGGGGCATATTCCCCCATCCACTCCATACGTAGGCCCATCACCTTATTATGTAGGAGTGCAGTTTGGAAACCATACCTCTTATGGGAAAGATTTTCAAACTCCAGTCTCGTCCCCGTTCATGAGATCTCCCTTTTTGTTGTTTAGTGGAGGGATACCTGGTCCCTTTTTTCAAACCCCAGTTTCGACTGGGACCGCCCGAACCTCTTATACTGCACCTCCCACCCACAATCCTATGGCTTACGGATGGAATCCATTTCAAAGTAATCCATCCACTTCGCAATCGGTGGTAGGGGGAAACCCCACCTTTACATATGGGCATTCGGGGGCAAGTCCCTCTAATCCCCAGACTGGCACTTTTAGTGCTTCATTTCGACCCAAGCTTCTGTTCCTGGAAACGTTAAACTTGCCAAATTTGTCAAAATTGATGAATGAACCGGTGAGGGATGACCCCTCATGGCCACCTGTTCCCACCAAATTGCCATCAGACATCCCAAAATTTGAGGGCAAAGTTGGCGAAGATCCTAGGGCTCATGCCACTACTTTTCATTTATGGTGTTCTTCTAATTCGCTGAATGAAGATTCAGTCAGGTTAAGGATGTTCCAAAGAACCTTAATGAGTACTTCAGCAAAATGGTACATAGAGTTGCCTTCTGTTGCGTTCAATAGTTTTTGGGACTTGGCTAGTGAATTCCTTAGCCACTTTCAGCTTCCCGTCCGATATGTCTTCAGAACGGACTTATCTACCTTCAGGAAGAACAAGGCTACCCACATCTCGGATCACATCCAAGAGCGGAGGAGGCGAAAGAGCCTTATTAAAGCCACTATTCCTCCTGAGTTTTTGCTAGAGTGGTTCCTTAAATCCCTGTTGCCTTACATATCTAAGGACATATCCACTTTAGGAGTGACGAATGAAGAAGAAGCCATTCTCAGGGCCCAACAATTGGATTTGATTTATTGACAATTTGGGATCTTGTATGAGATTATCCCTGAGGCACCGAGGCCTATCCACGATGCAGAGAATCCTAAACCTAGACCCCATACTGATGGTGTGGTTGGCTCCGTAAACTCTCCCACTGTAGAGTTTTTGGCCAAACAGGTTCATCAGCTGTCCGTCAAATATTCTACGGCGGAGGAAACAAAGGCTGCCCCCTCACCCCAAAGTACAAATGTTTTTGTACATACCTATCAGAAGGGCAATCAACAGCCCGATGGGAAGAAGAAGAGAGGAAAGAAAGGGGAGGGAAATCAAAACAAGCAGAAAACCGCGAATAATGTTGATGGGGGCAAGAAAGAAACAAAAAAGGTGGAATTCCTGTGTAAGTTGTGCCATGAGGATCGCCTCACTCACCTTTGTCCCCTTATGGAACAAGCCCAGAAGCTTCTAAAAGCTCAACAACTGGCTGTCATGAAGGATCCTTTTCCATAAGGGCAGAACTCTGCTTCAGCTTCTAATGTAGCAGGGGGGACTTCAGGTGCCCCTGACCCCAACTATATCAACATGGTTCAATCTTTGACTTCGCTACAGACTAGGAATACAAACTACGAAAAAGAGACTTCTGAGAAGGGTAAGTCTATATGTGAAACTTCTAACCCTCTCACAATTGAGAAGCCTGCTGAAAATATGCCTAAGATACTGAAAGGTGTCTTTAAGAAGACCTTGCATAACCCTAATGCTAGGGCTGCTTCAAACTACTTAGTGGTTGAAGACTTAGCTCAAATCCCGTGTGCAATGTCAGCTTTAGAGGTGCTACAGAGCTGTCTCGCCCAAGGGGATGCACTCTTAGCAGCCTTAGGCAGCATGGACTCATCGAGCCTCATGGCGAAATTGCACTTGTCTAATGCTAAAATTTGCCTACCTTATCATGTAGCCTTATCAATAGATTTCATCGATGGTGGAAAGACCATTGGAAGGGCAGTTGTTGATGAGTGTGCTTCTACATGCGTTATGTCCTTGTCATGTTGGAAATCTCTCGGATCCCCAGAGCTAGTCCCATCAAACACTCTACTTACTGCTTTTGACGGAAGGTCATTCTGTCCGCATGGTATCCTACCGGCTTATGAAATCAAGCTGGCAAGGAAAGCAGTGTATGTTGAGGTAGAAGTGATTGATGCACCTTTGGACTATAATTTGCTTTTGGGAAGAAGCTGGACTTATGCCATGTCCGCTATTGCTTCGGTCGTCTTTTGGGTGGTAGTATTTCCACACGAAGGGAAGTTGGTTACCATTGACCAACTCGATTTTACTCGAAAAGGCCACATGGAGTCTAATGAGTCTATTGTGCCATTGGTTGATTAGGTCAAACCTGCTACATAGAGCTTGGGGGATGGAATGTATGCATCACTAATGGGCACATTTGATCTTCCAGTCCCGATTAACTATATAGGTCCTACTAGTGTGGGGAAGTCCATAGCCACGGTTGTTGATAGGACTGATCCTTGGGTTCTCCCTTCCCCCCATGAACCGGAAATGCCCTTATTGGTAGTGGAAGTCGCTTAACAAGCTATCACTCAAACGACTGTTGATCCCATTCTAGACCCTCTCACAGTCTCAGAGGACCTGGAAGAAGTCTATTTTCCCGCTTGGGCAAAAAACGCTTTGCACTCTACGGACTGTTTATATATGGTTTTACCTTCTGATGAAGAGATTCTGGAAGCCATGTGTGGGCATGGTAACATCTATGAAGATCTTCACCATCGATCCTATTTTCTTCCAGAGCTAAGCATGATAGAAAATCAAGAGTTTCATATGAGACTGTCAGATGATGTTGATACACCCATCAATCCCTTACCAAGGGAGGAATGTTTGCCGAGGGGAATATGGCAAATATTTCCGCTACTATCCCTATCAACATCTCTACGAATCCAGATGTCGTGGAAAATATCCATATAGGTGCAAACTACTCTCCCGAGGAGATTGCAATCTATACAGCCTTCTTCAAGGAATTCTGTGACGTCTTTGCCTGGTCATATGAGGAGATGCCAGGAATTGATCCATCGATAGTTGAACATGAGATCCGAACATACCCTGACGCTAAACCTGTTCAGCAAAAGTTAAGACCTGTTAACCCGCATAAAGCAGTGGCTGTGAAGGCTGAAGTTGAAAAACTGTTGAAAGCTGGTTTTATTTATCCCATATCTCTGACAGAATGGGTATCCAACCCTGTTCCTATTGATAAGAAGCAAGGGACCATACGTGTCTGTACTAACTTTCGAGATTTGAATAAATCCTATCCTAAGGGCAACTATCCCATGCCATTTATAGAACAAATTATAGATTCTTGTGCAGGAATTGAAGTGTTCTCGTTTATGGATGGTTTCTCCGAATACCATCAAATTCAAATAAAACCGGAAGACCAACATAAAAATGCTTTCATTTGTCCTTGGGGTACCTTCGCGTACAAAAACATGCTCTTTGGATTGAAAAATGTTGGGCAACCTTTCAACAGGTAATGAAATTTTCCTTCCATGATATCAAAGCCATTGTCGAACCTTACCTTGATGATCTGCCTGCGCATTCTCATAAAAGAATCGATTATCCAGATCAATTGCATCTAATCTTTTAGCGATGCAGATAATATAAGATCCGCTTGAATCCCCAAAAGTGCGTGTTCTGTGTCGATTCAGGGAGATTACTCAGATTCATTGTCTCTAATACAGGGATTCAGGTGGATCCATTAAAACTTGAGGCCATTGTAAATCTGCCTCCTCCTTGTTCTATCAGGCAACTTTAGAGCCTGCACGGAAAGTCTAATTTTCTTCTACGTTTCATTGTTAACTCTGCCAAGATTACTAAGGGTTTCATGCGCCTGCTAAAATAGGACACCCCATTTGTATGGGATGAAACTGCACAACTTGCTTTCAAGGCATTGAAAAAAGCTTTTTTGTCAGCACCCTTACTGCATTCGCTAGATTACTCTAAGGATTTTATATTGTATCTGGCAGCGTCCGATTTGACAATTGGGGTAGTCCTGGTCCAGGAAGACGATAAGCTCTAGGAGCATGTCATTTACTATCTTAGCCGTGCTTTAGCCGGACCTGAACTCGGGTACTCCCATGTTGAGAAATTGGCCTTAGTAGCTGTCTATGCTGTGTAGAGGTTACATCACTACATTTTACTGAGGACTACAACAGTAGTGGCAGATGTTAATCCTTTTCATTATGTTTTATCCCGATGGATTGTTGGAGGCAAATTTAACAAATGGATAGTCATTCTCCAAGAGTTTGAATTGGATTTCCAGTCTGCTAAGTCTAAAAAATCCTTAGTTTTTGCCGAGCTTATAGCAGAATTTCCAACGGAAGAAGATGTAGTCACTGAAGAAGACTCATTCCCAGATGAGCATATCTTCTTGATATCCACCTCTAACCCCTGGTATGGAGATATACTTATATATCTCTAGAATTTGAAGTATCTTGTGGCTTCCTCACGGGAGGAACAATGTAAATTACGCCTTCATGCTAAGAACTACCTCATCATAGGAGATACTTTATATCAAAGGGGGGTAGATTCCATTTTGCGTCGATGTCTTACCCATGAGGAAGCGAAGATTGTCCTGAATGATTCCCATAGTGGAGCGTGTGGGGGTCATTTATCTGGGTTAGCAATGGCCCAGAAGATACTACGTGCTGGTTATTTATGGCCCACAATCTTCAAAGATTATGTGGAAGCAGTGAAGCACTGTCATCCTTGTCAGCGTTACACCAGAAAAATGCGGTCACATCTCGCTTCGTTATTTCCCGTTGTCTCGGTGGGCCCCTTCATGAAGTGGGGAATTGATTATGTGACATGCAACCCAGCCTTGGCTGGGGGGCACAAATATATCATTGTCGTTGTGGACTATTTTACAAAATGGGCAGAGGCAATGCCCACATTTAAAGTCGATGGGGAAACGACAACTTTCTTCGTGTTCAATCAGATTATAGCATGGTTTGGTATACCCAAGGTGATTGTCACTGACCATGGCAGTCATTTTCAAAATAGAGTGATGACGGAACTGACCACTATACTTGGATTCAGACAAGAACATTCATCTTCATACTATCCTTAGGAAAATGGCCAGGTTGAGGCTGTTAACAAGACTTTGAAGACTATCCTCAAATGTACAATTGATGCAGCCCGTTCTAACTGGCATATCATGCTATACCCTGCTCTTTGGGCGTACCGAACTAATGTAAAAACTGCTACAGGTTTCTCCCCTTTCCAACTCTTTCATGGAGTGGAAGCCATTACCCCGGTTGAATGTGAAATCCCATCCTTGAAAATCGCTATTCATGTGTTACCCGATACGACAAAGATTGAAGAACGTCTAGTACACTTAGAACATCTTGATGAGCAACGTAGAGATGCACTGATAGCAAATCAAGCTCACAAAAATAGGGTCAAAAGCCAATATGATAAGTCGGCCAAGCCTCGAAATTTCTTTGAGGGGGAACTTGTTTTGCTCTGGGATCAAGACAAAGAACCCATGGGGGTAGGAAAATTCAAGGCCATGTGGTTAGGGCCTTATGTCATGTTGAAGGTCTTAAATAAGGGCACATATGAATTAATTGATTTTGATGGGAATAAGCTACCTGAGCCTAGAAATGGGCTCTACCTGAAAAAGTACTATGCTTAGGCTTAGCGCTTTTTCTTGTATTTAATTGTATGTATTTTTATGTACACTAGTTTGTTGGTTTGTGTTTTTTATACCATTTGCTGGCTATTTCAGATGTCTTCCGAGAAGTACATAGGTTTCGCTGATGGCGCTAATCGGCACACTTGTAATCTTGCTTCAGTGGCATGGGTTATTTATTCTCCCTCAGGACAGTTAGTTGCCTCAGGAGGCGCTTGCTTAGGTCCTGCTTCTAATAATGTTGCTGAGTATAGGGCTGTAATTGAGCTTCTATGGGATGCTTTGTCACGTGGTATCACCCAATTGGAAGTCCGACTGGACTCTCAACTGGTGGCTTCCCAGCTCAATCGAGCTTATCAGGTGCGGAACCCTATTCTATTACATCAGTTCATGCAAGTTAGGTTGTTGGAAAGAAATTTTGAATTCATTACATTCAATCACATTCCAAGAAATCAGAATTCATTAACTGATGCATACGCTAATT